>JYDO01000153.1:0-104491 GCA_001447755.1 Trichinella papuae | reverse complement strand
ATTATGAACAGCGTTATTAAATGAGACGATGAAATTTATTACGTTTTTATTTACACAGTGCATATTATTATGCGAAATAGCATCATTATGCAAATTTCTTTTGCTAAAATTAGATGAAACGAAAATTTATTAACTTGAAGCATTGAAAATTACTGATAACAACCGGAAATAGTATTACTGCGTTGGTTAAATATAGCTGCTTCAAAGTAAGAAGTGATGCAATAAATTACACTGCACGAATAAATGTTTCTTATACAATCAAAGACATACTGATAATAAATAAATGGCTTCTACTGAAAACAGTTTAGAAAATAAAATAAATTTGGAGATTTATAAAACATCAAATAGCATTAATGAAATTTTATGGTAATCGTAACCACAGAAATTTTGAAATGATAATTCTCTAGAAAAGCAAGCAGATTTCAATGTACAAAGTATTCATTTTCAGTTTCAATGAATTAATAACTGCTGCATCAGATGGCAATTACAATTAATGTAATGCACATGTAGAAATGGCAAAAGAATAATAATTCAACAAACTACATTATTATAAAACAAATTCAAGCTTTAAATTCATCTATAGAAAGGAATCTCCATGAAAAGAAAAGCCCATGAACTATTTAGTCTTTACATTGCAGTCATTTCCTAGAATTATCTATATACATGAATGGGATATCATTTTTTTGATAAAATTTCTTGAAACAAACAGATAAATTGCTTAATTTGTAGATTTTCATACTGTGATTCATTCAGCGCAGTTTAACATAGTAGAACAAGGAAGGAAATCGACAGAGTCACATATGGAAGGGACTGCCTGAGTTGAATCCATTCACAGATGAAAACGGAATCTTGATTTCAGGTGATCTGCCACGGTTCGTAAAGAAATATTGTCACTGGTTGACTGAGAGCTCAAAGGGAAGACAGTGAATGCTTTGGAACGGTAAAACACAGCAGCAGCTGTCTCAGCACTTGTAAAAACACTGAATGCAGGAGTGGTGGGTAACTGCGTTGGCTCAGAAAAAATGGAGGCAGCCACAAGAGCTGGTGACATTTAAGATTTAGGACGATGGGCATGCATTTCCATTCGATAGCATTTACAAAGCATGTTATGATTTATCCCAAGCCACCACGACTAAAAGCTCTCCGTTCAACGGATGAGCATGACGCTTGTTCTTCTAGGTGCCTTCTAGAGCAGAAAAATAATTCTCGTTTATTGGGAGAAAGAGACAATAAATGATGCGGGAAAGGAAGGAGGGGGAAGTGGTAAAATGGAGGGAGTAAATGTTGTTAAAAAGTGAATCGTTTTCATTCACTCAACCTTCACGTTTTATAATCAGGCGTTGTCTTTAATCTATTAACATGGTGAATAACTTGGGGGCTAAAGACGGGTCCTAAATGATGGAAAATATGTATATTTATTTATGTGCTAGCGTTCTTCATAATACTGCAAAATCACAGGACATTTCAAGGTTCGTATTGATTGAAGGCAAATGATAGTAGAGATTACAGTTTGAATATTTGAGGGTGGAAATGTCTGCTGAAGCGGACAAGAACAAGAGGTTTGATCAACAAAATAGAAACTATCAGATAATCAGTCAGGTCTGTGACATCAGCAGTTTGTATTACAGGGAATATAACAGAGAATATGGAAAAGATTCCATGAGATTCAATACTGTTCTTTCAATATGATGTTGCACTTACCCTTGTGAGATCTGTCAAGAATAAGCTTTTCATTGTGAATCAGTGATATCATGAATATTATCTAGCTTTGCAGTGTGATTCAGAATCAGGCTACAATCATAATACATTCCGTTAATCATGAAGATGAGCGGAAATTACCTTTTTACCTATGCATTTCATTTCAAAAATTTTCTATAGCTTGAGTTAAACATAAATGATGCACCATCTTATCAGTAACTAAGTATATTGACATAAGTGCAGTGAACAATTTTATGAAATATTGAAAGGTGTTACGTTTTTATTTACACACTTCATAATATGACTTATGCTCATATGAAAACGCATTAGTATGCAAATTTATTTTGACTAAAATCGTGTGAATACCTGTTAAGCTGAATTCATAAAACCATCCGGAACCTTTAATTTTCATTGTACCGTATTATTTCACATACAAAATTTCAATCTCAGCAAAACAATTAACTGAAAAATATAAAAAACAACATGAAAATTTTTCCTACTAAATGAAAGAAATCAAACAGGCATTTCTTTAAAAGAGAACTCGTTAAATTTCACAAAATACATAATTTTCAACACGTCTTGATCCTACATTTACAATAATGCAATGTATTATTGTAAATTTCACTAAATATCATTGAATTTTTCATTTGTAGTTGGTTGTAAAAATATTTAATAACTTCAAACTGAATAAATCAGATGCTTCATCACCAACAAAAGGGCTTTTGATTTAAAAAGGGTTCAAACGTGAGAATTCTTTGATTATATTTACTTCACAGTTTTTTCTTTAATTTCTTACTTTTCATTTATGAATTCAAAAAATGATCTATTGAAATTTGGTTTCTTTCTTGAACGACATTACAGATGAAAGTTTTAGTTTCAATTTGAAATGTTAAAAATGAATTTCTATGAAAAGTAGCAAAAGCGGCGATGTTTTAAATAGTGTTTTAAGAATGAAAAAAAAACCTAAAAAGTAAATATGCAAAACTTCTTACCTGATAGCAAGGATATTGTTGATGAGGCATGAAGGAGACGTACAGTCGTAGAAATTTCGAATTTATGCTGTTATCCGTTGAAGCAAAGCACCACAAATGAGGAAATTACGCAGCGCAATGGCGCAATTCATTAGCGAATACTCAAATTATAATCGCCGGCAAATAATAAACAGAGCTGTACATATAATAAATCGCTTCAGAATTTGAATGGCACAAAGTGCTTTCACTAATTTGCCGTCGGCATAGTTCACCATGAAATTATTATAAACTTAGTTTGCTGACCTGTAAATGCATATGTGTTTGCCGGGCGTGATTATGGGTACTAGGCTTGCACCGCGCTGCAAGACTGAATATCATTATGCAGTTAGATACTGATGCTGTGCATCTGAAAATGTAAATTAATGAGCTTTTGCGTTTTCTAAAATTAGAAGAATAAAAACGTAATAGAGGAATCTCATCTGGACTTGATGACGCAGCATTGTTTATCATGTTTAAATTGTGAACTGACCAACTAGCAGTAGAAGTTCCTTGACTGTGGCCAAATCAGCTTCTTACGGCTTCGAGACGTCACTGCTATTGAAACTTTGGATGAAAATAAAACCAAACAACAATAATGGAGGTCTCAAAAAATATAATTGTTTTCAAAGTCGTCCAATGCATTCGTCGTTCATGCAGAATAAAAGCTGATCATCAAATTATAAAAATTTCGAAAAATTATTTTCCAAGGCACTGACTGATCGACCATTGCTAGCCAAATTAAATAAAGAATTTTGTACCTGGTTTAAAAATGGTTTCAGCTTTCATGAACATGGAACTCTTTGTTCTGAAAATTATTCAATGCAGTGATGAATTCAATACACACGTTTATATCTGAACATAAAAAACTCTTGTAATGAGTAAACTGTGTATCTACTTTCACTGTAGCAATTCTTACAATAGTAGCGAAGAAGCCGGTATCGACTGAAATTTGAATAATATTTAAACATAAATAATAATAATGTTCTTTAATAACTTCTGAATAAATAAATTTTGAACAGCAACTGTTCAAATGTCTGATCAATATCTATCCAGACGCAATTATAATAAATAACATATTGATTCAATTATTAACACGTTGCTATATTATTTGAAAAATATGTTTTCTTAAAAACGAGTGTCTAGATATATTGTTTCCTTTTCAATAAGAAAGCAGTCTGCAAGGCTTTGCGCCGTTGAATTTCATCCTTTAAGTCGAATAAACGCAACACTGTTCGCATTGACAAAATATCAGGATCAGCACGTAGAAGAGAAAATATCTAAATAAAAAAGCATCCAGTGATTATTATCCGAATCAAAATTTTTTCAGAGCATCACCAACCAAATGCATCGGTATTTCATTTTTAATCAATTCTGCTTCAGGAGTTGAATATTCCGAAAGACAGTACAAAAAGTTGCTCACAAATGCAACAGTGGGGCAGAGCTCACCACTTCGGACCACTTCAAATTTAGAATTGAATAATTCTCCTAAAAATAAATAATAAAGCTCGGTGGATTACTATTACAAAACTGTTTAGTGAGACACGGCTTACGGAGAGATGCAATCACTGCTGTCCTGTCGGCCGTACTGTTGGTATTGTTTTGCAAAGAATATTCATCTGCAAAAATAACCATCAAAATGAAATGAACAAAGCAGAGCACAATTTATATTTCAAGCTGGTCATTCATTACCCATGGAGCACCCGGCTGTCTCTGCTTTATCAACATCAGTCGCATTGGTATGACGGAGTGCTATCAAGTAGAGCTTAACAAGGAAAAATGCAAGAATATTTCCCCGTGGTGCTACGCAGAACAAATCACGGTCGTCGTGCAATACGTAGTTACTGAGCAGTGGTATCAGCGCAAGTGTACATTCCTTGGGTTTAATAAAGCAACATGCTAAATTCAAATTGCACCACTTTTCCATCCCTTGCATGGTGTTGACTTTTTGCAAAGCCTAAAAATATCTCTTCAATTGAAAGGAACATTTTAAAACGTTTAAAAGTAAGCACAGTGCATAACCATTTCAAAATTGACAACAACACAAAACTCAATTTACGACAAAATCATTAACCACAGTGACGTTCATTAAAAGAAATGAGCAAAGCAAAATACCTCGATAAAAGCACTAAGCCAAGAATCATATTGTTCTGATTCAACCAACACAATTATTCTAGCAATTAGCGCAGCTGTCAGATAACCAGCTCTTTCGGAAGCGGCAAAAAATGAACGGATATTTTCGGGCTTTCCAATAACCGGGAAATGATCATCAGACGAATGAGTCAATTGGGGCGGAGCCCGATTCATTCTCAGTACATGCATTAGCGTCACTGGCAATTCTCGGTAGGCAGAGAACAACTTTTTTGCAGAATTCACCATAAACGTTTGTCTAAAAAATATTCAAAATTATACAGAAAATTTCTGCTGTTTCTTCTTGCAAATCATACAAATGATATTTTAATAAACTACATCACCTGTCTGTTTGACGATTGCGTTCTGCATCTGATGGTGTGATGGATTCGAAAAAGCTGAATAAACTGTTAGCCAATTTCGTCGCTTCGTCGGTCTTTTGCAAAGCCACATATTGGGCAAAACACAACAATGGACTACACATGCAAGATACACCATGTATGTTTAAAAATAATAAGCCAGAAAATATATGCTAAAAAAATATATATATATAATTAAGTTGTTTATTTTGATGTGTTTATATTTCATCTTACTTTTAATTCTTCGATTGAAATCGTGTCTAGCAATACTTCGTTCAATACCAATTGTACAATAGACGGAATCAAATCAATAATACAATACCAGGTTCTGAAGTTAATCAGTAAATAAAACATTTAAATTCAACAAATAAAAAGCAACTTACCTTATGTTCAACCAACCTGGTTGACCCACCCGCAATCTTGAAAGCACATCACTGGCTAGTTCCAAATCCAGTGGTACGTTATTCAGCAGTTGAGGTAGATCTGCCGGATCAAACATGTTGCGAACAAGATCAATTGCACTGGAAAAGTACCACGTTTTGAAAAATGGATCCCCAGGTCGAAGGCATGTCTGAACATCTTGTTGCGTTACAGAAATATCAGATTTAGAAAAAGAAAAATCATTACAGTCGTTGAATAATACTGCGAAAGTCGGTGAAGCAACAGAAACGACATGTCAAATAAATCATGACTAGGAGGCACAGATTTCTGTGCATCTTCAACCACTGGCACAACTTCTTTGTAAGTTTCAGTGATTCTAAACAAATTTGAAGACTTTGATTTTACATGTGAATAATGACAACCGAAATGAACCAACTTGATCAATCGTTCAGCAAGCAAATTTAATTGATCAATTGAAATTGCAGCAGCGCAAATGTAAAGCAACGATTTTCCAGACATCATGGTATTCAACATTTGTGGCCATCGTTCTAGAGCTTGATGAGCATCAAAAGCCTGCAAGTAAAGTTTTATTTATAAGACGTTACTTATGGACTGTAATTCAAAAATTACCTTAACAATGGACTGAAGCGTAAATTCAGCCCTGAGAACCAAGTTAATAGTTGGTTGACCTTCTTGGACATAAAGCTCTTTCCGCATCTCATCTCTGAATTTCAGATGTTCAATTGACTGATGATTTAAAATTAAAGAAAGCAATATACCTTATTGCCATCAGAGTATCCTTTTCTGATTCTTGCAAAATGCCTAATTCACTGAGTACATTCAGAAAAGCTTGCAATGTATTACATCTGAAATTGATGAAAATTTATTACAGGCAAAACGCAAGCAACATCATAAAACAAAATCACCTTGCTTTAGTATCAGAAATATTCAACACCGCTTCAGATGTTGCTATACGCCTCAAACTTCCTAACAATGTCTCCTTAGGAACATCTTCGGCAACTAATTGGCTTAACAAACGAGGAATCTGAAACAAAACACATGATCATTTGGTGTTTCAATGAAAAATTTATAATTATCAAAAAAAAACGCTTGCAGTGTATTGCAAATGAATTATTTCTTCACACTATAAAATCACATTTCATACTGAAAATTAATAATTAAAAAAAATAGCTGCAGTTTTGTAATGATCATGAATGATTGTCAATGAACCTAAAAAATAATTTGGCGAAACTATCTGAAAAGTACAACATTAAATAATAATAATAATGTTTGAAGCATTATTAATAATTGAAAGAAACAAACCCTTAAGTACAGATATGAACTGGAAACTGAAAATGGTAAAGTAGTGGAATCATCGTGTTGCTGAAGTATGCCACCCATAATTAAATCATGAATTACGTTTAACCAACTTTCACCCTAAAAACAGATATTAAAAAATGAAATACATATTTTCAAAATCATTCAGTCTTCAGTAATACTGTAACTGTAGATTTCATGTTTCGTTTACATCAAACACTCTTACACACTCAAAATAAAGGGTGCAACAAAACAGTTTTAAAAAATGTTATCCCTGATGGAATTATACATACAGTCTAAGTACACGTTGCATACATATTATAAACTGCAACACAAACCTGAATATCTTTAGCAACTTTCAATGCTTCGACCATAGCGGCAATTCCTTTCATAGATTGCACATGAGCAAAAATGCCACTCAAAGAAATCACAACTGATGGAATGCGAGAATTTGATGCTCTTACGCTCTGTGCTAATATTTCATTGCGATTAGCAGAGAACAGGTTGTTATAGGAATTTCTGAAAACACAAGCTTCGTTATCGCTTTTCAATGTGCAAAATTCAGACTTGAAAAACTACTTTTCAATGTCAAGAAAAGACAAAAATGTCAACATATTGTCTGACAAATCCGGCTGAATAAGCTGTCGATTTGCTTCAATCTTATCTTTGATATTACGAATCGATGCTTTGATCTGGTCATGGAACTCTGTATGATGCGATTTTAATTAATATTTCTTTTAACGAAACTTGCCTTCATTATCATTCACTTACCTGATAATTCCCAACAAACAAAATAATTGCAGAATTGTACAAATTTGTTCTCTTTCAATGTGAAAACCAAACTCAAAAAATGAGATAACGGCGGGAAATTATTGGCAGTCAGCAGATAATCTACATAAGCGAGAATCCAAAGTACCGTGTTCATAACCAAAATGCTAGTTCGAACGCAAACATTTGCGTCACAAAAATCACAACTAAATAGACAGTCGTTAAAAAATTTTTCTTTTAATTTTCATAAAGGTATTTTACTTTAACTTTTCGAAACAGTAAATTACAAGAGGCAAAATTTCATTAATGCACTCAACTTTTTCGTAAGAGCGATAAGAATTCACAACATTAAGAAATGTAACAGATGGAACAACCTAAATCATAAATGGATATAAATATAAATTTAAAACAAAATAAATAAGCTTAAACAAATTGTAACTGAAAATTACTTGAGTATCTAGACAAAATTTTAAGTACTTCAGCATTAGACGATTGGGCATTTCGCTCAAAGTAGAATAATGCAGGAGGACTGCTAAACAGAATATCAAAGTTATGTTTCATAATACGATAATAATAGAAAACATCAAAGCCTGAAAATAAATCAAAACAATATTTTTCAAATATTATCAACTGAAACTATAAAAAAATTAAATAATGAATAAAACAGCAATAATAACAATTTTAAATTTTTGCACGGAACCTGAAATATAAATTACAATTTTAAATCATAAAATAAGACTACTTACAGGATAACTGTTCTATATTTTCATCAGTGATTTCAATTCGTAGTCTCAACTGTCTCATAAAAACAACATCTGGCCAGCATTCACGCCAAGCATCAATCAGAAGACGGTCCATGGGGCTCAAAGAAATTCCAAGGGCCTCTATCATTTTCTACCTACAAAAAATTGCGCACAATATGGTAGTCATTGATGAATTCTCTTCACATTTGCAACAAACAGTGAAAAGGGACTTGCAATAATTTAAAAATTTTCATAAATGAATAATAACATACCATTAACTTCAAATATCTGCTCACTTTAATTAGCTACTACACATGCATGCTTACTTGTTATTAATAATGTTCCTGTCAAATTTGATTTATATACTTCAATATAAAATATAAACTTAATAAAATTATATTTACATAAAAACAGCCTGTATCATTCAACAAGGATTTAAACATACTGCAAAAATTAAGTCTAAATTAATAATGCAATAAAGTTCAGTAAAGTTGAATTATTATATTTCACTGTTTTTTTCATGTAACGTTATGATAGCCAAGAAACATTTAAGGAAAAAAGATTACATACTGTAATTTGCTAAAATAAAGTTCAATTTATAATATAGTTTTGCTAGCTTTTATTGGCAATATAATATGAATTAGTTTATTGAAAAAGCTTAATGTTTAAAATTTTATAAAATAGATATTTATGTGCATTAAACTGAATTTGATTGGATAGATTTCATGCTGGTAAACTTTGTTTTGAATATCAGATTCAAAGTACAATAAGTAGTAGAAGAGATTAAAATTATTTTACATAGAAGTATTGACACAGAAAACAAAGTAGTTTGCGCTCAACAGTGACGGTAACAGCTTTATAAATTGGGATGTATGTAAGATATATAGTACTGATTTTCGGTAAGTGGCCTGTATCGCCAGCGGCACAACACAACCTAACCACTACATATACCTCAAATTAGATGTCAGTTTGCAATGAGCTGCATGCACAGTTCAAATCTATGAAAAGGACTTTAACGTAAGAACATAACAAGCAAAACGACACCGCATCATAGGTTAAGCTACAGTAAAACCAAAATCAGGCATCCGTTTATCACATAAATTGATTTGACCGTATTTTATATTACTTGAAATGAAAAAAGTTATTTATTTAATAAGATTTTTATTTAATGTTTTAAAATCAAACATATAAAAATATTTGCTTACATTAATATTTGCGCATCCGGTGTTTACTTGAATTTCTACACATACTGTAAGAAATGAAATGACCTGATGTTCTAAGCTCAATTTTCCATTTTAGAGCTCAGAACGTTTACAAAGCAGATTACAATAGCACTAAAATTAGTCGTAATAAATGTTCACTGCCATAAGGCAAAATTCACACTTTCAACGCAAAGCAATGTAGTACTACCGATATCGGTTTTAATTAATTGAAATTTCATGTTTACTTTATGCAATACAACTAGTTCAATATGTAAAAATTTTATTCAACAAATAAATGTTAAACCAAGCCAGCAAAATTACTGCTCAGGCAACGTGAAGATCAGAAAACGCATATCATATTCGAGAAGTAGTTGGCTTATCTTTCAAATTATAATCATCGCAATAATAATCGCAAGATAAAGACGGCAGTAGTGAGCATTTCTGAACACCAGTATCAGATGAGTCAACATTTTTAACAGAAAAGTAATGACACTGGCGGTTTGTTTTGTTATATGGAGGAATAAGCACATCAAAGAACGACGTATAATCACCTACACTAGTGACACGATGAAAATTTCGTTCATAGGGTGTGAAAACTCCTGGCTGATCTTCGCATGTCAGTTGCAAAGGTGGATGTACAACCACTTCAACAGGAACCCCATCCACAATATTTGGAGGCGGCAGTGTTGCATGTGAGTACGCCTCCACTAGCGCCTTGCCTTCAATGATTTTCATGATGCCACACATATACGGATGATCGTGAAGCGGAATTTCACGGCCATTCGGAACACAAAAGATACAGACGTTCATTCTTTCATTTCGATACACTTCTGTATAAAGGCAAGGTGCGTGTTTCATGTCAGACTCGATGTAACCCAGTTGCTCAAAAGCTTTCGATCCGTTATAATTTAAATCTTTCGCTCGAACCTGATTCATCAAATCCTTCAGCTGTTTAAATTCAACCGATGCAACATCGCATTTCGACTTAGCCACAAGCTCTGCTTGATTGATGATCCTCTGAATCAGTGACATCATGCGACTGAAATAATAAGTTCGTGAGCAGTGATATTACATCCCCAACACTATGACAGTTTTAGCATTTTTATTACAAAATAAAAGTACAAACTGAAAATTCGTATTTTCTCTTAATGAACACGTTTTAAAAAATTGCAAACAACTTACACGCTAATTAACTGAACGCTGCTAAAACAAGAATGCGGTCAAAAATGCGCCTCTTCGCCAAAATTTAATGAATACTTTAATGAATACGGTAAATAACGAAATGAGGTCATGATGTTCAAGCTACAATTATCCGATTATTTTAAATTGATTTTGATTTGTTAAAATTTATGATAACTACATTTCTATTTAATAAAAAAAATATTATTTACAAAACTAATGGTAGTTCTATTATTTTATATAACAGTAATTTTTCAATTTTAATTTCTTTTAATTTTCAGACAGTTGTCAATGAAAATGACAGCAAGAAGCCAATGATTATTTAAATAATCTGTTAAGATTAATTTCCTTATAGTACAAAGGGTCGCATCTACAGAGAGAACTCGGGCAATTTGCAGATAATTTTTCTCGCATTACTCACTATCTAAGCACCACTATTTTATTATTTAATCATCCTAAAACTCATACTTAACCGCGCAAACCAACTTGCACAAATCAAAAAAAAAATTTCATCAAACTGAAAATAAGTGAAATTTATACACCCTTGTTTTCACAAATAAATACATATCTCATCTATAAGAAGTGCAGTCAGTGAATTGTTTTCAAATTCAGAGAGTGACTATTATTAAATATTAAAGTATCTACTGTTTTTTCATGTACAACAGATTACAATAAATACAGATTGAACAACAACCACGACAAAACTCAATAAGTTACACCTAAAATGTAAATTACACCTGAGTGTCAATATCTAATCTTCTGTAATTATTAAAATCCGAATTTAAAATTTTATCATTTATGAAAAAAATTTCATACGTTAACGAAAACATTCTTTAATTGATTACGTAACGCTTACGACAAACTAAGAGTTAACAAAAGCTTACAGTAAGTTTACAATAAGATTGACAATAAAGTTCAATGCTTCCAAACAAAACATAATTTCCTTTTCATCTATTAAATTGTCATTAAAATATTGCATCAAAATGAGAACATATCAACTTCAGTCAATACTGTTTCTATTCACAATATTAAAAACCACAATAAAACATATTTACAGGCATATGTAACAAAAATTTCTATTATCACATTGTGCAATTATTTATTTAATAATATATATTAATTATAATAGCGCAGTATTTTCTTTCAAAAAATATATTGGAGTTTGTAAAACACGACAAGCCCTGATCACCATTAGCAGCACAACAAAGAGAGAGAGAGAGAGAGAGAGAACAACTGACCGCCGCACACAGAAAAGCCAGACTGAAATAAGATAATATCTAGCTTCGCAATATATAGGTAGAAAACAGCTTCGCAGATTTGAAAGCGCTACCAGAAATCAGAATTGACCAATCTGATTGCACTTATGGCCGGTGAATTCTCTCAGCCCAAATGTCTAATCGCGTCTTACACAAAAAATTTCGCGCAGAAAGTACTTCAATTGAAAAACCCATCGAAGTTGCAAATATGAAACTCATTTAAAACTAAATTCAGAATAATTAACAAAATAAAAATATTCAATGTCACAGAATGTAGAATTCAATGATACGCAAAAAATAAATGCATCTGCTACTGTTCACTAAAATCAAGGGACTGATTTGTAAAGCAAATCATGCATACACATGTGTTGTAAAGTTGGATTTAATTTTTAAAATTGCAGTATGCGCTGAACTGAAATTGTTAATTGTAATACATCCATCAACCATTCTATTTTTATGCATCTCGTAGACAGTAACGTTAATAAGTAAAAAACTGCAAGCACAACTGATAACAGCAATAAATCTTTTGGCATTGTTAAACTTGGACTTGCTGAATAGAGGTTAACAGATATGCTTATCAATAAACTCTGAAACACTCAGTCGACAAAGCGAATTCTGGCCAATACAAAAAGAGGATAAAGCAATTAAAATTTCAGGCCGTTTTAAGGTAGAAATAAATCTCTTCAAAATAAACAAATGATGATAATAATTGTGCATTGACTTTGCATCCTTCATGTTTACATGTAGGCTGATTTACAATCATTTCAATAAGACAAATTCTTTGAAAAAACACTTCTCAGTAATTTTAAATTAAAATTTCTCCTTTCCATCTTGTTTATTATAGAAATGTTGTAAAATATATAAATTATTGTACAAATAAAAGACAGTGATAGTTGTTCAGAGTGTTCAGATTTCCTACGATACACTATTCACTATAATAATACAGCAACTGGTAACAAAACGGATAATATATATTTCAGTTTCAGATGTGTACAACAATATTAATTGTCATACATTTCTGGCAAATGAAAAATCAGCCTCTTACGTACTGTTATTGAAAATCAAATTCAGGTTGGCACGAATAGCTGGTGCGACTACGATACTGCTGCATCGACGCTTTGTAACCTAGTAACGTGGCATCAACTCACCTTGTTTGTTTACTTCTTTCAACGGTGAGTGTTGTGCATCGATTTTCTTAAAATTACCTGTACGCTTTTAACTTTCTTATAAAAATATTTTACCATAGTTTTACAATAATTTGTGTCCCTTAAAAATCTGTTTCCTAAGATTATTTATTAATTTTTTTGCGTAGAAATTAACAGTATAGCTTTTATTCAATTGCTTCCAAATTTCAATTCATCTGCCAAACATGAAATTTCCATAAGTAGTTTTGTAATTTGTAACTATCTTGGTTTATTTAAAAATATACAAAGTTAAATTTCAGTTGAAACATACAGTTAATTGCATTGTTCATTTTTTACAAGACTACAACATGTGCAAAAAATATCACACTTTTGAAAATGAGTTAAACAATTCATTATAATGTTTTTTGATATAAATATTTCTGAAAATATTTCATTATTTTGTATATTCAAAAGAAATTTTTCCCAATACTGTTTCTTGATAGTGTTAAATTTACGTTATGGAATTTTCAATTCAAGCAGACATTTCACAAATGCCAATCAAAAAACACAAATATGAAATTGCGTGCAAAACTCACCACTTACAATTTCATCGAGTATAATAAAAACGGGAAATAATTTTTATGCAAATATCTTTTTATCGAATGCTTCAAGTTTGTTTACTTTTCAGTCATGTTTACCCACCCATAAACGTAATCAGATAACATTGTACACTTATTCCACAGTTCCATTGTCAAACACTATCTGTCTGTCTGTCTGTCTGTCTGTCCACTTGTAAAGCAAAACTGGAGAGGATGTGAAATACACTTTGCACAACTTTGCTATTGATAGATATTTGTTTTCATTTTAATGCTAAACAATCACAAACGTTGATTGATCCAGATGACAAAACCGTTTTCTCCCTTTTTTATTTTTAAAAATTAATCACCAATGCAAATACTTCTCCAATGCAATCTAATTTTCAATTTCCTTCCAATGATGAATCATCATTTTAAATGGTATCTTTAACTAGGTAAAATCATACCTTGATCAATCGAACAACTAGCACCTACTGGCATAATAATTGTTTGATTGTACATCAAATATTTGCTTCAGAAATGTTTTTTTTAAGCTACAATTTTATATCGTGAAAAATGCGTGCTTTCAATCATGAGAAAATGTGATACAAAAGTAAAGCTTAAATTAACATTCTCAGCATTTGTTGTTCAAATTGTGGTAATTAAATACGGGAAATTTTTATTGCAAAACAAAATCAAGGTTAATTCAAAAAATTACACTATTCTTATATTGCAATTGTTGAGTGTAAAATTCACCAATTTCTTTAGAAATAAAAAGCGAAGTTAAATTTGGCAACCAAGTTAATTGTGTTGAATTGAATAATAATGCATTGTGATTTCAAATAAAAAAAAAGTAATAATAATGGAATATTATAACAGGATAAAGTATTCCCAGATAAAAATTATCCCACTATCCAACAAAAGTAAATTGGTTAATGGAGTTTTTGAGGTCTTGTAAAGGCCGGAAGTGGACGCCCTCCAGCTGGTTCGCATCGCGGTCGATGGTTTTTATTGGTCGACCTTACAAGTCAGGCTTTTACAAGTCAGCTATTGTTGTTGCCTAACAAACAAGCCAGTTGGTCTTCTGTCCTTCTTTTCTCACTTGACTTTTCCAACAAATTTATAGAGCATTTCCTTTTCAACTTTCAAGTATTTTGCATTTGTACAGGCAAGTTTGAAGAAAATTTTTATAAATTTAAACACTTATTCTTGTTATCTTTCTTATCTAATCACAATAACATTCAATGCTATTCTTACATTTTAATGTAAAAATGAAAATTAATTCATTTTCGTTTAAAACTTTTGGCAGTTTTTGAATCTGATCACTGTAAAATTGCCAGGAGCATTGTGACAGGTCAACTTTCTACTTGTGATTGTCTCTCGTAAAATGGAACAAATATTCACCCCATCTATCTGCATACGTCACTGAAATCATTTGAGAAATATTGAAAATGGCTTTGTTTTTGTCAATTTGCACTTCTTTTACATTTTAATTCTGACACCATTACACATTCAACCTGTATCACAGTAATTATATCAATTTGCAACTGAACCTTGGTGAAAAAAGTACCACTTGTATTTTTCATTATTTTCATACAGCCCAACTGTGTACATTTGAAATAAGTGACAATTATTTTGACGCTACATACACACACACACACATATATACATATATATGCATAGTTGAGTGTTGCTCGCTAAAAATAGAAAAGAATACTTCTTCTTATATTAGGTTAATCAAAATGCCAAATTCAGATAATTCTGAATTGGTCATCTAGCAGGTGAGTGGATAATTTTTTTTTTGACATGACAGTTGAACAGAACAATTTCCAAAAACCAGCACTCTCAATTCTCAATTTGACAGTACAGTACAATACTGTCGTCGACCTCAATTATGGCCAGGTTAAATGCGCCAATACGGCAGGCTAAGAGGAAAAGCGGCCATCAATTAAAACGCCAACAGAAATTTCGTGTAAGCGTGTACCAACTGCGTGGTTTTGTAAACGAGGCTGTGTGATGTAACAACAGCGGGAGGTAATTATTCCAGTGTTTCACTAGCAGCAGTATTGTTGTTGTTGTTGTTGTTGCTAACGAGATGCTTTTGAAATTCAAAAAAAAATATTCAAACAATCTGATGCATATTCCATCGGTACAGTACAAACAGAAATTGGAAAATTCGGCCTCGACAACCAGCCTTGATGGTCATCGTTGTTGTTATTTACTAGCTTGAAAGCCGTATGTCTCAGAGGGTCGTGTCATCAGCAATACCTGCTTGAACTAGTTCGGTCCTTTCTGCTTGCTTGGCAAAGAGAACAGGTTGAATAGTGTGCTGATGCTTGTTCATCAAATGTTGTTTGGCAATCAAAATTTCTCTCCCTCTCTCTCTCGCTTCTCCTCATTATTTTCCAGCTCTATTCTGAACTGCTTTTACTTTATGAAAATTGTTATGCTCAACAGAAATATCTCTATATTAATATTTCAAAGATTAATCTTTTCAGATTTCATTAATATGCAATGTTTATTCCCAATGATCAAATGAATAACATTCACCTACTGTTGGTAAATAAAAGAAACACGACACGCAGCAATTTTTGATTTGACTTGATTTGGAAATTATGAATACAATGGTTGTGGCTGGTGAATTCCAAACTGCTAGCAACTGCTTGAATGATATTTGCTCAGATATTGAAGAAGGGCAATTATCAAACGAAGATAAGGAAGTGCTCAAGAAAATGGTAGCTGTAAACAGGTATGAAATGTAATTTCCTTTCCTTCAATTTCATTTAAATAAATTTAGAAAATCAATTATTTTTTTTTAATTTTAAAATAAACTATTGCCATTTGTATCTGCGTTTCTTCAGAGTTTCAATTTTACAAAATGCAAATTACAAATGCTTTATTTTCGACATATAACTGCTATACTGCAACAACTTTTTAAAATACATTTGATTTAGGTCGACTATTTTGATGTTTGCATTTAAGTTTAGGAAATTCTTTTCTTTTTCAATAGAACTAGTTTTTCTCAGATAATTTTCAAGCAAATTGATGCTCTACAAGAGCAACTTTAATGCAACCGTTAAGAAGTGTACCACATTTCTGTACAACAATCCAATTATTTACTGCACGTAATGAAAAATTCATACCAATAAAAGAAAAAAAGGAAATTCCTAATTTTCATGCCATGTTACTGGCGAAAAATTTTTTAATTAAACGATGCAAATGAGCTTATTTAAATTATAGCAAATTAGCTTAAACAATGCAACGACAAAATTATTCTTTAAAAATACAAATAGCTAAATTGTAATATTTCAGGGCAAATCAACTTGATAATAGATCAGTAAGTGGGAATGGCAGCCTACGTTCAGGTGATTCATCAACAGAAAGTACAAGTGCAACTAATGACAGCCCCAACGAACTTGCTGATGAAAGTGAAGATCTATGGGCCACGTGGGCACATTTGGTAAAAAACTGGGAAACTGAATCCAAAAAGCAGCCTCAGCTTATTAAAGTAATTTTCATTTGTATTTCCTCACTAAGCCAAGGTTTACATCTACACATATTTACTTATTTATTTATCATGCGCTCTTTCACAACTACTCTTAATGCAATTGTTGAAAGTGATATAAGCAACTGTTTTTTCCACATAAAATGGTAATATGAGAAAACAATTCATTTAAGGATTTAGTTCGTCAAGGAATCCCAAATTACTTTCGCACTCTTGCTTGGCAATTGCTATCCGGTGCAAATCAAGCACCCGCTCACGATGCCTATGCTGAATATCTGCGCTCCAACTCTCCTCATGAAAAAGCTATTCGACGGGATATATCACGTACTTTTCCTGAGCATAAATTTTTCAGCGAAGATGGACGCGGACAGCAGAGTTTATTTAACGTCATGAAGGTTAACAAAAATATTATAATTGCTATTACTTTCACTTTTTAAGCTCTGCTATGTTCCAACTTTAGGCTTACAGTATTCATGATCGAGAAGTTGGATATTGTCAAGGAAGTGCTTTCGTTGCAGGAATGCTCTTACTGCATGTAAGTAATGACAAATCAGTATTGTTATACTGCAGTTTGATTAACATTTCTAAAAATATTGCAGATGCCTGAAGAAGAAGCATTTTCAGTTTTGCTAAAATTAATGGAAGAATACCGTCTTCGAGAACTGTACAAACCAACAATGGCAGAACTGGGTCTGTGCATGTTCCAATTAGAGTGCCTTGTACAGGTTTGTCTCATTGTTCAATTTCTCAACTTAAAAATAAATAATTGAAAACTTCATAAAGGATCAAATGCCTGAATTGCATGCTCATTTTCAAAACATGGGCTTTGATACAAGCATGTATGCTTCATCATGGTTTTTGACCCTCTTCTCTACACAGCTTCCACTAGATATTGCATTTCGAATTTTAGATCTCCTCTTAATAGACGTAAGCACTTTAAGATGATGTTTTTTTAAATAAAATTTCATATTTTTCTACTTCAGAAAATATCAATTGCTTTTCGCATTGCTTTGGCAATTTTACAACTTTGTCGAATTGATTTGCTAACTCTCGATATGGAAGGCATGCTCCGGGTAAGTTTTATACAATCTTTAACAAATTATTGTAATCGATGATCAATTAAAACAATAAATCAACATAAAATGTGTATTATCATAATGCTGTTTATCATGCTTTATTATGAAAATTTATTGTAAATTATCAACGATTCTTTCCACCATCCCTACTCAATCAATATATTGTTAAATCAAATTTATAACAAATGAAAAATTCTTGTCAATAAAAAAATCTAACAATAATTTCTACAAGAATTCATCAAGAATCATCCATTCATTGAAGCAGATGATTTTGAAATGACAATAACTAATGTATAATACGCTGTTTTTCAGTATTTTCAACGCGATGTGGCGGAAAAATTTGAAAATGATCCTGAACGTCTGTTTGCAGTTGCATTTAGCATCAAATGCAATCCCAAACTGATGAAAAAGTAACCATCACCCTTAATCCATCCTACATGCTTGCTTATCAGTAAAATGCACTCCAATTGCAGACTTGAAAAAGACTACTGGGTAAAGCGAAGCAAAGATCAAGAAGAAGCCATTGAACTGAGGGTAAAAATATTTGTGTATAGAATATTTTTCACTATTTTATTATTCTTACCTTTTTCTTCAAATCAAGTAATTAATTTTCCAAAAAAAAGAAAGCAACAAGCAAGCAAGTTTTATCATGCGCAATGAAGAATGACAACTCTTTCATATGTGAAAAACTAAGCCAAACTTGAAAATAATTACAACTTCATCTATGCGCAAACTTCTTATTATTAAGTGTCATTTATCATCAATTAAAAAAAAACAGAATGCAATGCTAAATTGTGAATTTTACGACAACGTTTCAAATGAAAAGTAGAAGAAAACAAAAAAAATTTTTTCTTTTCACGGTCACGCAATAACTACGGTTAAAAAAAACTAGTCTTACTTGAAAATCTTTTATTCACGGTAGTTGTATTAGCAGCGTGCGCGGAACTGAATGAATTGTTTGTTGTTGTTGTCATCACTTGTGCGTTGTTGAGCTTTGATGTTTTCCAGTTAAATGGAACTGGCCACGTATGAGGTAGATTGTTCTTTTTTGATGAACTTCAACTTCATCTTCCCAAAAACCATTGCAAGCAGCATTGTTTTCAGAGCTGAAAAAGAAATTGAAAAATTAATTTTTTTTCAGGGAATACGAACAGAAAATCGTCTTCTGCGTCAACGCGTCGAATGCTTGGAACAAGTAAGTTTTTTAAAAAAAAAACTGTTGAATATTGTTTGAAATGGAAAATCTTGTGCTTTTCACAGGAAAGTGCTTCGCTAGCTGACAGACTGATCGACAAACAAGTCGCTTTGGCACAAGAGACGGAAAAGCTGATCAACTTAACTCATGATATGTCATCGTTGCGTGAGTTGCATTCAGAAATCAAAAAACAACTTGAAGAAGCCTACGAAACGGTTCGTGATTTGACGTCAAAAGTATGCTATATGTACTTTTTTTTTTTTTGTTGCCAAATAATTCAATTTGACGCGTGTTGTTTGATGCCAATTAGCGAGCAGTGGACCGTCTGGACAAGGGTGTGCAAGTGGATGATGCTTGCATGATCGAGCACATTCAAACTTTGCAGCAAGAGCTGATGCAGTCTCAGGTGCGTGAGACAGATCAAGAATTGCTAATCAAAGAGCTGAAAAATCGCATCAACGAATTAGAAACGGTGAGCATATTTTTCATTTATTCAAATGTTCAATTAAATATATAAATCGGATCCACGATTTGAATGAATGCGCTGATTAATTGCTTGCTTGCTTGCTTGAAGGCGAACAAAAGGCTAAAAGAAGCGCCGCCAGACAACTGCGTTGCAAGCATCCAGGAAGATTTGATTGCGGTGAAAATGCGAGAAGCGGAGGCGAATCTTTCGTTGAAAGAGGTGCGCCAGAAGTTGGTCGATTTGAGCAACGACTGGAAGGTAAGTTTCCAGCAAGTGTAGAGAAAGACAGAGGGAGGGAGGGAGGAAGGGAAGGAGGTGCACGCAGCAGTTTCAGAGCAAAGCTATTTTGGGAAAAATTCTTTTCAACGCCAGACATACACACAACGTGAATTGAGGACGTGTTGTCATTTTCATTTTCAGCTGCACACCGCAATGGAACTACCCGAACCGCTGGATGGATTGGAAAAGAGGCCCGTTGTCAAAGAGCAAGCTTGCACGCCAGCCAGGATGAAAGAGTTGGAAGATTTGCTGATGGGCGTTCGCATACGGGAGGCGGAGACGTTGGGTCAGTTGAAAGAGATGCGCCAACGTGTTATGGAACTTGAGACTCTGAATCACGTCTGCACCAATCAAATCAGACGTCAAGATGAAGAATTCAAACGTCTGACACTTGAACACGAGCAATGCTCGTTCAAAGAACGAGATCATCAACAAAATCTGCTCGAAGAACGTCGTCGAACCAGCGATCTCGAATCGCAAGTAATGCTATTTACTATAAAAATAGAGAATTAATTATTAATGATTTTGTTCAATTATTCACCTTTTTCTTGATACACTGTGTATAAATAAATGTCGTTGTAATTTCCAGTTGAAAGAATTGACAGTGATGTCAAGGCTGAAAGAAACTGAACTGCTGCAGGCGAATGCAGAGTTGAAGGCAAAAGTATGCGAATTGGAAAGCGGTCTCATGGAACGTTGGACAAGAGAGGAGCTTGATCGCAGCAATGCAGCCGCAGACACAAGCTCAGACGGAGAACAAGAGTCAGCTGACGCCAATCTGCATGATGCAGCAGTGGTAAATGGTGATCGGTGTCCACCTTCTTTGGGTAGTTTGTTGTTGAGTTCACTGAGCAGTGAAGATGATCTGGACAATTTAGTGACAAAAGTTTCCGTCGACATCGATTCGTCGGTTTTCTCCTCTCCAACATCTGAGGTTTCACCCAACATTGGTACAACAGCATCCAAGCAGGGTGAATCTTGCAATGGTTAAAGCAAATTGTTTCTTTTTTTTAAAAAAAAAATTTAAATTTACTTCTCCAATGATCATCTCTTCTCTTCTTTTACCGGTGTCGTTGAGCAGAGAATTTCCATTCGAAATTTCTGCTTTTCTCTTTCTCTCCTCCTCTTCCTCTCTATATCCCTCTCTCTTTGCACAGCGGGAACTGCTGCCAATTTTGTAATAATTTTAAACCATAATCCACAGTGATTTATCATTATTATTTGTTTCAACAAAAAAAGAAGAACAAATCAGTTGTTTTATTTTTCTTCTCTCTCTCTCTCTCTCTCCTCTTATGAGAAAGTTTGTTTCTTTTGTTTTGTTGACTTCATTTCAGATCACCCGTTATCCATTACTTTTTCTTTAAACTTTAAACATTTTAAACTGCAAGCCAATGTGAAACAACACGCACAGCATAGCACACCAAACATACATACACATACATGCACACCTTTTGACTACATGTCCACATTGTGATTGGACCATTTTTGCCTTTTTATTACTGCAAAGACGTCGAAGCTGAAGCAACAGTTTGCTTGTCGGATGTAATTGAAGGAATACGCAAGATGCGCTGTTTGACTGGCATGTTGCCGAGCTGAAAGCGAGCTAGATCTCGAACGGAAACATGCAACCACTCGATTACGAGGCCTGGTAATTGAAATACGGGTTGATCAAGAGGAGCGTTGTTTTTTACATCTTCGAGCAGTACGAGAATCTGAAGAAAAAAAAATTTACAATAACCTGTTGATTGGAAATAAAATTGTATTTTTACAAAATTTATAATAAATCATAAATCGATGAATTATCGCAAAACAGCAACGATGAACAAAATAGAACATGAACTAGAATAATGAAATTTTTTATCTTGAATCAGTTGAGATCAAATTCAAAATATCCATATATGCCTGTCTTTGTGCATCGTTTATCAATAAGGAAAGAATATTCATATTATATAATATTTCTTCCACTACTATTTTGATATCATCGAAAGATACAAAAACCACTTCGGATAATAATTACAATAGCATAAATTATAAAAATTCTTTTTTATAAAAATAATACTTTCAAAAGATAAAATTGGAAAATTTGCACTCTCAAAGGAAAAGAAAATTAAATTTAAACTTGACAACTGCCAATCAAATTGTTTTTCCCTCACAACTGACATTCATTCATTCGATGTAACAAAATGTTTGAGAAATTTAAAATTATCTTAAGTGACATCAGCTGAAGTGAAGACGTCAAATTTATTAAATGACAAGTTTAGCAAATTCAAGCATTACAATTAACCATTGCAGACAGAGCTCATTGACACGTTAAAAGAATGCTTTCAAATAATGAGATTGCTCTATACAAACATGCATATTTCTTTCATAAAAAAGTAATTTAAAAATAACTTTCAACAACATAAATAATAATAAAAAAAACTAATTGCAAAAAAATACTGAATTATTTTAAAAATTAATTGCAACCAATGTATACTACAGCTTCATTACAGTAATAAAAAGAAAACGCAAGTTTGATAAAAATGCCAGCGATCAATAATTAGCATTGACGACATCAGTCAGTGATCAATAAACTACTGATTAAAGATGAAATTCTATGAAAATCATTTCAACGAATAAAACGAAAAAAAATTAACACAATAATAATATGAAAGAAAAAAACAACAACAACTGAAAAATGAATTCCACTTACTGATTGCTGTGATTTCAGTGTACAAACCGACATTGGCGAAACAGTGAACCAATAAGAGTCGGTTGGTCGAAGTATCCAGGCAATTGGAACGCGGCCGGTGTAGGTAATTTTTAAGCGAATCGATCGAGAACGTTCAGAACTGAGCGGTTTGAAGTAAAACTCAAGACTCGGTTCAAAGACAAGCATCTTGCGTTGAATATAGCTCAGTCAACGTGCAAACAAACAAAAATATTAATATGCAAAATAAATTTATAAATAGCTGATAGGAGCTCTAGATGAGAAGAGCGAAATCGTGACCCGACACTAGCAGGTCAAACGTTCGCAGTGGTCAAGGCAACAAGCAAACCGCATATATATATACGTAAGCAACAAACAGCCGATGCATTCACACACTCACTCAATTCGATTGTTGATTCAAAGCAAACAGCAAGCACCATCAATGCAGAGCACTATGACGTACGTCTGTTTGTGTGTGTTTAAAGTAGTCGCATTTTAAACCATTTTATTTAAACTTTTTACCTTCACATTTTAACAAAACTTACTTGCTTTAAACAAAAATTGATAAACACACTCATATTATTTTTTTTGTTCAACTAATGGTGTCATTTCAATGAACAAAAAATAAAATATTTAAGCATTTCCTAACATTAAATATCGAAAGTTAAAACACATTACAGTACTCTCTCACAGCAATGCGTCACTGCTTCAACTATAAGAAAAATGCCCATAATAATTATAATAGTACTAATGGAAGAAATGTTGCTATGCATGCAAAAAGCAGTCTTTATTGTTGAATTCAAAAGTTTAAAGAAACTGCGACCATGTTTATCACACCTACCTCAATTTTCAACTATTTGTTTCATTGCATCATATATATTGGTATATTTGAATTTGTATCCAGATTCTATGGTTCGCTGTGGTTTCACCTTTTGTCCCTGGATCACTATTTTTGCCCTTTCCTTACCAAAAGCGATATTCAACGCAAACTCAGGCACCGGAAATAGAGTGGGTCTATGCAGAGCCTTGCCAAACGCTTTCGTGAACTCTGCGTTTGTGATCATTGACGGCGCAACGGCATTCAAAATGCCACGAACGTTGG
Source organism: Trichinella papuae (assembly GCA_001447755.1). Taxonomy (NCBI): domain Eukaryota; kingdom Metazoa; phylum Nematoda; class Enoplea; order Trichinellida; family Trichinellidae; genus Trichinella; species Trichinella papuae. Next base: position 80,440 of record JYDO01000153.1, on the reverse strand, counting down.
AATTCATCAAAGCGTGGATAAATATACCAACAAGATCGTCAATGTGAATCCATGGAAGTGGTTGCTCTCCACTGGCCAAATGTCCACCAAGTCCTAACCAAAATGGCAAATACATTTGTCTTATGGCACCACCGTTACGGCCCAAAACCAATCCTAAGGAACAATTACTACCTGTTATAACAAAAATTTTGATCACAATTAAAATTATTCACCAATACGAACAGTGACACGACGATGAATTGTCTTTTCACCCAAATCACCGGCAATTTCCCATTCTTGACATAACTTTGAAAAATAATCATTCGAACAATTCACTTCACTATTTTCAGTAAAAATTTCACTCGTTCCTGGAGGATAATAGCCTGAAATTGAATTTAAAAAAAATTAAATTTTATTTAAAAAAAAAATCAATAGTAGAAAAGAAGGCAATCGACCGATTCCTGAAGCAGTGATGAACACTTTCGGATTTTTCTGTTCATTTTTCAGCAGTTCAGCAAGAAGACTTGTCGTTTCAATACGACTCTGATAAACTTCTTGCTTGTACTTTTCTGTCCAACTTTACAAAAATATGCAAATTTTAATATTCATATTTTCAATCAATTCGCATTTTATGATTGTTTTCAAAAAAAAAACAAAATTAATTACCGTTTTTTTGCATCGCCAATCGTCGCTCCAGCTAAATTCACGACACCGTGACAATCAGATGGAAGTCCATTACGTTTGATTTCGTCCTTCAAAAACGTCATTTCAACATTGAAACGCACAACTTTCACAAATGCATATTATATATATAACAAAAGCAACCCAAGTCAAAGTGGTAGGAAAGCTCTGTTTTCGGCTTATTACAACAGGTCTGAACTTGGTAAAACGTAGCTGATGCACCAAAGCGGAACCAATAAATCCAGTGCCACCACCTGGAAAGCAAATATTTATTTATAAAATAATAATTTCAGCTTAAATAAATATTTAAAATCAAATTAACCATTCCACAACATGCAACTTTTTTTCCCCAATTAACTCATACAAAACCAAAAGCCGCAAACAATGCTATTCAAATTACTAATTAAGTGCATTTTAAAAATGAATTGATTCAAATTTATTATTCTAACAACAGACAGACAGACAGACAGATCAAGACATCAAGTATTATGTAATGCAATTAAATGAAAAATAAAAATAAATAAATCTCACCTATTAAAACGGACATCACGGAAAATTAATACACCTGAAAACAAAATTCATTTAGCTAATGTTTCAAATTATTTGAAATAATAAAATATTTATGCATTTATATAAACTATCAAAAATTAATCCAATGTTTTACTAGATATGATCGATTAATATGACGCATTGTTGAACACGATACTGAAATTTCATTTGTCATACAGAACTGCCTATGGTGAACAAAAATTTCTGATTATCAATTCTACACATGAATATAGAGAAATCAGTGTGCTTTTTAACTGAAATGTTTCTATTATCAATTCCACAGTGGATCTTTTATATCATCTATTAATTCAAACAATTGGCAAGTAAATGCAAATTTTGTGCACGTGTCTATTGATAAGCAAGATGTAAACAATGCAAACAATATGCAAGTGCAAGCCAACCGTTCTCGAATGGAAATGATAAATTAGCCTGAGAAAAGGATCCGACCAAATTTTGAATAATATTAAATAACAATTATATAAATCAATGAAAAGATCCTTAAACAGAACAATTGTTATTGATCACGTTATTAGCCGAAATGAAAACGACTGCTTTTTGGTCGATTTTTTCCATTAGTAAAGCAAACTGAAAATATGAAAGCACTATCCCAACTCACATGCCGCAGGTTTGCATCTTTGCAAAAAGGAATAGAAAAAAACTTATAAAAAATTAATGCCCAAACATTAAGAAATACATATTTCTCGTCCGTTTTATCTCATCTCTGAAAAGCATTATCTTAACATAAATTGGACAATGCAAGCAATAAATGTGGTTTCGAAAAGAATTTGTTCAGAAAAACATTACTGCATTCGTTAAAAATTTACAAGTCATCACATTAATAAAGCATCATCACTTGCTTCACTGGATAATTGCGTCAAGAACTGACAGTTTGAAAATGCATAAACAATTTCCTGGTGATTTAATCTTGAAAATTATAGATTCAATATAAAATGAGATTCAATTTTTTTTCTATCAATGTATATAAATATGTTACCAGTTTACAGTTTCCAAAGAAAAACTAAAATTACTAATTTAATAACTGCTAAAACGGAAAAACAAATTCATCCACACATCACTGGGTAATAAAACATTAAAGTTTCCCAGAATGAAAGACGTTTATTACTTATTTTTGATTAATATATTTATCGCTATCGTTTAATAAAACAAATTTCTAATAATTATAAAATTTCCCAACAAAATGAAATAATAAATAATAAATAATATAGCAGTATATTGTGAAAATTAAAGAAAAATTCAATTTATAAAATTTCATTGCTATAGTTGTATAGAGAATAAATGATTTTCAAGTTCTTCACAAATATGAGGTATTCAATTTTCAACATTGAATTATTGAAACGAATTAAATGTTATTCATTCATTCATTCGTGTCTGTATGAAAGTTAAATCAATTCTCGACAGATATGAACCAAAATTGAATATGCAAGTACAAATAAAAAATTATATCAAATCACAAACCAAACACAGTATAGTATACTGTACAACCAGAAACCTTAGAAAGCGCGTGCTTTGTATTTTTTGTTATATTACAAAAACATATAATCAAAAACAAAAAAATATTTTTCTTTTGATCTAATAATCAGTTAAAGAGAAAAGGATGACAAAAAATAAAAAAAAAACATATCGCTATGAGCTCAAAGAAAAGCTCAGCTCAGCTTAGCTAAACAATTTTGTCCAAATCCTTCTTTACAAGCGTTATGCTGCCTCTTTAGAGGATTGACCTTAATATGTTGAGTCAACATGCAAAATGAGCATGCCGAAAGAAGATGAAGAAAAAAAAATAATAACATCAAGCAAAAATGCACAACTGAAGAAAGCAAAGTGACATTCATTCAATGATCCGACAGTGTCTGCTTAGCTTAATAACGACATTCATTGTTGATTGATGCTTAATATGTTTTTGCATGTTTTCATTCCATTTTTGCTTTTACAAAACATAATTCTCATATTAAAACCACAAATACCGCAAAACAAGTAGAAAAGTATGCATCCATCAGTGGGGAGGGGTGATCACAGTTGTCATGTAGAAAGGTAACGTTGCGAATGTTGTGACAACATTCGTGCGTGGAATTCCAAAGCGGTCGACGAACGGAAAATGATAATATATGAATGTGATGTTTCAATTCAAAAAAAAACTTTTTCCCAAATTATCATAAGCAAAAACTTTCAAAAACTATGAGAATCATAAATTTTCTCACATAATCTCACTGCATTGCTGTTGTTATCAGCAAATAAGAGTATAGAATAGGATTATAGAAGCAACTGGAAAAATACAGACAAAAGAAAAATAAGAGAATGATAAAAACAACATAATAACAATAATAACAATAAAATAGTTAACGCTGCTGGTCAGCTAGCGGTAAGCTTTTTTTATCTAGATGAAGTTCAAAAGCGCATTAAAGACCAGACTGATGTGCTCATTTTGTCCGACGGCACTTGACCGAGCAAAGATTCTATCTTTACACCGGGGGTTCTTCCACTAAAACAGCTGCATCAAGTGAATCATTGAAGAGAAACGACAAACCAAAATCGTCCTGCTCCAGCAGCATGCATACAAGCAAGCAAGATGCATTTTAAGCGCAGGTCGAGGCCGATCGATCATCCAGATACTGACCGGTCGATGTAGATGCTATGCAAAGATGTCGCCCGGTTCCTTCGGCGCCAGTCCACTCACTGTGCAATATAAACAGCAGATACGATTGGATCCCTGGGGGAGACGCCAACCTGGCTAGTTGAACGCTGCCTACTGCTGCTGCTGCTGTCAAGCGCACACGACCGCCCCCTATTTGCACTTTTCAACGTTTCCCACTTGCTTGCCAATTTTTATTTTCTCAATCTCCCTCTCTCTCTCACTCTGTTCCTCTCTCTCCTCTTTTTCTATTCTCTTTTTCATACACATAAACTATACCTATATATACATATATACATAAAAATTTCTACAAATCAACTAATAATAATAATTTCGTTTTCTAGATAGTCAACAAATTTTCCAAGCCAACCTTATTCTCTCTGTATTGACTGAATTTTTTCAGTTTATTTTCCCACTGTCTTTGCTGCAATTACTCAGGTCAACAGTATAAACTGTCCAGCGTCAGTATTAATACATTTCCCTACATCGAAGAGGTCGATTGTAACCTTGTTTGCACAAGTCGAACTCACACGAAGCATCTGCACAGTGGTGGTTCATATACATAACATCTTCAGTGAATTTTTCATCAAAAAAGTAAGTTTCACTTTATTCACATTTTACTACTAGTTTGATTTCAATGTTCAGCATCACCAACTTTTGCTTTTTCATTTTGATCAAATAACTAACTGCACTCTATCATACAAAACTGGACAAATAATAATAATTGCTGCAATATATCATTTACAACTGATCAACTTGCACTGAATTCTCTGAAGAATTATTATTTTTTTGTCTGCAATTTGCCAATATGCAATAATAATTATTATTAACAGTAGTAGCAATAGTTTTTAGAGAAATTCTACAAACAGAGTGCGCATTGTCGATTAGGAGAAAGTTAAGAGTGTAGACAAAGAATGCAAAGCAAGCGATTTATCAGAATGGAATTTTCATTCAGCTTTTCTTAGCTTCATGTTTCAGCATTGTCTAATCAGAGTGCAAAAACCGTCCGCCACTATGAGGCTGATTGAGAGAAAATAGAGCGCAATGATGATACCGAATACGTTCCACTGAACAAACATATTGACAATTTCACTATTAAAAATGACAGAAGTGAAAGTAATAAAAAATAAAAAAAACCACAGCTTTGAGACTAACTCGTGATATCAGCAGAGTTTGAATATCAAATTAATATTAGCTGAAGAAATGAGAGAAAAAAAAATTCATTCACTGGTTCACTATGTTTTTTTTTGTCAAAATTCCAATCAACCACATTACTCTACGGATGATCAGGCTTTTCTTGTCATTGCAAAACATACGAATTTCAATTTCTAGATTCTCATCTGCACAGGCAAATACAAATCAGCAAACAACATTCAGCAATTGTGCAAGAATTTGAATTTTTAATTTCTATTTACTTGTACTCGACCTGAACCAATCATTAAGCACAAAAAATAATATGAATGATATATGAAGGAGAATTATTGCAAACAAATTCGCTTATAAAAGAAAATGAGAAAAAAATTGATTTCGAAGTAATCATTTTAATTTAATTTTCCATTATAACAAATTCTCGAAAATTCAATAGAACAATAATTTAAAAGTGAAAGTGAAATTTTTAATAAGTTAAATTACTGCTATTCTTTTTCCACCAACGAAGGAGGCCAGTCGTGCAAACTTTCTATTCTACAAATTAACACTTCAAGAAATTTCTTTGCATTTTCAATTAATTTCAATGCTATTCAATTTTTTTCACTTAATTATCTGATATTAGAAGAAAAAAAAAGTTGTTTTTTATATAAACGAATTTCATTCATAAAATAAACTCTAAAAAAGAATAATAAATTCAAAAATCTAATGCCTTTTCAAAAGTACTCCTCCTACCACGCCGCATGTCTTGCTCATTCATTGCTTTATAATAATAATAATAATAATAGCTTAAAATGGTTTCATCAACAGTACAAAAAAAAGGTCCAAGCCATTTTTAGTCATATTATTGACAAAGAATGCCGAATGGTTTGATGTGAAATGTTGCCCAGATTAGTTAGCGCTTTTTCAAAAGCGCTCAGCTCAATAACTGGTGTAGAGTAATAATAATAATGCAAAAATCCATACTCTTTCCATAATACAACTTATGAATATGTGTAGAATAAAATATCGTTGTCTTGCCAATCATATACCAAGCAAAACTTCCACTGAGACTACCAGTGTGTGCAAATAGAAGAGAAGAGATATGAAGAAACGGAAATTTCAAACAAAAAAAAAATTTTTGCCACCTTCCTGAAAGCAGATTGTCAAAATCAAATCATTTATCACTGCTGCACCTTTTTTCTACTGTTTGAAAATTGCTCTGCCCCTGACAAATGTGATCGACAGAGAAAGCAAGCAGTGTGCACAGTGCATGCGGACCGTCAAGCAGGGGGTATGGGAGGGGTAGGTAGAAAAATCAGCGTGACATTAAATCACATACATCAACGGTAGAAGTGAAACTTTTGCTGCAATCAAATAGCTAAATTGATCGTCGTTCTGTGACAAAACGAAAATACATCTTCATATTCAACACCGGTTGTAATTTAACATGTGAACTTTTGCTTGAAATTCACCTGTCTGTCAATTCAGCCTTCGTATTATTATTATTATTATTATTATTACCTTTCATACTGATCATTCATTCAATTTAAGAATTCCAACGTAAAACAAACTTGCCATTTCTGAACTATTCTGAGATTCATTTTTCAGTGTTTAAATAGAAATTTAAATTTTCAACAATCTTACTACACTCACGCTATAAAGCATTCCTAAAGCGACTGCACTTCATTTAGAACATAGTCATTTTTCTAACAAGTCAAGAAAAAAAAAATTTGCTTAACTGAACACAACAATGCCAAACGATCACAGCAAACAAGAGAAGTTTTGACAGAGTGCATAGTTGAAATTTTGTTCACAAATTTTCAGCATTGAATTTCAAATAAGCTATAATTCTTGGATACAAAATGTACATATACCTCAAAATTTGCAAAAAGGTTCTCAATTTTTTTTTTGCAATCATTGCTCATTTATTTAACTTTGATTTAATTATAAAAGTGTCAGCGTGAATTCATTTTGTTAGTTAATTTCAAAATGCAAGTGTTGCTTTATACTAAAGCAACCGACAACAATAGATGTAGATGAAAAATCAATTTCAATATTATAAATAAAGCGTAAGAAAGAACATAAAGAATTGCACAAATTTTATAAAAATTTTGAATTCTCCAAATTGATTAGATGAATTCTTTCTGAAATCTTACATTACCCCATTTCACGTTTTTAAAAAAAAAACTGCTAATCACAGGAGGTGCTAAGGGAAGTATTTTATAAAAATCAAATAGATAAGTTTAAAAAATTTTCAACAAACTGAAATTGATCATTCAGTCAAATTTTAAGTCAACAAGCATATTTTGCTTGGTTGTGTATAAGGTCAAGTACAAGTGTTTATATGTTTGTCTTGTTGTGCAAAAGTTCAACGCAGTTGTATGCAAAAGTGACCGGTGATCGGAAAAAGCTTTTCAATCAACCAATCAGCGTATAAGGTGCAACTATATACGACGGTCAAGTTCCCCAAGGACCAATTTTCTGCATCACCGTTATTCATTCTTTGTGAACAATGATTTGACGATCGATCCGACCCAAAGGGGCGGCCTGTGATATAATCAAGACGTTGACAAATCAGTACTTGACAGGTCGCTGTCAATTTAGCCTGGCCACTTCAGGTGTGAGAATTGGATCGCCACTGTCCAGCCAAATATACTTATATACTGCACTGCATATGTATGCACACATATATATATAACAAAACAGCTCAATCATATATCCACGACAATATTTTTCTACCCAAAAATCTAATTCCATATCGTCACTCATACGGATATGCAAAAAGCATGAGAAATTTTAGCAGCATTTAGAACTGCAATCTGAAACATCGATTCAACAATTTCCGTTTCTGCTTATGGTACGGACAGGGGGGTCCAGAATTAAATAAACCTATGCTAAATGTCGAATTATCAGAAAATGCAAAACGTTGTGATCGATTCGCTTTGTGGACAGACAATTCAACAGATTTCTCATTGTTTTCCAATTCATTTTTCTTATTTACAGAATACGCAGTGCGGAAATGCAAACCGGATGCGGAATGTCGCTTCAACTCTGCTTTTGAAAAGCATAGCAAAAGAGAAAATTTCAAAAAAACAAAAAATGAACCTCTATCCCAGTGCATCGATTATGGTTGTGATCGTATTGCAGCTGCTGCTTGGTCACCCAACATCAGCTAGTCAAATATGTAAGTTCTTTGTTACTTATTCAATCATTTCGGAAATGTTCAAATCAACTATTAGTCAATGCTAAATCCGTTAAGCGTTTTGTTTTCACTTGATTGAATCTTGAGACTTTTTCATTCCGGTCGATAGAATATCAAATGTGCAACCAAGCAGTCACAGTCGAAAAGCAGGTGCTTTACGGTAGCTGTGTGAATATTGTCAACCCAATATTAAAAGTGTTCAATTTCTTAAATCACTCATCCAAAATTAACTAGACGTTTCTACTATTTCCAAATGCATGCAATGAACATGAATCTAAATTTATCCACCTCTCCCTCCCCCCTCCCCAGCTCCCAAATCCCCAGCTAGAAACAATATCGAACTTGCTGTGGGGGATGTGATATTGAGACTGCTGACATAAGAGCATTGACATTAAAAACAACATTGCCGAAAAATATCAATTTCCGTCCTTTCCATTGTTAAATAACCAAGCACAGATAGTGTAACAATAGCATGGAAAGAAAATTCATCACCGCTTATCCAAATCATCTGACATGTGTCAAACGAGACCTGCATTTCAATGTCGTGATTGTTAGCCAACTGGAGTTGCAAGGATAAATTTGGATCTTGCCAACATGCCCATGTGTCTGCCACTGAAGCTCAGAAACGCACCACCAAGAGAATTCTGCAGTTATGCAATACTTAAACAAACCACACACTGATGAGATATGCTTCAATGAGCTCAAATCAAACCCAAATATGAAAAGCTTGAAATTTTGAAAATTCTTTTCTAATTTACCAAATGTTTCACTTGCTAACATCAGTTGCTAATATTAATTAGTAAATTTCACTAATTATTAATGAACCGGTCATTCTGTAACAATTTAGGGCATCCTTTCACATGTCCTAAAGGATGGCGTGAAAATGGTACCGACTGTTTTCGCTTTTTACCTGACCTGCTGGACAAGCAAACCGCCTTGCAACGATGTCAAAATTTGCTAACATTTGGCAACATGTTTGAGCAAATGGCAAAAGTAAATAACTTTTCAAAATTCATATTTACAAAAAAACATACGGTTTCGTCAATTTCAGGTAGTTCAATGGGATTCTAAGGAAAAGAGTTTCAAAGAAACGCAAAAAATTGAACTAATTTTGAAATCTCGAAAATATTCACTAAAGCATTACTCTTGCAAATTCTCATTGAAAGAGCAAAAACATGGACTTGCAGTAAGCAAAAAAGACGAAAGTGAGGATAATTGAAGCTATTTTCTGATATATATATATATATACATTCATACTCAAAATCATGCTGTTTTATTATTATTGTTTAGACGAAGCAAAACTGAATTTTCTCCCACTGTTTGCCGCGCCAAAGTTAATCCATCAACCTGAAGATAGCTTATTTTTTTTGGATATACCAACTCAAACAGTGCGTTTGCAGTGTGAAGCTGAATACAATCCACACATTGCACATAAGCCGGTGTATTCTTGGCATCGTGGATCTGGAGGGCCAGTAAGCAAACTTTACATTCATTGTTTTTCTTCTTGTATTAAAATTCAAAATAAGAAACACCGTAGCAGGAAGAAATAACAAATCATTCTTTTAAGATTCATTCGGCAGTAGATTCACATATTACTCAAATAGAAGGCGAATTGTATATCAGAAATGTGTCCAATAAGGACGTGGGAAGTTACTTTTGCAAAGTAAAAAATCATTACGGCACAGTGGTTAGCCGAAAAGCATCAGTACGAGCTGCATGTAAGATGATGCTGTTTCCAGAGGGATGTATATTTATGCTTCTTTCATTTTTCATTTTCTTTAAGATGTTCATCCATTTCCAACCAGCAGACTTGATGTATTCGCTGTAGAAGGTAAAGGACGTCAAGTACCTTGCTTAGCGCCTAACCATTATCCAGGTTCAATCTGCATCTATTCTAATTCTGAGTACTGTTTCGCTTTTAACTGGCAAAATTTAAGTGTCGGCCTCGTATGCGTGGTTGTACAAAACATCAAATCTGTTCTTGCAAGAATCAGAACGCATTTTCACGGCAAAAGATGGCACACTGTATTTCTCTTATTATACCAAAGCCGATGAAGAACAGTACGCATGCAGTTTACTCATTTCCGAATTGCAAACTGGACACTATGGTCCTTTCTTCCGACTCAGAACCAAATCAGAAACTTGTAAGAAATTGCAAAAAACACATGCGAATGTATTAAATATATATATACATATTATTTTTTTCAAGATCCATCTCAAGTTGGATTTTCTCCGTATTTTCCTCGAGAGTTGCCTAGAGTGTGGCAATCAAATCAGGCGTTAGAAGGAAAAGAAATTGTATTAGAATGTTTCGCATTTGGCCGACCAAGTCCAACGTATCAATGGATACGTGTAGACAAACCGTTGGACAAGCAGACAGTTCAATTTCGCAGCTTTTCTCGTCAACTGCGTATACCAAACGCCACTTTGCAACACAGTGGCATATACAGATGTATTGCAGACAATGAATACGGTTCAGTGTCAAAAGAAGTGCGTTTGGAAGTATTCGGTACTGTAGATATTTATTTGTTTATTTATTTAAATGAAAAGAGAAAACTATTCTTTCATTACTTTAGCTTCTCCAAAGATTAGCTCAACAACAGAAAATTATGTGGAAGAAAAAGGAAAAACTTGGACTCTGTGGTGTGAAGCAACCGGCAAACCTGAAGTGCATTATGAATGGTTGAAAAATGGCACTGCCTTAAATTCACTATTATTGCCTCAAGAAGACCGAAAGCGGATCTTAATTGATAAGAACAGGTAACTAACTATAGCGAACATTGAGAAAATAACAAATAACATGAAATAATGCTTAGACTTCAAATTAAACACCTCCGTGAAGAAGACTCTGGCATTTATCAATGCTTAGCATTTAATCAATTCGGTCAAGACATACTCACTACAGAGCTGTACGTAAGACAAACACCAGACAAAATTAAATGGCGAGAATTTCACAAAGACTTTCACGTATTAGAAAATTCTGATGCGGTAAGCAATTGTCTTTTATAAAACTCTTAAAGTTGTATTCATTGGAATATTGTAAAATTCAAACATGGTTAACATATTAATGCGTTCAATTTCTCAAGAGATAAGAATTACACTTTATAAAAAAATACCAGTCGATAGAATTAACCACGCTACACAGCACTGGCATAGTAACTGCAATTGCGATAATAATAAAGCAAATTGAAGAATAATGAAATAATTTTCAAATTATTTATGTAAAGGCAGCGTACGAATGAATAATTTTCCTAGATGAGATAACTTATCATAACCATTTCAGCTCATAATTGAATTCATCTAATGAAATTGCTTTCGTCACAGTGTTAACTGATGTGGAAAAAAAATTCATCTTACCTGAATCAGTTTCGTTGTAATGACCGATGATTTGCTTCTAAGATTACGTTTTGCAGAAATATGTACCAAAAATTAAAATTTCATACCGATCAATTCTGAAAAAACGGAGTAATACCATATTTTGATTTTCAGGTTCAAATTAATCTTTTTATGTAGTAGTTTAGTAATATAAATAATTTGGTTTACATAAATAATTATTCATTAAAATAAGGCATTTCTTGATTAGCATATTTATTCTCACTGATTTTAAATCTCACGTGTATAATACTTAACTTTAAAATTAGAACGAAAAAATAAAATTTCCAGTTAGAATATAATTACAAAATGTCTAAAAATTATATTAAAGCATTACTTTTTAAAATTATTTTAATAACTATCAGTATTACTGTAAAATTACTCTTTTGATAATATACATTTTGTAATGGTTAAACTTTTTGGAGGATGTTTCATGACTTATTTTTGCTTTTTCTGATAGAATAAGCACACATTTCACGAATATTTCAGATTCTACGTTGTGCAGATCGTGCAGGGCACTGGTCAAGCCGTGGACAGTGGATTGTTGGAAAATCGGCGCTACAGTACGACCAAAGGTTGTCGTTATCCAAAGCTGGCGATTTATTGACAATCAAGAACGTAACCAAACGAGATTCCGACACAGTCTATGAATGTCGTATTGCCTATCGTCAAGCGGGAATAATCCAACGCTTTCGACTAGTCGTTTACTGTATGATATTTGAATTACTGTTTTCTAGTATCTGTTCATTTTTCAATCAGAATTTTCAATTACATTAATCGTTATAAGAAATTTAATATTGCAGACGATTTTTATATTCGCATACGTCCAGCAAACAAGCATGTACTTGTTGGTCAAAATCTTACTTTGTCTTGCAAATATGCTTGGATTAATAATGCCGGTTCGACCGCAGAAAATGCTCCGTGGTGGTCATTCAACGGCTATCCAATAGAACAGCTCAGACAGTTCAACTCTGCAACGCTGCTCCCTCTTCCAGGAGGTGGGACACAACTTACAATATCTCCAATAAGTCTGCTTCACCACGGAAATTATTCATGTCACGTACCTGTTCTACCACTTTGGACTGCCAGTGCTTTTTCTGAAGTGACTGTTGAAGGTAAGGAAAAAATATAATAAAACTTTTCCTATGTACATATATCACATATTTCAACTTTTAAGGTGCACCACTTGCTCCAATTGAAGTCATTGCTCAACCGCAAGCTAATAACAGAATATACTTGAGATGGAAAATTGCAAATGAACAAGAAAAGAGGACTCTCCCTGTTTCCAAATTTCGCGTCGAAAGCAAAACTACTTACGCTGAAGGTTGGAAAATTGTCAAAGATGGTAAAAGCTTCCCTATCTCACACATATTATACGATTCAAGTCCTGTTTCTTCAAATGATATTTCAGATATTCGATGGAATTTAAATGAAACGACTGTAGAAAGAGATATACTGCCATTCAATAAATATCGCTTCCGTGTACGAGCAGCTAATTCAATCGGATGGAGTGATGCCAGTGACGCCACACCTTGGACAGAAACTGCTCCAGGTCCACCAAGTGTTATTGAAGATGTGCAACTTAGTGCACAAGTATACCACACCAGCCAAATCACTGTCCAGTGGAAGGTAACCTGTGCTTAACTCTGCTTAACATTTTACTCGTAATACTGAATCAGATTTCGTTTTAAATTTAAAGATGTTGCCAAAACATCTCTGGGGAGATAGTTCGTTAGGATATATTTTGGAATGGCGGCCAGTTGGTGATTTCAAAAATACGCAAACCGAAAAACTGCCTGCCACCACAAATTCTACGCTCAACAATCTCTCATATACTGTTCAAACAAATGAAACAGTACCTTGCAAAAGATATGAAGTAAAATAAGAAAATAAATAAATAACATAACAGAACAGAACATAACTTTATTACCATTCAAATTATTTCAGCTATATATTCGTCCATATAACAATTACGGTGAAGGACCCAACACACTTCCGGTTTATGCCATACCTGTTGTAAAAAGTAATTTTTCAAATAAAAAATTGCAAAGAATTCAGAATACATAATATATTATTATTAATAATGTAATAATATTTTAGAACCATCTTCTGTGTACCGTGTAGATGCAAAGGCATTGAATGCTACGTGCGTCCAGCTTTATCTGGTCGACAAAGTGATAGTGAATCAATGTGAGCCAGTTGATTGGTTTGAAATCTTTTACTGGGCAAGCGCCGATCCAAATAACAAACATTTCCATAAAGCGCCCTTTAATTTGCTCAAGCAAGGGATGCCTGCTTGCAATCTGACCGCCGAAACGGAATATGCCTTTTCAGCAATAGCGAGCAACAGTGCCGGAGAGGCGCCGGCATCCAGTCTGAGCCTGGTGAAAACTTATCGGCCAGGTACAATTCCTTTTTTACTTTCACATATAAAAGCTGACGTTTCAACGGTTTTTGTAGCCCCATCCGATATACCCATCTGTTGTTCCGTCAGTGCAGCGGATAAGATTGGTTTCGTCACAGTAGGCTGGCGCATGTCCCGCCGTGCTCTTGAACAAGACGAAATACTTGGTTATCAGGTAAATGATAATGGCAGTTGCGAAATCCAACAAACGAGCAAAAGCTTTTTAAACAAAACAAACAACTGCTAATTACATTTAAGGTTACCTTTGCTAATTCATATTCCGAGACGGAAAGACGAGTGTTCGACTTGCCCATCGACAGCGGTCTTGATTTTCCGCCCAAAATGAAACTCGGCCCGGTGAAGCCTACTTCCGCCTACACTGTAACAGTGAAGGCTTATAATGTTGGTGGTTATGGGCCATCATCAAAAACTGCGCTCGTACTGCCTTCTGTATTGCGTAAGAGTTTGCAAAACTGTTTTTAATATTTCACATTATTTTCAATATTTTCTTTCAGAGTCAATTTCTTCAAGCGGGAAACTGAAAGCATCGACAATACTACTAATCATCAACAGCTGCCTGTGCATTTATTTCGTTCTTGTCACGCATCATACTTTCCATTATGTACCGTTCAGCTTTATTTTCTGATCTCACAACTTTTACTACCGTTCGATAGGTGTCATTTTGTAGCGCTCATCAAACAAAAACCTACATTATACTTTCACACCAATATATGCAAAAAATGAACAAATGAACAACTACATAAAATATACGTTGTAAAAGTAAAAGAACTTCTTCTCATTGATGAAACTATGTATGACATTCCAAATGCAGTTGATTATAAATGCTGCACCAGTGTCATCAATAATCGGCTCCACGACTCACCACTTCTTTGCAAGTGGGACGGAGCAATATTGTGTGTTCCCACTGAGCGGTATAGCAACCTTTGACATCGCATAATGGAGGATAAGCACCAACAGCACCTTTGTCGCACAAATCCTGCATATATAAACAGTTAATAACGTTTCACGGGAAAAACAGAAAATAAATATTCAAACCTTCAACGCCATCAGGTATTTTGTTTCACCCAAACGATCCAACCAGCGACGACAAAATCCCAGTGTACCAAAATTTTTGCTGATCGTATGCAACAGTTGCTTGCTGCGAGCCAATCTGAAATTGCAAATATACTCTTATAATAAACCAAATCACTTTTAAAAACAATTAACCTCAATGGAATGTGTTCAGCGTAGTAATCCTTGATGTAATGTGAGCATTCCAAATCTTCATGAACATAACCTTTTCCAGTGCTGCCAAATGTTTCTATGGCAAATACTTCATTTTCCTCAAACAGCATTAAAATATTCATAAATCAGAAGTGCACAGTGCTGAAGAAAAAATTTCTGTCTACCTCCATCTTTACCGCTTCCCCGCCTTTCACTATTGGTACAGTTTTCCCAGAATGAATTCGATACGGACCAATAGAATGACCGTTGAGATTTCGAATTGGCTTTACTAAAAAAAAAGGAAGAAGCAAGTTATGTTGTACATAATTATCATAATTGAAGTATTAACAACCTTGATAAGTTTTTCCATTTAATTCAACTTCGTACGAGGTCATTACTTCTTCAATGGCTTCACCAACATCACACAGGCGAACGTCGATTCCAGCTTCCTACAATTACAATTGCATTACACAGCTTTTTTTTCTAATAATAATACCAGTAACCTTAATCCCTGTATTGGTTGCATCCCTAACTGCTTCCACAAGACGATCATACTTTGGATCAAAGTGAACAGTAAATGCTGAATCAATTATTCTTCCTAAAAATTCTAATATACATGCAAAAACTTGAAATCTTAAAATCTGCAATTACCATTAACGTGCACTCCAAAGTCAACTTTACATACATCACCATATTGCAAAACAGTATCATCGCCAGCATTTGGTGTATAATGAGCGGCAACGTGATTCAAGCTGACACCTGTAGGAAATGCAAGTCCAGCATTTAGCATATCTTCTTTCACCAAAAGTCTTGAACAATTTTCCAACCATTCACTAAAGTATTTGCGAAAGTTAAAATTCAAATTTATCCAAGAATTCATTTAGATAATTTTCGTGTCATTTAAAAATCATAAATTTTAATTTCTTTCAAGCTGAAATAATTTTCAATTAAATTTTCCGATTATTTTTTCAACATTTCATGTCCAAATTACCTGATTATACACTACAGTACTCGACAATTACGGATTAAAGATGAATTTCGGAGTTTTCTTTTTTTAAATTATGAATTAAAATTTCGAAAATTTCATTAATAAAATGTAAATTCTACATTCCAAAAAATAATTTAAAAATTTAACAGAATAAGATGAATTCGCAAAACAAAATAATGCCATATTATAAAAGACAAATTTTACATTTACAAACATACGCTAAATCAGCATATAACTAAATAGAACTCATAATGTAAGAAAATGGAATTTTAAAGTAAAATTCAACAATTAATAAGTAAAAAAAACTAAATATAACAATTAAAAAACATAACACTCACCAAATATCAATCATTTTCAAGCCAGGACGAATCCAACTTTTCACCCAAGCGCGAGTCTAACATGATCATATTAAATATAAAGGAAATGATAGCTATTTTAAATGCATCATAAAAAATATCATCTCAAAAATGCATTTTTATACCTGTCGATGTACTTCAGCTGCACGTCTGAAATCACGCCACATTTCTTCAAAAGTAGCATCCAATCGCTCTTTCTCGCTGTTTCCCAGCCGACTAACGTCAACTCTGAAATCGACCATCGTCAAATATTGTTAAAATTTGTCATTTACTAACTGTTGGTCGTAATAATCAACTATTTCACCAAACGGATAATTGTTATCAGAATACAGTTCGTCTATGGGAACTTTTGGCTGAGTTTCCAAAAGAAAACTTTTTGCAAAATCTGTTTTCTTATCGACCAGTACTGGTTCACCTTTTTTAGCTACAAGCTGCAAGTTGAAATCAACGCAAAACACTGTAAAATATTATCATTACTTGACTTCGACGTATTCTCTTTCAGTGCTTGTTCTAAATAACCGGCTATGCAATGCAATTATTAAAATCAAGCGCAAATATCACTTACTGTTCTTTTTCTTCAAGTCGATGGCATCCAATTCTTTAATAATAGCATCAATATCAACATCTTCTTCTTTGACAGGCTTTCCTTTGTTAGGAACTTTCTCTTGTTTCTTCTTGTTTTTCTTCGCTTTATTGGCTTTATCAGCGTTTGCTTTCAAAGGTGCTCCCGAAACTTTTTCTGGAGTTACTGCAGTCGACATTTCTAAAATTCATTTCAAATTCACAATATGCAATCATCGATCAACTGCAATCAAGTTTCACATAATCACATCATTGTGAAATTGACGCAAAATTATCATACACGATGATGATGTCAAATACAAAATGCAAACATTAAACCTGTGAAAAAAGTTCAGCATTACTGGAATATAAATTACATCAAGCAAATACAAAAATCTCATCAAAGAAAAACTTATGACCAAAACTAAAAGTGCACAAGTGCAAGATTAGCTCGTGCAATACGGTTAATTTTTCTGATTTAAGGAAAAAAGAAATGAAAATTCATTTAATCTCAAATCAGCACTGTATAAAACCAACACTGCAAACAATTAACATTGTTTAGCGACATTCGCCACAAAACATTAACAAAGATGTTGCAAAACTAATCCGTCGAAGAAAGTATACTATAATATGATCAAGTTTACGTCACTTACAAAGTAAAATTTTGTCAATAAGCAGTTAAATATAATAATTAAAATAAATAAAATTTTAAATGTAAGAAAAAATCAAATTATTCGAAATAAATTATGTCTAGCCTACTGACTTCAGAGAATTAAACTACAGTATGACATGTGTAGTTTTTGATTGATATTTATTGTACTTATATTTTTATAACTTTAAATTTACAAGAATTATTATTTTATTTTTAAAAATAACAAAAAAAAACACTTTATAGCGTCAAAAGAAAAATTATATTTAAGCTATATTGATTTTTTTATTTAACAGTTTAAGTAAAAAAAAATAATTATAAAGTAATCATTGTCATTACAAAAATAACTACTGATTCAAAAAAGAAATTTTTATAATTTATCAACGCTGAAACGCTACCAAATATAATGCAAACTAAAATGTATTAAATTGTACTTGAGTCTTACATTTTTGTATTGCAACAATGATTCGTGTCCTTTAGCATTTTATTATATTTAATTTATAGTTTTTTTTTTAATTTCAGCACCTTATTATTATAAAATTTAGGAAAATTATTAAATTACAAAATGCGATTGGTTATGTTTTCTGTCATGTTGCTGGCGATTATTGTATGCCATGCTTCAAGAACGCTGGAGAAAGTAAATCTCAATGATGACAGTTGCATTATTTCAATGGCTGTAAGAAATGTTGATCTGACATCACAATTGGTCAAAGAAAAAGCAACTCTTGATTTCGAAGCTACTGGAAATAAATTACCATCATATGTTCTACTCGCGATGCCGAGAAAGAAAATGGATCATTTGGCTTTTTACAATGTAATTGTTGTCAAGTTAAAGCACTGTTTTAATTTGTTGTATTTTATTTTGGATTTTAGGTGCATTTTGATTCTCCAAAAACCACTTTACAAGTAGACAAAGTGGAAGTGTCGGGCCATGAGTAATTTTAAACTGTACATTGTTGTTTCAGTTGTTAGTTATTAAGTTGTTGTTTTTTTCAGTGATGTAGCATTTTTGAAAGTCACACTTCCAGCGAAGAATGAGAGGAAAGTAAAAGTGATTGCGGAATTTGTTTACGGTGAATGGTTGAAACCATTTCCCACACATATTACACAAAAAGGGCGCCAGTATGCAATTTAAGCCTACCTTTGTTGGTTTGAATATTTCAGCACCTTAAAAAAATAATTTACCTTTAGATTTTTCATTTACGACGATTTGACATATATGTTATCGCCGTATGAAGTGAAAAAACAAAAAATGATTATAAAACTGTACTCAGAGAATGTTGAATCGTATACGAAGAAAGTGTTACCAGTAGTAAAATCAGGAAAAATTTTGACATACGGTACTTATGAGAATATTTCTTCGTTTATTATGGTAAGAAAAGAATATAAAATTGCATTTGTTTCGTTGTAATTAGTTTATGTATTGTTTTCAGGAGCCCATGAGAGTGCATTTTGAAAGTTATGCTCCTTTTCTGGTGGTAACAGAACTCGAACGCATCATTGAAGTTTCACACTGGGGCAACATTGCCGTTGAAGAGCATATTCATTTGGAGCACCGAGGTGCGGTGCTTACAGGGCCATTTTCGCGTTTAGATTACCAGCGATCGCAACGCCAAATTTCTCCCAGTGTCAGCGGTTTTCGGGTCTGCATTCCGTTTACTCACATTTTCTTCAACGTTCACTTGTCAAATAACTGGTGTTTACTTTCTTCAGACAATATTACCAGCTTCTGCAAAGCATATATATTATCGGGATGAAATTGGCAATGTTTCCACTAGTGAAGTGCGTCATAATCCAGATTCACTTCATCTTACAATACAACCTCGATTTCCATTGTTTGGCGGCTGGAGAACCAGTTATACTATTGGTTACAATATTCCTAGTTATGAATATTTATATCACTCAAGTATTATACAGTTTACAGTTTGAATTTCAATTTGATTTGCAAATATGCAATGTAATTAATATTTACAAAGCAGGTAGCCAATTTGGGCTGAAGATGCGTTTTGTTGATCATATTTTTGAAAACTTTTTCATCGAAAATTTTCTGCTGAAAATCATTTTGCCCGAAGAATCAAAGTTGTTTTTGAATATTATTTTTGATAGAAAATTTCCAAGATTACTAATTTAGAAATATTCGAGTGAAACCGCCTTACGATGTAGAACAGTATCCGAATAGCCTACACTACACATATTTGGATGTAACTGGACGACCAGTGATTACAATGCACAAACGTCACCTTGTAGAAAATCACATACAAGATTTTGAAGTTGAATTTGTTGTTGTTGTTATATTTAAATTTAAATCATAAGAAAATATTTTACAGTTGTATTATACTTGGGAATCATCAAAAATTGTTCGCGAACCGATTATGGTAGCTGTGGCATTTATGGTGTTTTTCTGCACGATCATATTTTTCGTTCGATTGGATTTTTCTATTGTCAAGGTACGTTGAAAGTGCAAAGCAACTTGTAATTTTTGATGAAATTATGCTAAAATTGCAGGACACTTCTGCTGAGAGCAGAATGAAATTGGACAGTCTTACTGATGAAATTGCCGAAGTGCATCAGAAGAGGGGTAAAATTTACGAACAGATTGTGGAAAATTTGGAAAAATACACCTCAAGCAAGGATAATGCCATTTTTGGAGCAACGAAAAAACGTTTGGATCAAGAATGGCGAAACTTGAACCAGCACATCATGGAATTGCAGTCACAGTTGAAAGCTGAAAGCAGTGAAGCGGCAGAAAAGGTAATATTAATATTATTTTCCTTTGTCTAGTAACGTTTGCAAAAAAGAAAAAATTGATTTTCACCAATTTAATTATATACTTTTTGAAAATAATTTTCTGCGTCGGTGTTGAAAATTTCATCACCAATGCACGTAAATTAAGTTGAATAGGAAAACTCATTTCTCACGCATGCGACAACGCATTTCATTGGTGATTGTGCTTGTTCACACGTTTGCTGTAATGATTTTTTTTTATTGAAAAAAATTGCTACTGTTCAATGTTTTTAGGTGAGCATGATTCAACGAATGGATCAACAAGTACGCGAATCATTCACCAGTTGGAACCACGAAGCAGAACGTCACGTTAGTGGAAAATTGAATCGACAATCGTATACGGAAGCTTCGAATCAAGTGCGAACCAAAATTGAAGATTTAAGTGAAAAAATGAATCACATTCTATATTCCATATAATGATGATGATGATGATGATAATCTACGGTAAATGGTTATTGGAAACTGACCTCCCTCCCCTCTATAATTATTGGAATTTCATTTATTGTTCATTAGTTGGAAAGAGGTATTAATTATTATTCTTCGTTAAATAAATATACATATTCATCTATTAATAAGTATGTGTATGCAAGAAATTCCGTTGTCAGTCTAATTAATCGACATTTTCTTATCGACTAATAAAAGTTGAATAATTTTATCGATCTTTTTTCTTACTAGCTTCCGAAGGGAAAATTGGTTGCCGTTATCAACCGTATATTTATTTATAATGCTTAGTCCGTTGTTCTTCGCATGGACAATATTTTTGAATAATCCATTTAGGTGAACTATCCAATCTGTGAACCTGCGTCTGTGACAACATATTTCTGCTTTATCTTCTTTCAATAGGTCAGTCGTTGATGGTATTTATTGAAATTAGCAATTGACATTTTCCGACCATTTCAGTATTATCTATTTTGGTGGTGGTACAGATTAGCATTTCCATTGTTTTCTTTTTCTCATTTAAAAATTTAAAATTCTTTTTTTTTTCTTTGCCTCAGTTATAATGCGAAACATTTGTGATTTTCTCTAGTTGAAGAAAATCTGAAAGATGAAGCGCAGTTTGTTGCTCGGAAAAGATTGGGAACAGGATGGATTGACTTTAGAAGAACTGTTCAGCTCGCGCGAAGGCATCACGTACAAGTAAGTGAAATAGTAAATAAATAAATCGAAAATATTAATAAATATAAAATATTGTATATATGAATATTCTTTTCGTACTTGAAAAATATCTTTTAACAATTTTCTCAAACGCTGAAGATATTTAAAATTAGAAATATAGAACGACAAAGCCAACAAGAAGTCAATTTATGAGCACACGGATGATTATTTGCATAAAGATGAGCTAATGTTTGTTTAACAGCGGGCATTTTCAAGTTTAATTAATTGTACTGAATAAATAAAAATGGATCTGATGATGATAATGCAAATTTTTGATATCCTTTTCCTTCCTTCCCTTCAGATGAGAATAAATGAAAGCAATTTGAATACAAATAATTGGATAAAAAAATGACAAGTTAAAAACCGAACGAAACATACCAAATATTATCGATCATCTTATCCATTTATTTATTGATTTGTTTAGTGACTTTATCATTTTGCCTGGATATGTGGACTTTCCGGTAGAAGATGTAGATTTGACGACACAGTTGACTAGAAATATCAAGTTGAAGGCGCCGTTTGTTTCTTCACCAATGGACACAGTCACTGAATCTGACATGGCAATAGCGATGGCGGTAAACAAACAAACAAACAAACAAACAAATTGTCCCATTTGAATTCGATATGAATTTTTTCTTCTGAATCTGAATCAATTTCTTCTGCTTTCAGCAGTGCGGTGGTATTGGAATCATTCATTGCAACTGTACACCTGAATATCAAGCCGAAGAAGTGGCAAAAGTTAAAGTATGCAATTGGATAGTTTTAATTTTCATTATTATCATCCACTCTTCCATGCATTATTAGCGTGCGAAACAAGGCTTCATATGGAATCCGGTGGTGCTCAGTCCGCAGAATACTGTATTCGATGTGATGGAAGTGAAACGAAAATTCGGCTTTTCCGGTGTACCGATAACGGACACGGGAAAAATCGGAGGTATCCTGGTTGGCTTGTGCACGTCGCGTGATGTGGATTTCATACCTGAAGAGAAATGGAAGTCGATCCCAATATCGGCTGTGATGATACCAAGGGAATTGGTGATCACCGCATCCGCATCAGTGACACTCGATTCCGCTTATCAAACGTTGCAAGAAAACAAGCGAGGTATACTAATAATAAGAAGAAGAAAAAAAGAAGAAAATGTTCATTTTATAGGAAAACTGCCAATTGTTGACGATGAGAACCGTCTTGTTTCTCTTATTGCTCGTACGGATATTAAAAAGCGGCGCGTATATCCGTTGAGCAGTGTGGACAAATATGGTCGACTATTGGTAGGAGCTGCCATCAGTACCCGTGAAGAATCGAAAGTCAGACTGAAACTGCTGGTCGAAGCTGGAGTGGACATTATTGTCATTGTCAGATGACGTTTTATAACTTCTTTTTTTTAAATTCTCATTTAACGTTATGCTTTTAATTTATAGGATTCTTCACAAGGATGCAGTATTTATCAGATTGATCTTTTGAAATACATAAAAATTCACTACAGTAAAATAGATGTGATCGCAGGAAATGGTTGAAACTTGAAACCTTTTATCACTTTTACTGTACCTAATTTATTTTTTTTTTGCTACTTCATTTCAGTGGTTACTACAGAACAGGCAGCATGTTTAATTTCAGCTGGGGCGGATGCTCTGCGTGTTGGTATGGGCAGTGGATCGATTTGTATCACCCAAGAAGGTTAATTAATAAAAAGAAAGAAAAAAAAATTGAATTTCTTACCTTCATCTTGTTTACTTTCTCCAGTCATGGCAGTCGGTCGAGCTCAAGGTACTGCGGTTTATCAAGTGGCCAAATTTGCGCAACGTTTCGACATACCGGTGATTGCCGACGGTGGAATTCAATGCTTGGGCCATGCAACGAAAGCTTTGGCGTTGGGCGCATCGACGGTGATGATGGGCTCGTTGTTGGCCGGTACTTTGGAAGCTCCGGGCGATTACATATGGTCAGACGGTATTCGATTGAAAAAATACCGAGGAATGGGCAGTTTAGATGTTCTCAGTGAGAATGCTGAATCGCAGGATCGTTATTTTCAGAAGTATCTTTTACTATTTTGTTCTTTATGGGTTTTCTTATTTCTTTTCTCCATTTTCAAATTTTCCAGAGACTGCGATAAAGTTCGTGTTGCCCAAGGTGTATCCGGTACAGTTACTGACAAAGGTTCCATTCACATCTTTCTACCTTATCTGACTGTTGGTGTGAAACACGGTCTACAAGATATGGGCGTTAGAAGCACGGTTAAACTTCAGTAATTGCTTTTTTTTTCTCATTTTCATCTCTCCACCATAAACATAATTTCTAATAAATTGTATTTGATTGAAGTGAAATGATTTACAACGGAACAGTGCGCTTTGAACGTCGAAGTGCCGGTGCTCAGATGGAAGGTAGCGTGCACTCACTACATTCGTAAGTTCTTCTTCTTCTTCTTCATATTCTTCTTTTTCACCATAATCATCGATTGGTTATGATCGTGTGTGTGTTGTTTGTTTGTTTGTTTGTTTTGAATACTTCCTCTCATGTTGCAGATATGAAAAGCGTCTGTTTTGACAATAACAACAACCTCTTCGAATCCTGTATACAATAAAAAAGAAGAAAAAAACACGATCAAAGCATGAGATTATATTATTATGCGGGATAGTGGAACAAACAATAAAAATAATAATTATTATGTCTTTGGCATTTTTGCAAAATACAAACAGCTTTTTATTTCAACTGCGCTCAAAGAGAGATATTTTATTATATACGCTGTTGGGAAAAATGCCTATTTCTTCTCCAACTGTTGTCTTGTGGTGGATTTTTTCACTTGGCCAAATACAAAAGCACAAATCCTATCCGCTGAATAAGAAGCTAAAACGTCCACCGCGATTATAACCAACACGGCATTACGAAGCTGCAAAAATGCAAAAAAAAAAATCAAACCAAAAAACAAACAAAATCCGGTAAATAAGAGGGGGAAAAGCAGAAAATTAAATAAATAAAGCATAAATCACACACCTCTGGTGGCAGATGAACAAGCTCGCATTGTTCGGCCATGTCCGGAGCCAGGCCGGCAGTTAAAATGACCACTGTAGCACCGGCGGACAGCAAAGTATACAGAAGGGCTCGGTTCTCCACCAGACTTTCCATAAATGGATGTCCCTTGAAATTGTGAACACAAATGAATTGGTGAATTTGAAAAGCTAAATAACAGCCAAAATCGTCTTCTTCTTCTACTTCTCCTCCACTTACCCGATAATTGATGGCGAAATTACAAGTCTGAAACATAATCGACATCAAATAGACGAGACTGTTCAACAAGTTTGGTTGAAATTTTTGCTCTAAATTCGCCTTTTCCACACTACAATAAACAAGAAAATGATTAAATTAAATTTTGCTAAATTATTGTTACATTAAAAATAAGAGAGTGAAAAATTTACTTGTTGTAAGAGTTGATCTGATGTGTCAAGCTGACAAGATAAGCAAGAGAGAAGAAGTGAATGATAAATTGTGCAGATACAGAGAGCAACGTGTACGCGTTAAAAATATTCGGCAATGGCTGCTGCTTTGCCAGAGTTTTCAACGGCTAATAATAATAATAATAAAAAAGAGAATTAATTGAATAATTTGAATAAAAAATTTTAAATAATTATTTGAGAATAAATTAACCAACATTCGATCTGGAGATGAAGAAAAAACAAGCCGCCAACAACAGCCCTTGCACTGTGGCTTGTCTGTCGGAAAATTTCACACCATCCAAGTTGAGCACACTTTGACAATAAGCTAACAGAAGTGCGTTCAGCGCTAGAATTTTAAACATCTGCAAAGTGGTAACCAAAGTACAACGCCCTTGGCGAACAACATGGCAGACTGAAAGCAGAAATATTTATTTATTTATTTGTTTGTTTGTTTATTTGAATTTATTTATTTACTTGATCGAATGGATGAATATTTTGAAGTAAACGGAGCTGCTACTGAAGCGTCGCCGAGTCGTACCAACGCTGGTCCTTCTTCTTCTTCGTATTTCTTCAAAGCTTGTTGCACTTTCTGTAAAACAACAGAAGAAAAGAGAACAAAATTTGCTTATCGATAAACAACAACAACAACTGTAAAGCATATACTCCGTACCGACATGGTCGAACTCGGATTCATGGGTTTTGAGTTCAAAAGCCGCCTTGACGCTGCATGCGGATGAGGAGAAGAACGCGAAGAAAGCGTATGCTGTTGACTAGCATCTGCAATGGCAGAACTTCTTGTAGCATTGGCCACCAGTGTGGAAGTGGATTCGTTGGACTTTTTTGAATTGTTGTCACGATTGTCCACTGTCAATGCTGGATGAGAAAGAAGAGCCACGCCTGTGAATGAAAAACAACAATTTCAACAGATATAATATTGCAAAAGGGAAGAACAATGCAAAAATTACACACCCACATCGGCGTGCTTCAACGCGCCAACATCATTCGTCCCATCGCCGCACATCAACGTTACAAGACCTTTTTCTTTTAACAAAGTGACCACTTTTTCCTGAATTAAAAAGAAAAAGAATCACCTTTTTTTATCCTTCTACTTAATACTAGTACTCCATTAACAAATGAGCAAGTTGATACCTTTTGTTTAGGAGCCATTCGAGCAAAGACAGCAACGTACGGTAACAATTCGGACAAAAATGCTTTGTTCACATTGTAAAAGTATGCAAAGCCCTGTTATGAATATTAAATGTTCATCGAAATTTGCAAACTCATTTACAAGAATATAAAATATCAAATACGAACCGATCCGGTCATGCAAAGGGTAAAATTCAAAGCCAAATATTGCACACCTTGCATAGGTATCATCGGTATGTGAATTGATCGATCCAATGAAACCCAAAACCAACCGCCAACACCTGGAAAGATATAATTTTTTCTGTTACTGTTCTGCTTTCAATTCTATTATTATTATTAATTGATTTCGATTGATACCACTGATGTCAGTTGGCTCTTCGAGTATGACAACAGCGTTGTCGCTGATCATTTCCAATTCTTTGGCAACGTGGCAAGCGGTCAGTGGATTGTCACCAGTTATCATTGTCACTCTGTGGTCAGAGTCGATAATCTCACGAATCACTTCCTTCGAATCCGGCTTCAACGGGCAGGAAACAATCACAAAGCCCGCAAAGTCCAATTCTTTTTCCACAAAATCACGCGTGTACGATCGCACCTGTAAAACAACAACAACAACAACGTGAAAATGACCAAAAATAGAAATTCACAAAAAACAAAAAATCTCACTTCTTGATGAGAACGATGACCAATCAACCTGTATCCTAGAGCAAGTACACGAGCTCCTTCCAGAGTCATTTGCTTGTAAATTTCGTCGTAGTTTTCAGGCGGTTTCCAAAACTAAAAATCAAATTCATTTATAAATAAAAAGTAATTCATTTTTTTCAAAAAGCACCATTGGTTTCAGAATTTCTGGAGAACCTTTCACTGCAAAAAAGTACTGTGCATCTGACGAACCAACTGGTATATAGCTGGCAATTACTGACATGCGTTGTAGAGATGATGAGAAATGAAAACGGTGAGAAATGTGCACAGGAACCTCTTTTCCTTTACAAGGAATCACAGTATCTTCTAAAAATAATTAAATCAATAAAATAAATAAATTAATATGTAATTTCCACTACAATTGAAGGTCTAACTTTAAACATATATTTAAACACTCACGTTTGGTCAATGTCCATCCAGCTGCATGTAAACATGCCTTCTCCAATGGATCGCCAATCAACTCAGCATCCAACTGCATCAAACTGTGACAACTAACCAACACTCTTATGCTTTCAAGTGGAGCATTTTGAATGGAATTTAACGCTTTACTACCACTTGAAATAAATATCAATGAATAAAGTGAAAATAAATAAAACAAAAAAAAGTACTTTAATCCTGTCAAGCCTTTCACAATCAGATTGTCAGTGGTGAGTGTGCCGGTTTTGTCAAAACAACAAACGTCTATTTTTCCAGCAAGTGGGATGCGGAATGGTTCAATGCAAAAAATACCTTGAAAAATACCAATATATATCGTTTTCATAAAGTACATCAATTCAGTTCAGTTCAAAATTCAACATTACCTAACTTTTGTAAAGATATTAACGAATGATTGACGGCTAACGAGAGTTCGATTGGCAATTCCGGTGGAATAACAGAAGTCAAAATCAAGATGCACTCCAAAAAGAGTTTGTATCGATTTCTTGACGGATCTTCCACACCTTGAAATAATAAATTAAACAAATTTCACTTTCAGATGATCAAAAAATATTTTGCAAGCCCGTACCCTTCACCCAGACGTATATGGCCGCATTCAGTGCAAATACCAACAAAAAAAGTATGAAAAATAATGTTTCGCGATTGTTGGCCGTCAATCTCTTCACACCAAACAAAATTGTCCGCAACAATTTCCCTTGACTAGTGCTGAAGCCTGTTCTCAGCACGTAACCAATGCAGCCGTTGTTTGGAGCTAAGGTGGAAAAAAAAGATTTTTTTTTTTGCAAAATAAGCACAACAAAGCTTATTTTTCTTGCCTTTCAAACCAGACGATGTTTTCGTAGGACCTGCATGCTGTACAACATGAGTACCACCAAACAGTACGTGCAGTCGACCGTCGGCGTTGATATCCAGTACATGATCCAAATCACAGTCTTCTATAGATTCCTGAAATTAATACAAGTAAGCAGATTGAAAAGTTGAAAAAAAATAAATAAGAAGAAACACTTTCTCACTTTCATCTGTGGCACAGACTCGCCAGTCAAAAGTGATTCATCCACTATGCATGAACCTCGTAAAAGAAGAATATCACATGGAACTGCATTCTCATTGGACGATCGTCCTGTGTTTCATATTCAATTAAAATGCAAAAAAACAAAAACAAAAAGAAAGCACATAACAGCACTGCTTTACCAACAGAAACTAAATCACCGGAGACGAGTTCTTCGGTAGAAATCTTTGTCCATTTTGTATTGCGGTATGCCTAAATTGTACAGTACATCTGGTCACAAATTTACCCCTGTGAAACAAAATTAAACATCATACGTAAATTAAATACGGCTTGTTTCCCATGCTTCTGATCTCTTGCATACTGTTCAATTGCTGTTTGACCACGGTAATTTCGAACATGACCAGCATGAACAGCGTGAACAGAGCATAATACCAAAACTCTTCCAAACACCACAAGCAGACACAGAATACCTGAAATTAACTGAATTTCATCAACATCCATTTGAAATAAAAGTTTTTTCAAAAATAAATTTTTTCTCTTTCAATGAAATTACAATTAAATGAAAAAATCACCATTTCTTACTTGAAAAACAAAAAATGGTGCCGTGGCTCGTTCTTGGAAAAGTTCAACAAACGTCGAAATGACCATCTCCATTCTTTACAAAATAAAAAAAATGCAAATATTTCAAAAAATCCATGACAAAACAGCTATTACGTGTTCGTGCCGATGTGTGAAGCTACAAGCTTCAATTCATTGTCGGTTACGTAGCCTTTCCATTCTTTGTAAAATTGAAATGGCATATTTTCCGGAAATTTGACCGGCTCAAACCGTCTCTTCTCCAACGCATCGTAGACGTACTTACTTTTTTGAAATTCAAACCAAACATAAAATGCATTGTTCGGATCCTTAAATTAATAACCGTTTTCACTTTAAAAACTACCACCTGCATACTGTAAAATCATCTCGCGATACTGTTCATTGAGTTAAATAACAATTCAAAAATAGAATCAATTCTTAAAAACAAAAACATTAAAACACAATCAAATAACATAAATTATATTTTAAATTAAATTCTCAATCCAAGCAAAGCAAAGCAAAAACAAAACAAAACAAAATTACGTTGAGTGAATCATTATTTGAAATAATTTATCCAACACAGTTCTACTTGTATAATTAAAAGAAAAATCACTTTCGTTTTTACGATCAAAAAATAATGAAATAACGCAACATTTAATTAAATACTTTAAAAAAAATTTTATTAAATGCAAACTACAGTATCTGCTTGAAATGAACAAAACCGATGAACACAACAATATGAAACAATCAATATCTACTAAAAAAGGGTTGACAATATTAATGTGAATTTCATTTTCAAATAAACTAATAAGTTATTTAAAAAAATGTTTAGTCACAATGAACTTTATCACATTCTGCAAAAGATTAAAATTACTATCAAAAATCAATTCAATAAACTGAACAACAACTTACCACGCGATGGTGAAGTGGTATCAGTTCTGCGCAACCATTATTTGGAGTAGGTTGTACTTTAATTAATTGGGCAGAAAAAGGATCCTTAGTCTAAAATAAAAAAAAAAGAATTGAAGAAAAGTTCATAATATTAAAATAATAATAATAATTGAATTAACTTAAAACAGACTCACTTCGCTGCAGGTCAGCAAGCATCGGGCAGAAATGGACCAGAAGCAAAGCAACACGACAATAATTTGTAAAAAGCCAATCACAGAGAATACAATGCAAAACAATTCAAAATATTCAAAAAACCCGTAAATGACTGACCACAGGAAAAATGACGTGCCGTAAGCAACAATAAATGGTGCAACATAGCCGTGTAATAACAACGGCTTTGGATTGTACAACCTGACGTGATCGACCAGCTCGTCGGTGGCAATCATCATAACACTGTCTGAAATAAACTTTGAAATTCAAAAAAACTTCAAAATCACGTTTGAAACAAACAAAACACATTAATAATAACAACATGAAACACATTATATAATATGAGAATACAAAATTCAGCAATTCAACATTAGTTCAATACTAATTTCATGAAGAATAATTTCATCTAATAAATTCATCAGCCTTGAAATTATGTTCTATTGCCAAATTATAGTATGAAAAACAAAAAAAAAGTAAGAAAGAACAACTGAAATCATTTTTACCCTTTCAAAAATCACTACAACCACCAAGATACCAAATCACGCCAAGATAAATGAAATAAAATGCAAAATTCAATACAATTTCGAAAATGAGTGAAAAATAATCGTGCTGTTCACGTCAAATTTTATTTTTACTACAAAAGAAGATAAACAAGCACTAAATGATTAATATCATATACATAGACATGCACATTTCAACTACAGTACTATTTATTCCAATATTTAAACTGTTACAAGTAAACATGGAAAATTAAACTTCATTTTATCTGAATCGCTCATTATTGTTCTTCAAAACTTGATAATAAAGATTAAATATCCAAATTAAAAATAAAGACAATTTATGTTTTATTGAATTTATCAACTGCCACTTTCTAACTGTCCAAATTGTAGTAGAAAACATGTCACCTTACAGTAATACATTACTATCAAGTACTGAGAGTTGTAAATTTGAAAATATTTAAATATAAATTTCTTATATGAAGAACATCAAATAAATAAATATTAAATACGTGTACAATATAAAACATCTTTTAAAGCTGATTTTCACACATGTACTAATTGAAATAACAAATTTGTCATTCACAATAGTAAATGACGGTTGATTCGTGCGTGCAATACTAAAGAAATGTCAAAGTTCTACAAATAACAATTATACAAGTGGATTGTTTAAAATCTGAATCAAATTTTCAAGTAAATAAAATGATTATTTCATGAAAAATATGAATCTTGTGTTCATCAAGAAAGCGCGGTAAAAGTAAAAATTCAAAATTATGCTCAAATATATCAATCACTACAGTAATTTTATATTATTGCAAGTTCAAATAAACAGAATAAAAAAAAGAATGTTTTACAAAATACAGTCAATTGTCAATTTTTTCACTATTCCCTGCTTGAAATGCGATTGTTAAATTTAATAAATTAAAAAATGTTTTCAAAATTAAGTCAACGTAATGGAAAAAAATCAATGGTGAAGCATTAATTTCACTTTATACATTGAATAATCAGACGTCAATTCAGATCATAAAACAAACTTATGAACCAGGAAATGAAATTATTTTCAAAAAAATTAACCAAATAAAAAAAAAAAATACGCTTACCAAGAAGGTGTGCAAAAGCAAAAAAACAAGACAAAAAATGACGTACGTGTTCTTCAATTGAATAGAAGGAATTGTTCGTTGAATTTGTTGCAATGAACTTTTTTTTTCTGTTCTTTTCTTTTACTTGTCAAAATTGTTCAAGCGAAATTGTGAAATTTTCAATTATTAAGAGAAAATTTAAAATTTGTTTAAAATATACAATTTGATTGAATTGTTTCCAATATGCCAGAGATTGTGAGTTGGGTTTGTTTCATCTTCTCCATATACGGCCTAGTTTTCATTTCTGACAATATCAATTTCAATGATCAAACTATTCTCAAATCAACTTTGAAGTCTTTGAACTGAATGAACAATTGAAACTGTTGATTTTTCATTATTCCAATAAAATTCCCCCCTTTGTACAAATTCCTCCTCTCTTCAAACACAGCCCCATGTGTGGTCGACTGTTGAACACAGGCACCGTTAGTGTTGTTGTCATCGTCGTCTTCAGTGAGTAGCAAGCAGTAGGAGTAGATGGAAGCTTTGATGTGGAATTTATTTCATTCTTTTTTTTTAAAACAGTTATTTTTCAAATTTCAGCTGGGGTGGTCAGTTTTGCCAAAGAAAAATACAAAACGTTGCCTTTGAACGAGCAGACCAAGTCCATACTGGAAAAGCTGCAACACGACAACGCCATCTCGG
The DNA here is from genome assembly GCA_001447755.1 of Trichinella papuae. Lineage (NCBI taxonomy): Eukaryota > Metazoa > Nematoda > Enoplea > Trichinellida > Trichinellidae > Trichinella > Trichinella papuae. Next base: position 48,085 of record JYDO01000153.1, on the reverse strand, counting down.
CTCTGCTCGGGGGTGTGGCGACAAAAATTGGCGCCAAACTGAGCGACGACGATCGAAAAGCTCGGCTCTGCGCCTGCGTCTACCAGGCCCAAGATATACACCAGTATGCGGAGTGTTTGGTTCCGTATGTGGAAAAAAATGCCATCCGGTCCAAAAGGGCAACGTCGTTCGTCGAAAGTGCCTTCAACTGGCTAGCTTGGCTGACAGAAAAGGTGAATTCAGTGCTGTTCTCAGCGTCGTCCACTGTTCGGGATGACGATTCGTCGTTTGGAATGCAAGTTCCAAAATTGCTTGCCAAATCGTCCAGAATGAAAGAAGAAGAAGAAGAAGAAGCAGAAGAAGAAGCGTCGACAAGAAAAGAGTCGACACAATGGTCTGCTGAGACGTACTGGTCGAACTTTTGGTACAAGATTACAACAAGTGATGACGACGATTTGACAACACTGTTGCCAAAGTGGCCAATTCCGGACTGGCTGCGCGAGATGACCAAAGATGTGCATCAGTTGATCAAGGAGATGAAGCAACAGCAAGAAGATTTACCAGAGTACAGGATACTGTCGCCGAGATTGTTGCCCTGGGCAGAGAGAAGTTCCAGAACTGTGAACTTGTTGTCACCGGATGTGCTCAGCTTGTCGGACAAGCACGACAACGACAACGACACCAAACGATCAGCATCGGTTGGCAAGTTGATCGATCAACTGAATTTAAAAGAACGACTGGCATTGGTGCGATTGGTTGAACAACTCGACCGCCTTGTTGATCATTATCAACGTCAGCAGCGTGATTTCAGAGCATCAAAAGAGAAGAAAATGGAAAAGTTGTTCAACATCTTCAACATGCTCGAACAATCTTACACTGTAGAACAGATGAGATCAATTCAAAATAGGGGCTATGCTTTTTTGAGTGAAAAGCAGTTGCGTTTGGTATACGAGGATGGTCAACTGCCGGTCGACATCGACTCTTACAGAACAATGACGGCTGAGGAGAAGACTGACGCTTTGGAAAGTTACCTTCTGAAATTGTCGAAACGTAATAGAAGAAGCAAGCGTTCAGAAATTAGCGTCGGTGAGACAATAGTCCTCTCACCGTTCATTAGTTCACCAATGGTCGGTTCAGCGTCTGTGCTGGGGCCTGTTGTCCTGTCGCCGGCATTTTTCAGCAAAATCGTCCTGTCGCCAATCACCCTCTCGCCCAATATACTGTCGCCGGCATTTTTCACCGCCCTCGTGTTGACACCGATTGTCGCCTCACCCTTGGTACTGTCGCCTCAAATTTTGAGCCCGTTCGTTCTCAGTCCAATCTACGCGTCGCCAATAATTCTCAGTCCCTTGATCTTGGCTCCTTCCATTCTGACACCTCTGGTCTCGAGTCCACTCGTCGACACCGTCTCCATGCTCAGCTTGAACGTACTGTCACCTACTGCTGACAGTCCATCCATTCGTTCTCATCAATTCATGGTGGCCACAATTCTTTCGCCAGGAATTCGCTCACCGGTGATCAATTCCAGTTGTTACGGTTGTTTGATAGTCGCTTCACCGTGTTTCATGTGTTGAAAATTGTTATGAATAATAAATTTAAAAATTCAACTCAACAAAGTAAGATCAATCATCACCGTCAGGCATGTTGCTGTTCTCGCATTCATACTCAACGGCATTCAATTAATTCTGTTAACAATCGTTATAACATGCTAATTTGAAAGTGACATTTCAAAATAAAAATAAAATTAACACTTGGGCTAAAATTACCTTACAAAAGTAGGCAAATCTTTCATAGCTTCAGAGCTTGAAAATTTAGGACACTTTGCCAATGAGGCAATCTGCTCTTTGCGTCGACATTCACTTTTCATTTCAATTATTGTATCGTACTTGTTGATATCTAAACGTCGCTCCTCTATCAACAGCATGCGCCATTATAGCAAGTCAATTTTACCAATTGTTCCATTTTGTGCATTTTTTCCTCATTTCATCAAGAATACCGTTGTTCGTTGGACCATTCTTTTAACATTAATTGTACAATTTGGTAAGCTCTGCTTTCAACTAAATATTTCTTTTTTCTCTTACCCAAGTATACAGTGGACATTGCACATGTTTTTGTTTGTATTTGATTTTCAGGAAATGTAATTTGCAAAACGGATTTTCTGAAGATACCAGTAAACGAAGAGGGTAAAACGCTGGCCGACGGCATAATGTACCAGAGAACCATTAATTTACTGATCAGCACGTTGGTGACGAATGAACTGCGCAATCACGACCAAACGGAAACAGAACGTCTGATCAATTGTACAAGCAAAGCTCACAACATTGCCGACCATGCCAGCTGTCACATTCCGTATTTGAAGATGAGCATCGACAGGATAGACAAACACGCTCCTGAAGGCCACAAGAGGGTGAAACGTTCCACACCCGCGAAAGAATCTTCAACGTTGGAACGATTGTTCAATTGGTTGACGAAATTGTTTCGCGAGATGAAAAAATATTCCACAAGAACCCTTTGGAAAGGTTCCGCAGAGGACGAAGACAGTCGAGAACAAGATGTGGTGTCGTATGAATCGTACGATGTAGATTTGGACATCAATCTCGGCACAGATGAACTGTTGGCCAACGTGGAAAAGGCAATCGCAGAGAACAACTTTGAATCATTGTTGCCGGACATGCCGTTGCCTGGTTGGTTCCGTGAACTGGCGTATGATGTGTTCGAGCTGATCAAAGATATGAAAGTGATCGAAGATATTCCACCCCTGCGAGTGTTGTCGCCTCGTATATTGGCGTTGACGCCTGACGCCAATCGTACCATAGATTTGTTGTCGCCAGATTTGCTGAGCTTGTACGAGGACGGTTCCAAGAACGTGTTTCCGACCAAACAGTCGAAGCAAGTGTTGTCGCGAAGAGAAAGGGACGCGCTGTTGAATTTGATTTTGGAACTTGGCAACGTGCCAAAGTTGGTGCGGGATATCAAAAAGTTGACCATGTCACAGCGCGAATCTCTGAAAGCGAAAGCACGCTCCACTCGGGCGGTGAAGCTTGAAGAGGAAAAAGCGTTGGAAGAGTTGGTGGAAAAATTCAAATTACTCAACGCCTCTTTGACCAGAGAACAACGTCGTATGATCAACAGCACGGGATATGCATTTTTGAACAGTGATCAGATACGATTGATGCACAACAGCAGTTTGTCAGAGGAAAAATTGTTCGAATATATGCAAATGACCGAAACGGAAAAAGAACTCTGGCTCAGGGAAGAGTTGACCAAAATTGCCGAAGAGAAACAACTGCACCGTCGACAACGCAACGCCAACAAGAGCGAAGAAGTCGAAGTGTTGCATCCGATGGTGCAAGGTCCGCGTGGAGATGAACCACTCGTTGCTGGACATGTCATATTGAATCCGAAAATCTTCTCACCGGTTGTCCTGTCACCGAACATGATCAGCAGCTCAATACTCAGTCCACTGGTACTGAGTCCAATAATTCTTTCCCCAATGGCAGTGAATCCGATCGTCCTCTCTCCGGGTATGTTGAATCCGTTGATCCTGTCACCGGCTGTTCTGTCACCGTTGATCCTTTCACCAGTTCTGTTGATTCCGTCCATCCTATCGCCTGGTGCGTTCAACCCAAGTATACTGAGTCCAACACTGCTCACTGCGGCCGTGTTGTCACCGTCAGCTTTGAGTCCAGTGATCCGATCTCCACATCGTCTGTTCGCAGCCGTTCTGTCTCCATCTTACATGAGTCCATCGATCAATTCTACCTGTTCAGCGTGTGCCATTGTCGCATCGCCTTGTTTTCTCTGTTGACCAGATTTCTCTCTCAATTTGACAATTGAATACCAATTTTTACCTTACTTTTACCATTGATGTTTTAATTTTTTTTTTTTTTCTTTTTTGAAAACTTCTTTTAAAAAGTTGCATTTTTCAAAACATCATTCAAAATCATCCCAATCATCATTCAAGTTCAACTTCTTTCGACAAAATGGGCACTGCCCGTAGCGTAAAATAAAAAATTCCCAATCATCTGTGTGAAAAAACTGGAAAAAGAAATATTTCAATGCAAAAAAAGTGTAAAAATATTTATGAAAATTTTTAAAATCAATAATTGCATCAAAATACCTTATTACAAGAATGACACTGACTGATGGCAATCTCGGGCATCAAATTTCGGTAATAAATGTCTTTCAATGGGCCAATTCGACGACACACGAACACTTCACTGCTTTTCAACGCACTGATATCCGATCGGCAATAAACAACCTTTCCATTCTTTATTTTCTGAAAGAAATGATCATTTGAAAAATCAAAATCCATTCAAGCAAACTTATGTATACTTGTGATTGTGATTGCAGTACAGCAATTTCTTGCGATGATGCATTCGATTGCAACAGACTTTGAAATTCTTCTCTCGTTATACCACCTTCAATTTCAAATTCCATCAATGGGAGGGATTCTGAAAAAAAAATAAACAAATTTTTTTTCCATTGCCAATTTAAATTTAAACAGTAGTCAAGAAAAAAAAAATTCCCTACCGAACGTCAAAAATGAATAAATGAAATTCAAACCACAATGCACACACTTGTTCCCGCCATCTCGACTCAAAGTTGGATTTCCCATTGAACAGACGTAACAAACTGGCAGCAACTCTTCGGGATCTTGAAATGGTTTCGCTTTCAACGACAGAGTCAACAAGTCCACTTCTGTTTGCATGGACGGCGGCTGATTGAGACGCCCAAGTTCGTCGCAGACAATTCTAGCAAGTCTGAACGCGCCCAACTGTTTCGCTTGTTTGGCCAAAGTGTAAAGTATTTTTCTGAAAATTGAAAAGAAAAATTATGCAAATTTCAAGATGTAAACTTTTTTGAATTTACATTTTGGAAATTTTCTTAGGATGACAGAGTTGAAGAGAATTCAACAAACAACGGGCTACATTGAACAAAGTATCAGCAGATAAAAATGTAAATGGTTCTTCCTGTTAAAATCAATTTTTACACAGTAGAAAAAAAGTGATTTAATTGAATAGCATACCGTATATTTGTAAATAAAGTCGTAAATGTAATACAAATCAGCAAATTGTTGATATTTGGAAAAAAATTTTAAAGTTAAATCTTCGTTTGTCTGATTCACTAAAAGTAAAATGTTGAAAACTGAAATAATTATGTTTGTGCTGTTTCATTTTTTTTAAAAAATACCATTAACTGAAGAAATATACTGCATGCTTAACAACCAGTAAAAATAAGACGCATCTTTGAAACGATTCTCATCAATAGCCACGTCAGCTAAGTTCACCAATACATCAAGAGCTTGTTCTTGAAGACCTGCCCGACAATAAGCTGCAAACAAAGTTTCATTATTACGCGAATTAACATTTCATCACTCACCAATTTGTGCTTCTTCAAATTTTTGATTTTTTATAAGCCAATTTGCATATTGCACGTACAAATTTTGCTCAAATTCTGGGTGTTGTTTCACTATTTGAAAAGCCTGAAATTTAAATATATACTTTATTTATTTATTTCCAAATTCAGAAATTTAAATTGCACGTGAATAACCAACGCAGAACTTACTTCTTCCCAATGGTTATCAAAAATTTCAACACGTATCAAACTTTCAACATCACGTATCTTACTGTATACTTCACTGGCTAATGTATATTCTTTGTAATTTTCAAATGCTTTGGCAATTTTGTTCAACAAATTATAGTTCGTTTCATCCAACTGCTTGCTAAGTGCAGCTAATCTAAAAATCAAAATATAAATTTTTATTAAATTTTCATAGAAATGAAAAATAAATTTACTTTTCGATCCATTTTTGTTCATCCATGATAGCGATCGCTTTTTCAAAATCATTGGCCGCCAAGTACATCTCACAAGCCTTATCAAAATCCTTAGCGTGATAAGCTAGCAGTGCTTGTTTGCTAATCAAATTTTGCTTCCCTTCGGCTCCAATGGCACCAATCAGTTCATTAGTTTTTTCAAACATGTGCAAATCTAAATACATTTCCACCGCCATTTGGGTAAATCCACACTTTTGAAACAAATTTGCCGCTTCTTCAATTTTCCCAGTACATGCAAACATCATTGCCATTGCAACATCATCATCGCTAATTCTCTGCAACATATTAATTATTTATAAAAATGTGACAATTGATCATTGCAATCATACTTGAAGTCTATCAATAAGATTTAAATATTTGAAATTTTTCGTTCGTTGAAATGCTTTTTTAGCTAAATCGTACTCTAAACTTTGCAAAGCGCACAGACCAAGATATTCCCATTCGGATGAATGCGCGCCAAGGCAAGCAACTGAATAAGCCAATCTGTAAACAAAATAATAATTATTTACAAAAATATTTTTAAATGATATTAATTCACTGACGAAAATAATTTTCGATCAATGCACTGTTGAATTTGAAAACTTAACGGAACTTCTATTGTTGTCATTGCGTAAAGATATAAACAAAATACTTGCGAACCCGAAAAGCCGACAACCAAACCCTGAAATAACATTTGAATGAATTTGAAAAATTATTTTTGTAATTTAAATTTTACTGGCATTTGAAGCTCATAAGCTGGAAAATCTTTTATTCGAACCAAAATCGTATTTGCTCCTGACATGCAAATTATATCTTCATGTTGACGATTGCAAGCAACACTTGTAATTTGTGACTCCTAAATATTATTTGCAAACAATATGATTAGATAATTTATTTTATTTCATACTTGAAATAAAAGTTCTTCAGTGATCAAGTCATAAACGAAACATATTCCATTCTCACCGACCATCGCCAACTTCGTCTGATAAATGCTCAGATCCAGGCATCGGATTCCATCGTTGTGTTTCATCAATTCAACAGGAAATGGATTGTCCAAAAATATTTTCAACACTTGACCATTTTTCAGACCAACCAACAAACTTTCATGATCAGCCGCGCCATCCACCACTTTAATATAACGTATCATGGAATCCAAAACCCATTGACGTTCCACATATCCAGAAAGTGTACAGCTTTGCAAAATGCCATCCTGCAAAGCAATTGAACTTTCTTAATGTTCATAATTGGCGATAATTTTTCTTTTTTTATTTAACATTAACAACAACTGAAGTTTAAAAGTTTAATTAAACCTTCTTACCATGCACAATACAACGTATTTGGAGCACAATACCAAAAGGCTGCATTCAAAATCTTTCACAGTTGCTTGCGTTTTCAAATATTCCATACCAGAGCTTGATTTCATTCTACATTCATAAATGCAGATTCTATTTGAAAGTTGAACCTTATAATATAAAAATTACGTTATAATACATATCAACTCTGTAAAAAAAAACATATATTTACCGCAATTTTATCTTTATAAACGGCAACTTTTTTCACCAAATCTTGACAATTCACACGTACTAAAATGTTAATTTTGAAACTTTGAATTCTCATCAAACATATTTATTTCTTTATAATATTGTAAAATTGAAAAACATAAAATTTTGAAACTTTTGTTGACAAAAATAATTTATCTAAAAAAAAAAGTTTTGTTTTCATTTCATCATAAAATTCACAATCAAAGGTATTAATTGAAGATAATATTATTTGAACAGCTGCCAAGAATAAGTAAATACAAGCTGAACAAATGAATTCTTGAAGAATAGCTAATGTGAGCATTTAAATTACACAACATTGTTAAAATATCACTTAATATTTGATTTCAACGCTCGTTTGTGAATAATGTTAACCTGATATTCGTATCATCTTAATTTTAAAATATCAGACGCATTCAATGTAAACAAACGAACAGATATCTTCTAAATTTTGTGTATTAACAAATGTGAAATAACTATTAGCATGCAAAAACAATGAAAGCAAAAAAAATTGAAATTTTAAAATAAGTTGCATTACCTTTACTTCCGTCTGTTAAATGTTGTACTACAACGTCAGTGATGTTGTCTCTATATGCATATCGATCATCGTACAATCCATGAACAGTGCCAAGCCTGAGTTGATAAATAGCTACCGTACCATCTTCACAGCCCACAGCCTAAATTATATTTATAAGTAAAAAATCATTGATTTGATTTGATTTGATTGATTTTAAATATCTCACAATATGATGACTGTCCGGTTTGGTTCGGCATACCCAAACCCATGATTTCATTTCAGCAACGGTAAACAAATAGGTTCCTGTTCGTGTATGCAAATTTACTTTACGATTCGAACCAGAAATGACCATAAATTCTCCAGGTGCTAAATAGTCCAAACAGAGTGGATCATAATCTAATTTCACATCTTCTAACATCTGGAAAATGAAAGTTTTTTTTTCAAATTTATTAAATTTAAGAAAAAAATTGATAAACCTTTTGTCCATTGATATCATAAAATGCGATGGCCGATGACCAGTCCAAAACAGCCAGTGCAATATCCATTGTTTCACTAATTTGAAAAAAAAAGAAAAATTTTTTCTTTTATCAAAATTCATCATACATCATCATTTTTGTACTTTTCTGATTCGTTCAAAAATTCTTCCGGTCTACAATATATTAAAATTCAAAATTACAAAGATCAGTTTAAAATTTCAAATTTGAACCTGAATGGATTGAATGCCAAATTCCAAACTGGACAACCATTGTTGCGATTCACTTTGAGCATTTCATCGCCCATCTGCAAAATTGCCTGTGATTAAAATAAAATAAAATGAAATATTTAATAAAATACTTTGTTGCAAAAGCTGACAATTCCGTTGTACAAGCCGAGGGCAAAATATTCACCATTGGACGCCCAAGAACAACTGCAAATTCTGGCCGACGATTTGTGCTTATCTACAGTTTTCTTCTCCAAAGTCCACAGACCTTAAATTTGAATAAATTTTTCTTCAATCAAAGCAAATCTTCATTTCCAATTTTTATCACTAACCAAAGTCACTGATAGCGCAACTGAGTAGAATAAAATTGATCGGACAAAATGTCAAACATTGAATACTGTCACTGTGACTAAATGTGAAAAAATAATTTCAAATAAATAAAATTAATAATACGTAATTTGCGACAAAAATTTCCATATAATAATACTTAAATTTGAGCATTCCTTCGTGCTTGTCCGTCCAGACGATCACACTTTTATCCGCCGAACCGCTGGCAAATTTTTCACCACTCGGCGAATAGACAACGCAGTGTACAGTATCGCGATGACCTATTTAAAATTTGAATTTTGAAAATTGAATTTCCAAATCACCACCAATTCAACATACCGTGCAACGTTTGGATGAGATTGCCGTCGTGAACGTCGTAGACAAAAATGTTCAATCCGGCCGCGACCAGAAGCTCACTTCCATCCGGCTTGAATGTCAGATCATTAATTCTAAATATGATTAACGCTGTAGAGTTGAAATCAAAAAAAAAATGCAAAACCAATAATTATTTACCGGCATGATTTTTGTCCACCCACTTCGCCTACAGTTTGTCTCCACACTTCTGTAGAATTGTTCATCGACGAGCTTTCTTGTTGCAATTGTGTGGAAAAATATTATTTTTTATGATTATGATAAAAATTTAGCCAAAGTTGAAATTGAAACAATCCCGCAGACCAACGACAATTTTCCCACTTGTCCGTCTGTGGTTGCCATGGCAACGGGCGCAACTGTCGACGATACTTGTCGTTCCTCGTTTTCATAAACGCACTGAATAGTGAGTGATTGATTTTTTTTTTTGATTCGCTCAATTGACCAATCAAAAAAAAACAACAACATTCGTACAAAATTCAAACTTGTGCATATTTAATTTTGCCAGTGGTATTATTGTTTTCTAAATTTAAGCAAATGCAAATGTCTGTGATTATTCAGAAAAAAATATTCACGCGTATAAAACTTTTATTCAAAAAAAAAATTAATAATAAGTCGGTCGCAAAATTATAACTCATCGACAGCAGTTTTTTTACGTTTGCTTTTCAAATTGATGGCAGCAACGGAAAGTTTCTACCCTACAGATGAGAAAACAAAGCAATGAAATATTTCAACTAAGAAAAATCTTTCGAGACAGCTAACAACGACCGTTTCAAAAAAAATAAAAAATAATTAAAATGCATCCATCTGAATTCATAATAGATATAGTAGTAGTAGTAGTAGTTTGGTTGTGTGATTTCCAAAAAAAATGTCAGCTTTTCCTTCTTCTTCTTCTTCATGATTCACAAATCAACTCCAACAGACTAGGACAAGAGAGACTGTGGTCAGTGGAATGTCCAGCGCTGTTGTCCACTTGTGCCGGGAGGCTTGGTGTGAAAAAAGACAAAAATTCGTCAAAGTTGGTCGAGTCGGCGGCATTCTCGTTTCCAATAGCCAACATTTCATCCGACGACGCCACTTCTATTGGTGCGTCGCCGTCCAACGAGTGACCAACACAAGCACGTTTCGGCAACACCCAGCAATCTGGGCTAATCTCATCCTGCAAGCTGTTGTTGTCGTGGAATTCAGTTTTACGTTTCAATGCCTTATTGCTATTATTATTAGGCATCTGATCCTGACTGAATTCAACACTGGTGCTGTTGCTGCTACTACTACTGTTCACACCATGTACTCCAGCATTATCTGTTTCACCACAAGACCATGCATAATCTTCGTACCTGAAAATCAACATTGCATTTCCACAGACATACAGACAGACAGACTACAATCTAATTGCAACACTTACGGAGGAGATGCGTAAAACATTTCTTCGGCCACTTGTTGTTGTGAAAACCTCGAATCGCTGTATCCGTCTGCAACAACAGTTGGTCTGCTACCCTGACTGAATCCGTTGTATACATCGTAACGACCAGCGTTCAACAATGATTCAGTGATCTCCAACTCGGCGCACCTATCCTGCAGGTCGGCCAAGTCAGAAGAGTAAGCTGCTGTTGAATTGATAGAATCAGGCGACGAGGATTCGCAACCGTAGGTTGGATTGATCAATTTACCGTATGAAGATGTTTGTAAAAATTGCCTGAAATTGTACGAATACAAATTATGTGAATTCGAATCACACTCATTCAATAAAATTGATGCAGTTTAGTTAGAAAATTAGCTTAGAGATAAAAAAATTATAACGTAAAAAACATTCATAACAAAGTAGAACAACGCTCTCGACGTAGCCTCAGCAGTCCAGAAGCATTAGTTGTTTTGAAAAATAACATACATATTCATATTAAAAATTTTTTTTCTCTTCTCACCGATTCCCTGAACAATTATGAAAATTTTACATGATAAATAACAAAATTTACTCAAAAAAAACTAGAATGTATTCAATAGAACATTTTCTCTGAATTCAATATGATGATGTGAGCAAAACAAACAGGAATAAGCGAACTGAGTGAAAACCGGTTGAAATAAAAAAAACAACGTTTTCCCTTTTCAAACGCCAGTCATAATTTTTGAAAAAAAAAGCCAATTTCAACCATTTCAAAACATTTCACATCCTTTAATTTTTGTTGATGTTCATTGATGCTGATCAAAATAAACAATCAAACAAGCAATATATCAATTTAGCTCAATATTAAATAATTTATGCATTTATAATTGTAAAATTCAAAAAAAAAATGAAAATAGTAAAAAAAAATTTTCAAATGATGCATGTTCGACAAATTAAAGTAATACAAACTTGATTGTCAGTAAATTGCCAACCTACTGTAATATAACCCAAATAAACATTCGAACGAGCGAAAAACGGTTCAATTTGTGACATATAATTCTCAATGTGTAACAATAAAATTGCCACACACACACACACACACACACTCAAAAACTCTTGACTGTATTATTAGTTGATAACTTAATATAAGCAAATAGAATGTATAATATGAAAATAGCGTGTATGGAAATGTTTTTTTAGATAATTTTAAAATAAAATTAAGTTAAAAGAGACAGTGAAAAAAATTTCAAATAAAACACTTTGGCAAGGAAGAAACGAGAGAAAAGCGGCCGTTGAGCGTGAAAACAACATACGTCAGATTGGAAAATAAACAACAAAGATAAGCAAAATGGAAAAGATGCGGGTGCGGATAGAGAGAAAAGAATTTTCTTAATTTGCTTTGAACATGGTGAAAATTGGTTCAATTTTTAACACGTCTGAAAGTGAGAAAACGCTCGGAGGGGGAAATTCTTTTTTTTTTTCACATCAAGTCTGAAATTTTCCCTGTTAAAATAGTTAGCTGGGTGTGAACAAGTCTGTCTGTCTGTCTGTCTGGACGGCTGTCGGCAATCGAGCGCCAAAAGGGAAAAGTCATGTCTGCCGAAAATCGATCAACAAGTCACCATATGATATAAAGACAGAGGCGTTGTCAGCGCCAAAACAACGATAACTCGCGTTGATGACGTAATTCAGTTTTGAAAAAGTATTCATTTCCTGGTGCTTAGCAAGTATACACAGTGTTCAATGGATGAAATTGGATTGTTGCTATTGAAGCAGTGAGAGAGAGAGAGAGAGAGAGAGAGAAAAAAAAATAAAGAATTAAAAATTTTCAAATTTTCACCTTTTGCGCTGTTCCATTTTAGCGCGATGAAGCACTTGAACAATGAGCAGATTTTTCCTCAACGACGTGCCGCCACGCCCACTTTTGCTGCTGACAATTTTGGCAAAGCTCAGCTCGATCAGCTTTTCGCACATCTCGTTCTCATCATTAGCCATCGTCGTCATTGAGCAACGGCCGCCTGGTGGCAAAGTCAATTACAAACAAATAATACACTAATAAAATAAATGAAACTTACAATTGTGAACAGAAAACAAACAAACAAACAAACAAATAAACAATATAAAACAAGAATAAGCTGTGGGAAGAAACAAGCTTTTTGTTTATTTATTTGTTTGTTGTTGTTGTTGTTTTTTCTTGAAAAATTTTTCTAATGAGTTATGAGAGAGAGAGAGAGAGAGAAAAAAAAACAACAGCTTTTTCCAACGGTCGAATGAGAGAAATAAGCAATCAGGGCGAGAAGTTTAAGCTTCAAGCGCAGCGCGTATGAAAACAATCGTCGTCGACAAGCAGCATCCGCCGCCACAGCAGCAGCCACCAACCAAGAAGAGTGACATTCAATTGATCGATATAACCAGTTTATTGCTATCACGGGCGACGCGTGTCATGCGTGGGCGGAGCGTATCCAATCCTGAACAACCAATCAGAGTTGACGCAGTTGTAAACAACAACACTGAAGCGGCTTGAAAAGTGAGCCGGCAATGGAAAAAGCCCAACTTCTTTTCCTCAGGCTAAATGAATCTCTCAGCCACATCTGCTTCTGCCAGACGATGACGTCAACTTTTTTATTTTAAATATTTTTTCGAGATATCTACACTCCAATGTGGCAGGATATACATATATATATATATATTGTGGTTGGAGAAAATTTTATTTCAAAAATACAACAAAAAATTTAAAATTAAAATCAATTATCATTAGTAAAGCAAGCGTTGGTTGGCTTTTTCGTGTCAAATCAGTCATTTTCAAGGCCATACTTATTTATAATATCATTTCACTTTGTTAACTATATCTTTTTTTTATCGACCGAAAATTACGCATCTATCGCTTTTGTGTTATATCACTCTGTAAATATCTATCCAATTTCCCGTATTTTTACACCAATCATTTAGATCAACAATGAAATTTACCAATTTGTACTCTTTTTTTCACTGTTACAGTATAAACCGTTATAATACTTTCATAATATGTATAAATTTATAAAAATAACTTTACTACAATTTAAATTTTATACAAATAAACAATGCAGCAAATTTATCAAAGCTGTTGTTTTTCGAAATAAAAAATTAGTCAATTACAGTAAGAAAACAATTTTATAAACTGATATTATTAATAATATTCATAAAATTTGAAAATTATGCTCAAAATATTGTTTTATTTTCCTTTTTTTAAATAAATTATTCCACTTGTAAAGATTAGAAATAGTTACAAAAATAAGTGGAAATTTTAATTTACCAATACGTATGGTTTCTAATAATTAATAATCCAATTAAATTTATTACATAAAATTTACTTCATCTTTTCACAATCTGATAATACTGAATAACCTTTATTCTCAACTGTTTTATCTAGATAAGTTTACTGTAATTTTTAAAATAGGACTACGGTACATTTCGAGTGGGAGCCGTTGTTGCAGAGGTTATTGGTTAGCCCAATTTTTTTTTTATATTTTTAGTATTTTAGTTTTAGTTTTTGAATAAAATATAATAGAAGATTCGATTTTTGAAACTGTAATATTTTCTCTGAGGTATGTATATATTTTTTTATTTGTACATTGCAATTTCTTGATTTTGGTTGATTTATTTTTGTTTCAACTTTACATCACTTATATTATTGAATTCTAAACTAATGAAAGTCTTAATAATGTAAATAGTTTTTCTTTTACTTAAAAGTTTTTAGTTTTTGTGATAAATTTCACAAAATTTTTTGCTTGTTTTTATACTTTAGTTACTTTTTCAGTTCAGTTAAATGTTGAATTTGGAGTAAATACAGTAGAGCTCCGTTATAACGATCTCGGTTATAACGATGTCTCGGCTACTGCGATAGAAATTTTATCTTTGGTTGGTTCGGCTATGTCGTACACATCAAAAACATTTTCTATAGCGATCTAAAACTCGGATATAACGATGGAATCAGTAACAATTGTGAGCCTTCGTAGTCTGCAGTAGTAGTAAATGATGTCACACAACTGTGGCTATGCAACTGACGGCGCAAAGCAGATGCACGTTACTGCATAAATATGCCTATGCTTATACCGTGCTTATGCAGGCTTATGCTACATTGCTCAGTCTCGCATTACATCGCAAGCGCACTCATGTCGAAGAGAATAGCATTGTCTGTGAAATTCAAGGTTGCTGTCGTCATTGCACTGAATGATTGTAAGAAAAATGCTTCAATTTGCGAGCAGTTTGGATTATCACAGTCAACTGTTTTCACCATTTGGAAAAATCAAAACGCTCTACTAGATGCACATGAAAATGGCATCAGATCTGCGAAAAAATTTTGCTTGTGTGAGAAAACCGACATTGATGAAGCACTGTTGCAATGGTTTCGAGGGCAAATTCAAATCAGAACCCCAATCAGTGAACCAATTTTAAAATTAAAGCTGAGCGATTTGCTACAGGGCTTGGCTATTCTGAGGGATTTTGTTAGCATAAGTGAAGTTTTAGAATAAAGTTAGCCATATATGTATCAATAAACTAAGTATATGTATGCAAACTCGGTTATAACGATCGAAATTTCTGTCCCCAATGTCCATCGTTATAACCGAGTTTCACTGTATTAGAAATCGCATTATTTTCAATTTTACTACTTTATAATGCATTTAAATAATTGTATTATTCAGGCAGTTCAGCATTTTTAAGTGGTAATCTTTTTTCAGAAAGAAATGAATGAAAGTAATTTGCGACTATACGCCACCCCGGCCTCAAATTATCATAGCTCTGTTCTATCAAGTGCCATAATGAAACAAGAACAAAGTGAAGATGCTTCTAATAGAGTCAACGTAGTTTACTTGGAAAACTTGTTACGAAAAACGTAAATTAATTTTATAAATTTCATTTGTTTATGCTAAAAAAATTATTATTTAGATTGTCTTTGTTACAACGAAAACATATTTTTGCTTATTATGTTGAAATTGTATTGAAATATATCTTGCTTAGTGAATACGTTTTATTTACTATTGTTGTAGCTAAATGTTCATGATAAACAATTCATAACTTTTATAAAAGGCTTTTGAATTTTAATATGAGTATATTTTATTTTGTGATGTTTTTCTACAGAAAACCACTCTAATTACGTTTGAATATTATGAGCATCTGTCATTTATTGCTTAAAAAGAGCAACTTGAAATTAACATTTTTTAGGACTCTTGAAAAAGACCAACGACCATTGAATGATAAACAATTCGTTGCAATTATGATAAAAGAGGTGTCTGCTGTAAGTATTCATTGTATATTTGTTATTTAAAAAAATCTCTTGTTAATGCATTTTTTTATAATTTAACGATTAATCTATTTAATATATGCATTATTGTGATTTTATTAGTTTCTTCAAAACTACATTCCTGGTGAAATGGCTAAAGAGAAAACTCTGCGAAATATAACCAAATCTACTTTTACAGCATTGATTCAAGTATTACGAATTTTGATTTATTCAATTTAGAACTTTATAATAGATTTTTTTTAGTTTTTCGTGGAAGCAATTATCGGATGTCCTATTCAAATCAACAGATTCGAAGAAGATGTTCTTCGTATTCTAAAAGAATTGGAATATCCGTATATGGTGAAAAAATCTACATTGCAAACTTTAAGCGCACCGAGTTCTGTTCCTCATATAATTGGTATATTTCATTGGTTTGTTGAAGAAATCAAGGTAAGAAGCGTTGCCATTTTTTAAGCATGTTTTTTACACTATGAGATGTTTTTTCTTCTAGTTCTTTCAGATGGTTAATTTGGATGCACTTATTTCTGCAGATTCTTTGAAAAGAGTATGTTAATGATGTTTTTTTTGAGTGGAAATTTTTTAATGGATGTTCATAATTTTTAAAATAATTTAGAATTTATTCGATGTGGAGAAGAGCACTTTTTGCCAGGTAATTCAAGGAAGACATTGTGCTCTTGATTTATTTGACGACTGTAAGTCAATTTTTTACATTGAACAAGTGCAGCAATTTCAATAGTTATGTTCAGGTTTGTCGTGTGAATCGATAAAAGGTGAATATGAATTATTAAAAGAAGAAAACAAAAAATTAGTAGAGCAAACCGGTATTTGGACTGGTCGCGTGGTAAGCATTATTTTCAATTATAAATTTGAATGTTATTTAAAACTTTTATGCTTCTGAATAGCTGAATGAATAATTTGCATATTTAGAACGATTTGTTGGCGAAACAAGACTTGGCGGATAAATTGAGCAATGAAGTAGTTGAAATTGAGAAAGAAATCGAACAGTCTGAACAATTCTTTGTTGCTTTAAAAAAAGAACATGCTCTCGCTGATCAAAGAATGGAAGAACTTAGTAAGTGCATATTTTTGAGTGGTTAATTTTTTTAAAAAAATACTAATATATATATATATTTTTTTTAATTTTAGAATTACTGATCGAATCAAAGCATGCTGAAGAGCAGAAAGCTGTTATTGCTTTGGATAAAAGAAAGCAGTCTTTCAATACGTCTCAAAACTTAAAAACTAAAACTGAACGAGTATGAATTGTTTAATTGTGTAAGTTTAAATCTGGTGATAATTTGTTTCCAGGTTGAACAACAAATTCAAATTGCAAAGGAACAACTTTCACAAGTACAAAATCATCGTTCCCTTCTTACAAACAAAGTTATTTTATCTCAGGAAAGAGTAATTTTGTTTTTGCATATTTTTTTCGTGAAATAACCAAATTTAACTGATTTTATTTCCATTAGTTAAACAGAAAATGCTTGGAAGTGTGGCGCATGATTGAAAATTTGAAGCACAGATGCCATCTGACGTTAGAGTTTTTCAACAAATTGCATCTTTCATTACACGATTCTGATTTGTCCACTCAATTGAAATTTAATGCAATTGTATATATTTAATAATTTTGTATATTTTAATTGATAATATTTTTGTTGTTTTTTGAAGACTGTAATTCGACAAGACAAAATGTTGATGAACAATAAGCAGATGGAATTGAATGATGCGTTAGCGAAGACCACGTTGGAATTGAAGCAAGTGGAATGCTTACGAGGTCAAACTGAAAAGCGCCTCAACGAGATGCAAAAGAAATACCACGCCAAGGAGATGCATATGGAAAATGAAAGAGTTGTAAGCTTGATTTTTTTTTTTAATTTCATCGAAATACTGAATGAAGTTGAGTAGTAATATTTTTGAACGCTGTGCTTTTAGCGCCGTGCTGAGTTGATTAAACAATGGTTCGACGAATTTGAAAAGCTCAGGGAATATGTCGAATCTCTTGAAAATGATAATTATGAAGGTCAGCTATTAAAATTGCAAGAAGAGGAATCTGAAATCAATGATAGGTTAGTGTAATTGAAGTTTGCGATATTATTATAATTATTGTCACTTTCATTTGTTTTAGCTATAACAATTCCCTGAATAATTACTTCTTATTTCTGAAAAAAAGCAATGCAAAAATTGGTTCTCTTTTTGGTTGGATGTCAGTTTGGTTTCAATTTCTAGAGGTGAGAACTTCGAAATGAAGTTGCCATTCAATTTATTTAAAATGTTTTATTTTAGAATTTTAAAGACGAATCCATAACAGAAAAATTGAGAAGAATGATTTAAAAGCAATCTAATTTTATTTACGTTATCTCCTTCACATTCCTTTTCTGTTTCAATGTACAGATTTTATTTTACATTGATTAAATAGTTTACTTCGAGCTTGTTTTCCGTTATGCTATGCTTTGTTGTCAACTTGCAGTGAAACTTATTTAAATATTAAAGAACATTTTCAAACTTAATAAAATGTGAAAGTATTGTGGAAATTTTTCATATACATACTTGTTTAGTTATTTATTACTTAAAATTGATCAATTTTATAAGAATGTATTTTATCATTCCTTCATTTCTACAGTATGATAAATTCCAGTTTGCTGTCTGGAATTTAACTTGAATGAAACTTACTTATCTTTTGTTCT
This sequence comes from Trichinella papuae, assembly GCA_001447755.1. Classification (NCBI taxonomy): domain Eukaryota; kingdom Metazoa; phylum Nematoda; class Enoplea; order Trichinellida; family Trichinellidae; genus Trichinella; species Trichinella papuae. The sequence continues at coordinate 29,493 of JYDO01000153.1, read as the reverse complement.
TACTGTCGCTCTTATTTTTATAAAAAAATTGAAAAGTGCACATACTATAAAGTAGATTAGAAGTTATACATTTACAGATGATTTAATACTGCTTAGCGATAGTTGGCATCAACAAATATAAGCAGAGTCAGTTTATTTTTTTTTCTTAAATATTCCTACTTGCCGTCATTGACGAAATGTGAATGTTGTCATTCGTATAGTTTAATGTATGCACATTGAGAAGATTCACTCATCGAACAGTATATATCATAGTGGAATTCAAAGCTGACTAATAGTTTTGATTTTTGTTTTTTGCTTGATTTTGTTCGTTGAATCATACGCAGATAGCTAACTATTATTGGCCTACGGCAAAAGTCCGGCGTTGTTTGCTTTTAACATGCGGTTCGAAATAGCCCACTGCGAACATCTGCAGAGTGGAAAAAAATGTTCGAAAATATTTTTGGAATGTACGCCAGTTGTATAAGCTTGATGGAAATGTGCTGAACGGCCGCTAATCGTTCATGCCGGATTGCTTCCACATTACTCAGCAATGTCAATAGCAAAAACTTGTCTCACACATTTGTCATAAATGCTAGGCGTGTATTTTGAATTGCTCACAGCATTACGTCGGTTTGAAAAGCACAAAATCGACGTTTCAATTAATCTGCTTCATCGTTTGCATGTTTAGTCATCGAATTCAGCTGCCTTTGCTTTCATGTACTCTGGTCATTTGTTAGAGCGTTTTGTAAGTATTTTTAAGAAATTTCATTTTCATTTCATCTCTTGTAATTTACTCCTTGAAGCGATTATTTCAAATTTACTATCAAGAAAATTGTTAAACAATTTATATTGTACAGTATTGATTGCATTGACTTGCAAACTTCGTTATTTACATCAGATAAAACCGGTCTTTGGTCAATGTGATACACATTCATTATTATTTCGTTGTTTTTCACTTTTTCACTTTGTCAATTTTAATATTTATTATTATGTTTTTACTAGAATATTGTTTTCAGAAGAGAAAATGCATTAAAATAGTTTTTTCTAATATTTTTTATGCAATTTTCTAAAAAAACAAATTTGATGATGAGAATGATAATGATTATTCTGCTGAGTATTTTTCTTCTTCAATTGACAACCAGAATGAGAAAAGTAAATGACTATGAATGTTCAACTTTGATATTCCGTCATCGTGAAATGGCAATGGTAAAAATTGTTTGATAAAATTAAAAAAAATTTCTTCACTTATTATTATTATTATCGTTTGCCAACTGTGATTGTTTGATGTGATGTGTTGTATTAAATTGTTGTTTTTCAAAAGAATCAATTATATAGATAGAGAAGACGGTTGATTTTTCTGGTGATGACAGTTAAAAATAAAATAGGTTGTGTTTTAGCATTCAAGGACATTTTGGTGTTGTATTTAAGAAGTGCAAGTTGTTGGAAGGCGGTCGTGCGTTGCAAAAATGGCAGAGCATGCTGACCCTCAGCAGCCTTTTGTACGTCTGAGGCGCCGGCTCAACGACACGGACACCAGCATTGGTCAGCAGCAGCCAAATGCTCCGCCAACCGGCAGTTCCGCTTATCCCAGGATGGGCAGGGTGCCGTTGGCGCCCGGCCCATCCAGTTGCTTGCAATCTGGCAGTCAACCGTCGCCGGTGACGTTGTTTCAACCAGCAAACGATCATGCGGATGTGTTGCCGGGCACGAAGAGCGGTCGGTGCGGTCACAAGGAAGCGTTGATGGAGATTCGCCGCAGCTTGTTGCCGTACGACAACGCGTTGCAGTTGTCCACCCAAGCGCAGCGGCAGTTGGGTCGGGCGCTGGCCAGAAGTCCGTACACGCCGTCCGGAGGAGCCGCCCCGCCGGCCGAAACCAACACCGCCAAATATGCCACGCCCGCCGGTCAGCAGCGGCCGGTGGACATGCTCGAATCGTTGGTGCAGATCGGCTTCGACAAGCACAGCGCCTGGCAAGCGTTGAAAACCACCCACTGTTCTGGACTGTACAACGCGGTCGACTTTTTGCTCAAATCCAAAAATGCCTACGCTGCCGGTGCTCCAGTTGGTGCAACCGGTGCACGTTTCGTCACTCAGAATCGATGCGAACCTCAGACCAGCATCACCACCACCTCCACCACCACCATGCTCAGCAATAATTTACCAATGGTCAGTACCCAGCGCTGTGCTGTTGAGCCAATTCGATGCAAGCCGAATGCGAACTATTCCGTATTTCCCCAAGCTGCTGTGGAAGATTCAGCTTCAACGAAGCCGTGGGCTCGAAACTTGCCCCACTATACTAAGAGGAATTTACCAGCCACCACCAGCACTGCATGTTGGAATGCGCTGGCGCCCAACGACGACTACAACCAAAGAACCAGCGCGCAAATGGCTAGTGTGAGCTATTGTTATTATTTTGTTCAATGTTTGTTGTTGAATTATGTACATGTGTTGTAATTTATTGACGCGTGTGTTCAGGATTTTTCAACTAAAGCACCAGACGCAGAATATATAGAAAATCTTTGTCGTCGTGCGAATGATTTATTGCTGGCTTCGAAAAACGTCTACAGTAATACTGGTGGCGGATCCGGATCGTCAAGTTTGAACAACTGCGGTGACTTTGGTAACAGTAATTCAAAAGGATCGAAAAAGATCAAAAAACGGTGCGAGTCGCCGTTGCCCGAAGGCTTGGAAAAGCGTCTGCTGCAGAACGGCGCCGGCAGCAGTGCGGTGAAGCAGTGTACGGCGAAAGCGTTTCGCTTCTTCATGGAACAGCACGTCGAGAACGTGGTCAAGGTCTACAAGGAGCGTGTGAACCGGCGCATGCAGATCGAACAGGAAATGGCCCGTGCCAATTTTCCCGTGCAAATACAGTGTCAAATGCGTAAGCTTCTCGCGCAGAAAGAGAGCAGCTATTTGCGCTTGAAGAGGCAAAAGATGGCTCCGTCGATGTTCGAAAGGTTGAAAACCATTGGCGTGGGCGCTTTCGGGGAGGTGGTGTTGGTGCGTCGCAAGGACACGGACACGTTGTTTGCGATGAAGGTGTTGCGCAAGTTCGACGTGCTGAAGCGCAATCAAGCGGCCCACGTCAAAGCGGAAAGGGATATTTTATCCGAAGCTGACAACGAATGGGTGGTGAAATTGTACTACAGCTTCCAAGATCGAGACAGTCTCTTCTTTATCATGGAATACATCCCCGGCGGTGACATGATGACGTTGTTGATCAAGAAGGGTATTTTTTCCGAAGATTTGGCTCGCTTTTACATTGCCGAACTGGTTTGCGCCGTGGAAAGTGTCCATCGGTTGGGCTTCATCCATCGGGACATCAAGCCGGATAATATACTGATCGACCGGGACGGACACATCAAGCTCACCGATTTTGGTCTTTGCACCGGACTCAGGTGGACACACGACAGAAAGTATTACCGCGACGGTCAGCCCGATGACGAACAAGAAGTGGATTACGACGACTGGTGCTCGGTCGGCTTGGGCACCAGCTCACCTCACGATCAAGTGCTGGTACTCAGGCAGCAGAAGCAGCACCAACACCGCAAGGCGTTGTCTCTGGTCGGCACGCCCAATTACATCGCGCCGGAAGTGCTTCTGCGAACCGGCTACACGCGTCTGTGCGACTGGTGGTCAGTTGGGGTGATATTGTACGAGATGGTGGTCGGTCAGCCGCCATTTTTAGCCGACACCCCCGAGCAGACCCAGGCGAAGGTGATCAACTGGCGCCAGTGTTTGCACATACCGGTCGAGGCGCACTTGTCCGTGGAAGTGGTCGACCTCATACTGAGGCTCTGCTGTTCAGTGGAGCATCGTCTTGGTCAGAACAAGTCGGCTGTGTCGATCAAAGCGCATCCATTTTTCAGCTGCATCGACTGGGAAAATCTGCGACGCATGGAGGCACCTTATCAGCCGGAAATACTACACGCCGCCGACACGTCGAATTTCGACTCCATCGACGACGGAAGTGAGCCCAGGCTGGAGTCGTTCGATCCAAACAGCAGCTCCACTGTGGACGATCATGCGTTTTATGAATTCACTTTTCGACGCTTTTTCGACAGCAACGGTCGAGGTTGTATGGTATTGCGTTGTCCATCGTCACGGAAGAGTCCTTCTCTGCCGTCTTGAAACAAGCAGACAAACGTGTGCCACAGACATGATTATTATTTTACGCTCACAAACAGACACAATATTAGCATTTAGCAGGCGAATAAGAAGAAGAAGAAGAAGAAATTATTATGTTGTACACCGACCAAGAAATGCCTATTTATTTATTTATTTATTAGCCTACTTAATGAATTGTACGAAGCGTTTGGTCGGTAATATATAAGCTTTGAACCATCTACTTTTGATCAGTGAAGAAATTGATATTATAATTTATGCATTTGTGTGAAATTGGATTTATCACATTATATAATTATAATACATGAAGCATCGAATTGATTTTTAGTATTAATTTGCAATAGAATACGCAATTTTGCGGACATTATTTCACTTCATTTTCATCAGCTATAAGTTTGTTGCAAAAATAATATTTTTTTTTTCAACACAAGTGAGTATTTATTTTTGTTTGTGAAAATTATGTTCTTGTTTGTTTGTTTATTTTTATTTTAGTTTTGTTGTAAAGTTAGCTATTTTTTGAACACGGAGAGAAAGAGAGAGAGAGAGAGAGGAGTGAAAATTTTCAAATGCCAAGGATCCTAGAATCAAACATTTCTTGTACATTCAATTGACGAAGAGAAGTGATTCAGAGAAAACTTGACGACTATACAACAGGTCAGTAGAGTGTAAAATGTTTGTATTTTACTGTTTTGCATGATTGTTGTTGCAAGTTTTTCATTGGTTTTCAAATTCAACATTTTGAAAAACAAATAGAAGAGTAACTGTAATTAATAATAATCAAGTAAGAAACGATGAAAGAGTTTTGTGTCAGAAAAATAAGCTGAAATTTTTTTGTTTTGCACCCAACATTGTTGTTTCAGTGGAGAAAGGTTGTCAATTTTTTGTGACTATTTTTATAATTGATTAGCAAAGAGAAGACGTATTGCAAATCTAGTTTAAATAAGCCGATAATTAATGTAGTTGATATTGTTCTCCAATTGACTGATTGACTGTTGGCTTATCTGTTCATTTCTTATCATCAAATGTTGATTTTATTTTCCTTTGCAAACTATGCTGCACCGGTTTGATATGATAAAATTTCACAATCAATTGCGTAAAATTGTTGAAATTGAGTTCAATTTGAACGAGTTTTGAAATTTTGTACTTTTCATTTGCAAATTTGATCAATTGAAAATTTCATTTTCGAGATATTTTTTCAATATATTTAATTGTATATTCAATATTGATGTAGGGGTATTTAAAAAAAAAATATTTCTGCTTGTGCAAACAGTACTGTACAATAATAAGTTCAGCGTTCAATTTCAAATTCAATTCAATTCGAAAATGTGAAAGTTAATATTTAAAAAATAAAACTAAACATACACTAGTGTTTTTAGTAATTATTAAAAATTAACAATTTTGGTTATTTTGTTTTCATTTGAAATTAATATCACATTTTAATGGAATTGATTATTTTAATTATATAAAAATTATTTTATTCCATTTTCTAATTCTTGTTTGGTTGGGTTTGTATGAAAAGGATGCGTGAAAATTGAAAATGTTTTAATTTATGGCCTCAAATATTTCGTATTTGTTCTGATGACTGACAAAAAAGAATTTTCCTTATTGTTCAAAGTTGATAAACATCAGTTTTTCAATGCGTCCTGATAGGCGTGATAAATGTTATTCTGATGTTAGTTGAATGTTTACTGTAAAGCTTTTTGTTGTTTTATTTATTTTCAAAAAAAAAAGATATGCTCAATCTGCTAAATACCCTGTAAATTATCGATTTTTTAATTGTATTTTTCTCATCACTTATCATATAATTTTCAGCATTATTAATTTGAAAAAGTTTTCCATTTCATCAAATGATTCAATATTCCAAAAATTTTTTCACCGCATCTTCAACTGCATGCAACTTGTCGTGTGCAAGCTTGTGTCAAGCAAACAGGGAAACTTTTCAGTGTAAAATTATTAAAAAAAATTTTTTTTCTTTTAAATGAGCATTTATTTATTATTGGAAGTGAATGAGGAGAAAAATGTGCATTCAACATGCGTGCAACGTGGAAATTTGGCAATTGTGGATAAATAGTGTGATTGGAAATTGTTATTAACAAGAAATGTTAATTTTTAATGATGATCTGAACAATTCGATTGAAAATATATACAAATTAGAGATGGTGTATTTCTTTATTTATTTGCATATTGATTTCACATTGAACTGTTGGGTTGCGTAGTGTGAATTTTGTGACGATGATGATGATAATGATGAAATTTTATTATTTGCAAATTGCAATTGGAAAATTTTTGCAAGTTGTGTTGCATTTGGTGTCTTTGCAGCTCGTTTTATTTGCAATGTTCAATCTGAACAGTTTTTGTGAATCGTTGTCAACCTAAAAATTTTCCATCAAACACAAATGTAGAGATCTGAATTGACATGTGCACACGTGGACAGTGGAAAAATTAATTCATTTAAACTTGCTAAACCTGCTTCTGCATGCTTGGATAAAATTGAATAAATTTCTCTTGCAATTTCAAACTTGAGGAGAGGGGGACATGGTTTCATCGCAAACGGTCCAATTGTATGACTAACAAAAGCAATTTTTCTTTGTAGCTTTGAGCCAGGGTAACAGCATTCTTTATTGCATTTTATTTTTAAACTTTCTTTTTGATTATTACTTTTTATATTAAAATATTAGAAATTTCACTTTATTGTTGAAAAATTTTTCATTATCTTATTGCAATTTATCAAATTCAAATGATCATTCTACTATAACTTGATTATTAATTAATTTATTTATCATTGTTCGATTTGGTTGTTTGTTGTTTCAATTTTGAATTGAATGCTAATTTATAATGACAAATAGAGTAGTAGTTGAAGAAAACAAAATTTTCTTACTTTAAAATGAATGATACACTCGTCACATTGTTTAAGGTGTCAAAAATATCGTCTTGCTTTTTCTCTTTGTATAATTTTTTCCCATTGGGGATTTTTTTCCAAGTGGCAATTTTAAATTTCTTCGAATTCTCTATTCAAGGAACTGAATGAATAATGAATAATTTTGAATATATTTTCTTGGACCGCAATTTTTACGTTCCAACTAAAGTTGAGTGCTCAAATGTTGTTATCTGTTTGTCTGCTTGTTTGTTATTTCTTTCAAACGTCATATCATTGACGATGAAAAAGTACTTCACGTTTTCTGTCAACTGTTATTCACTGTCATTTTGAATAATATTCAAAAAAATATACCCAAAAAAAATGGATGATGCAATGTGATAATTTTCAAGCCAGCAAGCAGCTAACACATTATTTTCTTCCCCTTCCTGAACCGACTGACGTTAGCGTTGTTTTATATATTGGTCATGTGATTTTGCTCTGCTTGCACGTGCCATTGGCTTATTTTGAAGCTTATTATAAGAATAAGAATCAGAAATGTTTATTAACAATGAGCTGTTTATAATTTACGAAAATATATCCACATAAATTATTTTCAAAAAAGTAAAATTAAATTTACTAATGTTGCTCATCTAGATTGTATTTTTCATTTATTTTACAATATTTGATTTTAAGAAATGTTATTTTTATCGGGTAATTTTTTTTTGTTTTTACGATTTATTTTCTTAAGCAAAATACAAAGCGTTGTAAAACATCAGAGATATTATAAGAAAAAGGTTTGTGTTTGCTTTTGACGAACAGAAGTGTTTATCCAAATTTGACATGATCAGATGAACCAGGGGTGTGCATCAATCAGCATGATGCAAGCAACAAGCTAGCAATGCTTATTTATAAAATAGCTGCTGTATTGGTGAACGAATGGGTGAGAAGCAGTTGACGCGTTTGATCGTCTGCAGTTTAAAGCAGAGCTTGCTTTCATTTGTCAACCCGGAAAATTGAACAAGCACATGAAACACGTGCTTGTTCACGTGAATTGCAGCAGCCAACGATCGTTGTGCAACTGCGACCCCACCCGCAGTCAGTTTGCTTATAATAAGCAAGCATTCATTATTGGATCATCATTTGGCTTTTTCTTTAAAATGTTTTCTACTCTGCTCTTTTCAAACAACCTCTCTCTTCTCCTCACTGTTATTCTTTGTTCATAAGTTATTCATTTATTACTTCTTTTTTTAAATATATATATATATCTGCTTTGTTGATTACCTTTTTGCATAATTAGATCGACCAGAATCGAAATCTGCTTGCTTTTCAATAGTTGTTATCTTTAATTGATAATGAAGTAACACGTAACGACACAGATAAAAGGTGATGATGATGATGATGTGCTTTTGCAATGCATAATTGGACAAATCTGTGTCTGTAACTGTGGATTTTTATTTAATGTAACATTGAAGCCAATTTGCGTGCAATTTATTTCTTATTTTTGTCGCATATTTTATACACCCGCACTGTTGCAGCTTTTTTATTATAATTCAAACATGGCATTCACGTTGACGTTGACCTCGTCAAATCCCAAGCAAACTCTTGCAAATTATATGAAGCTACCCCAAGGGGACAAAGTGCAAGCGATGTACATTTGGATCGATGGCACTGGTGAATCGTTGCGTGCCAAAACAAAAACTCTCGACTTTGAACCAAAAGATATCAATGGCATTTGATTTATTTCTTATTCTTGATTTTTCATTTAAAATATTATTTGTTAATTTATATTTTTCTCTCTCTTTCCTTCAGAATTGCCGGTGTGGAATTTCGATGGTTCTAGCACGTTACAAGCTGAAGGATCCAATGCAGATGTTTACCTGCATCCTGTTGCAATGTACAACGACCCGTTTCGACTTGGAAAGAACAAGCTTGTACTTTGCGAAACTTACAAGTACAATAAGCAACCGACGGCGTCCAACAAGCGCTTCTCTTGCGTTGAAGCGATGACCAAAGCACACGATTTTGAACCCTGGTTCGGCATTGAGCAAGAATACACACTGCTCGATCTCGACCGACATCCCATGCGTTGGCCCAAGCTTGGCTTTCCACCACCGCAAGGTTTAAACGAAAAAAACATTTTTTTTTGTGTTGATGTGAAAATTTATCATTAATAATAATAATTATTATTATTATTATTTTCTATTTAGGACCGTATTATTGTGGCGTCGGTGCGGACAGAGTCTTCGGACGAGATATTCTCGAAGCTCACTACAGAGCCATGCTGTATGCAGGTTTGAATGTGTCCGGCACCAATGCGGAAGTGATGCCTGCGCAGGTGAGAATACCAATTTAACGTTTTAAAGTTAATTTTTTTGGGGGTTGTTTGTTCTTCAACAAGAGATTCAGTTTCAATTGATATTCAGTTCAGTTCGTGGTATTTGCTTTGCTTGAAAAAAAAATTGTATTTTTGACAAAAAAAATATGACATCACGGTGTTTGCGCTTCAGACATTGTATTTGTAACAGTAAACAAATTTAAAGTGAAAAGATTTTAAGTTTAAAATTTACATTTCATAATAGTGGGATGTAAGCGGTTTGAAACATTAAATTATTTGTCAATTTTATCTGTTGCAATTGAATTTCGAAACACTGTTCGAAAGCAAGCTGTAAATTATGCAATTTTAATTTTGCATTTCATGTAGAAGTCATTTTCTCTACTATATGCATTGCATGTATATATATAAGCACTTCATGTTGTTGTTATTGTTCTCCTCGTTCTTATTCTCTACTTCTTGTTTTCAATAACTGTTATGATGATCGATTATTTGCTTTAGGCTCATTTCTACGTCTATTTATAGATTTTAATGTTATTTATAGATTTATAGTATTTGCTGTTGCAAATAAAATTAACGACACAATTATTGCAACAATTAAACTAACGATTAATGAGCTGATGTGATTTACGGATATGCGCGTGATCATTGTTGAAAATACAAATTGATATTCATTTGGGTGCATTTAAAAGAATATGATTAAATTAAATTTTATTTTGTTTAAATTAGTTGGAAAGTATTGTCTTTGAATAATACTATCAGCTAAAGTTGCAATATTGTAAAATTGCGCAATCAATTATTAACAATGTTTCCACAATTGTTTTCTAGGTAAAATTTTGAAATTTTATTTTCAAATTAATTTAACCTTTATTTTTTATAGCCTATTTTCAAATATCCGATTCTGTTGTTTATCATAAAATTTGACAATGTTGTTTTTGTTGTAGTGGGAATTTCAAATTGGACCCTGCAGCGGTATAGAAGCGGCTGACCAGTTGTGGATAGCTCGATTTTTGTTGCATCGAGTTGCTGAAGATTTCAATGTAGTCGTGTCCTTGGATCCGAAACCGATACCAGGCGAATGGAACGGAGCTGGTGCGCATTGCAATTTTTCAACAAAGCAGATGCGCATGCCTGGTGGTTTGAAGTATTTGTTGGCTTTTGTTCAAATGATGATTTTAATTTATATTTAAATTTTATTCAATTTATTCACTTTTTCTTTCTAGATATATCGAAGAAGGCGTCGAATTGCTGTCCAAACGTCACGATAAGCATATCAGAATGTACGATCCGAAAGGAGGCAAAGATAATGAACGACGTCTCGTTGGTCGACTCGAAACTTCTAGTCTGACGGACTTTTCAGCAGGCGTCGCCCATCGTGGAGCATCTGTGCGCATACCCCGTCACGTTGCTGATGAAGGCTATGTAATAAATTATTTGATATATCTTTTTTTTAATTAAATTTCCACACATATAGATGTATCATTTATAAAATCTATATTTGCAGGGATATTTGGAAGATCGTCGTCCAGCATCAAATTGTGATCCGTACAGTGTCACTGAAGCGTTGGTGCGTACCATTTGTTTAAGGGAGTAACTGTATATAAATATATACTGTTGCTGCAAAGGCTGAGGTTGCACACAATTCATCCATGATTTGGAATGTGATATTCCGCAAAGGAAAGATAAAGTTTTGGGTTTTTGATTTTTCTGTTTTTTTTCTGTGTTTGCTTTTTATCATTTTATTTCACCCACACAACTAAGCTAAGTTTTGACTGAGTACAAACTAACTGAGTCACGGTATGGCTTATTTTTATTTGTTTGAAAAATTCACAAACTTTATTTTCTAATTTGAACGTATTTCATTATTTAGTTTATTGTGAAATTTTCAAACGATATCAGTCGCATTTCAGATTTTAGTTCAGATAAAGTTAAACGAAATAACACGTCAAATTTGATACTTAGGATGAATTCATACAGTAAACTTGTTTCCATTAAGCTGAAATATCGTTTTTTAAACCTTTTAGAGAGGTAAAAAAAATTTATTTTGCAAAAAAAGTGACAAATTCATAAATGAAACCAGTCGACTATATTCTAATTTTAAACTGTACTGCATAAAGCGGTAAATAAATAATAATAAACGCAATGGAAAATAAATTAGATAACATCTGATACGTTTTTGATTTGATATGATATGATGTGATTAATGCTGATTTCGTGCCTTTCAATGTCAAATTCTTGATTCACTGAACATCATCATCAATGAGCAACGACCTTGTGACCATTTTTGCAAACTTTGCTTAACGTTTTCAAATAAAATGCGCAAACAGACAAGCCTATCTTGGGTTTAACCTGCTAAAAGCGGTGTGCTCATAAAAATGCAGATAAAAAATAATCACAAGATAAACCAACTACAGTTGAAAAAAAAGTAGACTATCTCGTATAGTTGCAGTATAAATTGTAAAGTAAAAATTATCTAAATTATTTTCACTTGAAAAAGGAAAATAATAAATATAAATTTAGTTTTAAAAAAAATCATGAATGAAAACTGAATTTCACAAAATGAAAACAAAACTTCGTTTAGGAAGTTTACGATGTTCAAGTTCAAGGCAAACAACCACTTCTTATTTATGATTATCAGCTTTCTGTTGAGCAAAATGTTCAAAGAGTCACTTTAATTCGTGAAATGTAAAAATTAAAAATTTCAAATTGATCATGTAAAGTCAAGAAGAAAACAATTATTTGAATCACATCTAGGTTTACTGTAGCAAAAGCTCAAAAATGAAAAATATTAAAGTTTGATTGAGTCTAACTAACATAACAATGCCAAACTAAAAGTAAAGAAATATAATTCAACCTGAATGAATTAAATTTATACAACATTCGAAAAATATCCCCAAGTTACTTTGTTTTTATGCTGTGTTTAACAACTGATGATATTCTAGTTTAATAAATATTACTTAGTACTCTGAAAATTTTACTTTACATTTAAATTTACAGTTTTCAATTTCAATTGGATTGATTTGAAAAAAACAACAACAATATTCTTGTAACTGCAACATTGCAACACGTAACGTGGAAAAATTTGAATATTATGCGCTAGTGTTATCAGTTTTTGGTTTTCTTCTCCGTAGCTCAGCAATGGGCTATTTTGAATTGAGGTGAGAACAACTTTGAAAACCAGTTATCACATTTGAATACTGCTGAATGTTGATTTACCGTATCCGATATCGACGATGAACAAATAATTATCATCAAACAAAAGCGAAGTGTTTGATTTGAAATTTTATTAGTGTGAAAATGATGCCGACGTTTTACAATTGGTAAGCAAAAAACTTTTTTTTTCAATTGTTCAAAAATTATGTATTTTTAAAGTAAATTGAAAGTGTAGATTAAGTGCAAGAATTGAGAAATAAAATTTATATATAGGCTTATTTGAAAAATTTTGTTCAACTGTGAGCACAGAATATGTTGACAATTTTGTGCCCGCTTGATGGCAAAGTTGTGACCATATTGTTGGCATGAACAATGAGGTAGAGTTTGTTGAATAGGATGGAATTTTCTTAACTCTGTCAAATGTAATATAATGCAAATGAATATTGTTGTCAAGCATTATTTGTCAAGCAATTCATCGATAGGTGGATGAAAGCGTGTTGCGTGGGCGGGTCGTTACTTGCTTTTGCTTCTTGACCTTATATCTGAAGGTAAATATGACATCACAAAACTTTTGTTGAAAACTTTGCTCAACAACAATTCATATTCTCAAATATGGGAGAATATAGTGTTGAATTTTCAAACTGCGTTGACCTGATTTCAACAGCAAATTTACAAGCACTTTAAATCGAAGAAATAAATAAAACCCAATATACTGTATGCCCTCTGATGGATTGTAATTTTTCCAATTTCAAATTCAATAAAAATGATCATGATCATTCGACTGACAAAAAATGTTTGTCACTTTTAATTTCAAATTGTTCAACGTTTATAGCATACTGTAACTTTCTTGAAATTGTACACGTTGAACGACAATTATTTTTTTAATGTTCAGCTAACAAATACTAGTTGCTTGTTCAATTTAGTTGTTGTTGCTTTCATGGCATTGCTTTTTTTTTTAATTATGCAATTCATCACTTGTATGTACTATTGTTTTCTTCTTTTTTGTTGAAAGTGTGATCAATCAGGGCCAATTGTGCACAGCTTTATTTGAAAAGAAAAGGAAATTTGTGAATAGCTTGTTTCTCTTTTTTTTCAAACATGTTCAACAAATGACGGAAACAATTAAATCGTTGACAAGCAGCATGCTCACATTAATGGGTGTATTCATTTGTATTGTAAATTGGGAAACAGTTTTATAATTTGTAGAATAATGAATGCATTATACGGGTGGGGTAAAGTGTTCTGGTCGGATAACGTTAAATCAGTTTTTGTTATTTGCATAATTTGCAATACCACAAGTTCAAAATTCATAAGAGAACTAACAAAAGAATGATAAAGAAAAATTAAAGATGCTCGTGTATGGATGGAATAATTCTTTTATAGATAAAACAGCACCGCTTGACTTATTTAAATTTGAACAACTGTTGATTTACGAACACAACATTTTGAAACTTTGAAAAAAAAGTTATTGATTTACAACTGTTGACGTGGTTCAGGGGATTTTTTTTTGTTATTCAATGAAATTTTATAACTCTTTCAAACACACATCAATCTTGGAATGATTGGTTATCAACTTTATTGTTTTCAAAATATTTTTAAATTTTCCCTTTTTTTAAAATATGAAACAGAAGTTGTTCAAAAATTTGAATTTTTCAATTTCTTCTCTTTGAATTTGTCTTGATGAATAAATATTGAAATTGGATTTGGTTAAATTTACACGCAGTGTATTGTTTTTCACTCTTAATTGAAGATCTTTTACTAAACGAAATATTTAAATCAATAGTGTAAAAGATAATAATAATAAGTATGAAAATAAAAATAGCAAAACTTTATCATCAATAATTGTCATTCTCTGTTTGATTTGTAGAAAGCACAGTATGTAAATTTTCAATTTCTCTTTGTAATAATTCAAGTAATATACAATTTCGAATTGTTTAAACAGTACTTTTGCTCATCAAATGCAAAATTCTCTTTTCCACAATTAATTTGCATGTTGTAATTGATCACTTTATTGTATTGAGAATTATTGAAATTAAGAACAGTGAAAAATGATTTGAATTTATATTTAAATTCTGTGAATAACAAAAAGAAATAGTCAATTGTTTTCTGCTTTGTTCAATGAAAATATGGCAAAAGTTCACTGATGGCGGCCGCTGACTTGCGGGGCATTGGAAAATTTTTTGAACGCCTGCTGGTAGCCAGGTGCCGCGGGATGTGTCAAGCTATATAGGTGGACAGCTGACCAGTGGTCGAAAGCCAGTTGAACAGTAGTCTGCGGACGCTTGCGAGCACCTGGTTGACATCGAATTCTGATTGGCCAGTTTGAAATTGACTCCGCCCATCAATGCGTCAAAGATGCACACACACACACACAGACGCGCACACGCACGCACAATGGGATTATTGAGAGTGAGAGTGAGAGTGAGTGAGTGAGAAAGAGAGAGAGAGAGAATAAGCAAGCGAAACGAAACTGAAAGAAAAGATCACAGTTATTGACGATCAAATTTCATTTTTTGGCAACTTCCTCTGATGGCTTTGATGCAGTGGCTGAAAAAGAAGAAGCCGCTTGTTGTCGCCAACGACGGGATACCTTTCGACCCGAAACATCTGGGCGACATCGATCTCATGACGCCCAATTGCACAGACGACGAGCCGACCACATCCGCCTACCAGGACTCTTGTTCGTTGGGCTCTGCTCGGTCAGTATCCAGCGGTGCCGATAGTGTGGCTGAGAAGAGCTCGACCGTTGGCAACAACACCAAGCCATCACCGTGCGGCTTGGATGCCGTTGAAGAAGCTCTGCTGAGCATTGCCGACGAGGAACGACCACTGGTCGCCAGGTCCACACCCAAAGGGTCGGTTTTCGACCACAGCGACTCGGTCCGTTGGCACCAGCAGCACGACATGCAGTACTGCTTGTTCGACCGATCCGTATACGAGGCCATGCTTGGCGACTGTATCCGCACTTGTGAAAGTTTGAAAAACAACTTGGACATCTACATTGACCACGTCAGAGGCGAGAATAATAAAATCGAGCCCCATTAGGAAAACTCCAACACACATCCAACTGGCAACACGCTTTCACTTGAACCCGGTTGTGCGGATGCCAATTTGGCTAATTATTTTTCTGCTCCATCTCATCAAACAACACCACTCCCAAATTGCGCATCATCTACACGATATCTAACAACAACAATTCATATGTCTGGTATTTTTTTATTTTAATTTTTTTAAGCATTGCTTCTTCTTCTTCTTGTTGTTGTTCGTTGATGCTGGTTGAGGAAAAGCGATTTATTTCACGCACACGCGCGCATGACGTTATTTTTCAACAGCAACAACACAACAACAACGACAACAACAACAACAACAACAACAAGATGAGCAACAGCTTATTTTATTACGACTTTTTGCTTTTGAGTAAAGAAGGAGCAGCAGCAGTGATCTATATTGATCTGTTTGTTCTCAATTGTTGTTATATGATAAACCGGTATGAATTTTTAAATTTGCAAAATGATCCATTTTCCCATTCAATAATTTACACGCGTATCAATGAATAGGCCGGAAAACAATAGTTGTCTTCTATTTTTGCGAACGTTCAAAATAAATTAGCACGTACATTAATTAATATACAGTAAATAAGACATTCAAGTTGACAGTTTGTTGTTTTTGTTTTTTAATTTTTTTTATACATACAAAAATACTTGTTTTATTTTGGTTTAAAATGTTTGGTTTGAGTTTAATTTTTGCAAATTGCATTTGTTTGAGAAAATTACTTTGAAACTTTGAATAGAATGTGAAAATGTTTACAAAGGAGGAGCTGTTGGGGGAAAATGATGCCGACGCTTTGGTGTTGCTCTGTTTGGTTGGAGAGCGCGATTCTCGAGCCAGAAGCAGCTTAAAAAGCTTCCTCGGCGCGGCTGTTGCACTTTCATCAGTGTTGAGATTGAGAGAAGAACGCAGCGCCATTTTTACCCTGGGGAAAGAGAGGGCGTGGCGGACGAACAAAGATGCTTAGATCACACTTCACACCCTGGTCGGCGGCATCCTTAAATGGAGATGGGCAGCGACCCTGGCTTGCAAAGCTAGTTTAAATTTTCACGCTACACTGCATTGATATTGTGTTGTTGACCGGCTAATAAAAACGCGGCCTTGTCTTCTTGTTGTTGGCGTGGGTTTTATTGCACCATAATGGTGCTCAATTGCAGCCCTGCCGGAAGTGTTGCTCGTCTGGTTGGAAGGTTGTTTCATCTCAAATGATGCGTTTTGTTTTATTCAAAAACGTTGAATATTCTTGAATCAATTTCTCCTGAACTCTGAAACTATGCCAACAAACTGTGCAATTGCACTTGTTATTGTAATATATTTCATTACTGGTCATGCGGGAGCGGGGGAGAGAAAGCAATTTCAAAAGCAATAATAACAACTTGTTGTTATATATATATATATACGTTGAATATTTGAATTTTATTCACAATTAATTATTACACTTTAATAAGAATGATTCTGATCTATCGTTGACACCTTTAAAATTCTGGTCTGAAACAGTTTGGCGACTTTTTTCTACCCTTAATTGTCGTCTTTTTGCTGCCTGTTACATGTGTGTTATTTTTTTTCTGTCTTGTCAAAGTTGATTTATTAGTGGAATTATTATTTATTGACTTCAGTGCAATTGAATTCTTTTCTATTTCGATATTTTCTCTCTCTCTCTCTAATTTCCACACGCGTATTCAATATTTTTACACGACGTAATTTTATTGTTCAATTTAAACGTAATGGACAATTTAAATATATCTTACACTTACCGCTAGTTTCATGTTTAATTGAATTTCAATTTTGAAAATTTAAAAATAATCATAAATTGCTTTGGAAATAGCAATTTTACACACACAACCAGAAAAAGTTTGAATTATATAAATAAGAATAATAATAAAAAAATTCGGAATTGATTTTTACGCTTAGTTTAATGATTCATAGGTACAACAGTGGAACAACAAAAACGGACATGTAATTTGTTCGATTTTATCAACTACACTTGTTGTCTACATGAGAATAGATCATTAATTTATTTTGTTTTATTGATTTCTTTTGTTTCAATATATATTTATTAAAATAGAACGGAACCGTTTGCATGGTGTATTTTTTTTCCTTTTGTACACATACCGTATGCAAGGAGCGAGGTAATTTGAAGAAAAAACGAAATTAATGAGAAAATTATTGAATATATTGATGGTTCTTAATTAATGACACAATATTGGAAACAAATGGAATTTCAACCGCCATAATAGCTAACTGTTGATCACTCCGCGCATGTGTTATTTGAATTATAATTAGGTCAATACGAGTAGGCGGGGGGGGGAGCCTTTTGTCGCATTTCTTACAGTATGTTATATTATTTGAAAGTTATTTGTTGAAAATTTTGTTTAAAAAAATATGAATTCTTACTATTATTATTATAAAGTTGTTCATTTTCAAATTTTCAATTCAATATGCAAATGAATTGAAGTGAAGAGAATTAACTTTCTTTGTATTAAGTTTTAAGAATATGTTGAAAGTTGACAATTTTTCGGTGATGCAACATGCAGGCACAATTAGCATTCATTGCTTTTTGATGTAACGCCGTGGCTGGGACCTTTGAAATGACGATAAATATGCAGAACGCATCGTCCACACACTATGGCCTATTATTGATTGGGCGAAAGATTTTAAGCTTGGCCGGACAAATATGCACAGTGGACAAACTAATCGGAAATGTTCATGCAGTGCTGTTCAACAGCACTGGGCCACACAACTGACAGAGCGGCTTCTAATCATCTTTTAATCAAACGGCACAACATGCGACAAAGCAGTGCTCTAGCTGTGGGGCAGTGTTGCAAATGGCACGGATGAGCAAATATTTTAAAGATTTATCCGAAACCGACCCGCCCCTTCTCCGACATGCAAAACAACAATGATTTCGCTTTGCAAATGGGAAGCAATCATTTTTGCAAACATTGATCAACAGCAATTTTGCACGAATAAACATCAGCAAAAATAGCTTCTTCTCATGGAGGCTAATTTCGACACAAACATGCTGTTTGGTTGTGCTTGTGTGAACGATTTGAAATTTAATTTCGTCCGGTTGCACAAAAAGTCAATATTATTTATTAGTTGACGACAAGTGACAAGAATCCTTTTCCCTGCCAAGAAGAAAGGCAATAGGGATACTGTGAGAAATGTGACAAAAAATTTACTTTTCAACCGCTAATGCATTGAAAAACGATGCTCATTGTCAACGGTTTTCTATATATATATATATATTCACTGCAAACAAACAACGCAGTGAATTTCAAAATCATTTTTACTTTATTTAAATTTCTTTTGATGTCTTGCTGGAAAAGAAATTTTTTAGACAACAATTTTCAACAGCTAACAGAAAGATTGATTCGTCAACGGAAAAGATCCAGATTATTATCTTGGAATAGGGGAAAAGCGTTGCTGATATAGTTGACAGCAAAATTGTTGCTCAATCATTCATCCTTAATTCTGTCGTTAGATATTTTAAACAAAATGACATTTCATTAAACTGCTCTTTCAGTTATATTTATAAATCGAGACCATAAATTCTACATGTGGACAATTTTTTAAATGTAAATCATTATATATATATCCATTTCATAAATAATATGCACACACTTCGATTTTATCATTAATGTTATCTTCTCGAGCTTATTCCATATGTCTCGTGAAATCTTAGAATTTCAAATTGCCACATCAAAAAGCCAACGTACAATGTAATATTTCTATGAAATAATAATTAACAGTGCAACTTTAAAAATTAAAATAGCATTTTGCATTTATTTAATAATGTGAAGCATTTTATAGCTTTTCGTGCATATTTTTCATTGGACGTATTTTTTCGATCAAGCAACAATCAATCGAGTAAATTTATTTCAAAAACGTTTTAAAGATCATCTATTCTACGTGCATGTACATTCACCACAGGGTTCTGCAAAATGAAAAAAACCCAGTAAGCAGTCCTTCAGAATTGTGATTTTTATTAAGGCAATCTTTGCTAATGACAGCATATGGCCCTGCTTCGGTTCGCTCCGGCGATTCAAGATATTTCGGGGTTGAAAATTCAATCTCGTTGCTTTTGATGGCAAAAAATTCCTTCAAATACATCAATCACTGCGACCAATATGATAAAACAAACAATTCTGCTAATCATCTATTACCAATTCACCATCTGAGTGTGTTATTTTCAAATCAGCGGCGCATAATACATTTTTTTGGATAGCATTCTTGATTGTCTGCAAAGCAATATTTTCAATTTTAGCTTGAAACTGTAGAACATTGTTTTTCTTTAGCACTTACCTCTGCTGATACATTTCGACGTAAAACAATATTGCAAACGGTAAGCGCTTCATTGAAAGCGACACTGATTATTCCGTTGATATGCATCAATTCCATCTTTAATTTTTCCTCTTCCTCCTATGAATGAAAAAAATGTACAATTTGAATAATACAACATGAGCTACGAGTGGAATGCAAAATTTTCTTACGTCATATAAGGGATTTTCAAAAATAATCTTTGCAAGTCGTGTTTTTTTCCTAAAAACGTCAATGCCGAGCTAATGAAAACTAACCAACAACAAAACACCTACTTATATGGACAGCAACGCTTATATAGAACATCGCAGAGTAAGCAAATGTTGATACTCGATGAATGTCTAAAAAAGTTGAAGTTTTAGTTTATAGATTGACATTTCATTTCACAATTACATGAAAAAAAAACTTATCATAAAGAAAATAATTAGTACGTGCTTGTATTTTATTATACTGTAAGAGAGAATAATTTTCAAATAGACTGTAATTAACTTCTTGTCGAACAGCATTATGATAATGAATAACAGAGTTATATGTATCTGCTGTAAGATTAGCTTCCGAAAAGGATTAAATAATCACATTCAAAATCTAATTTGGCGATACTGTGAATTCAAAAAAACCGAAAATGCATTACTTTTAAATTGTTTTACTTTTAGCTATATTAACAAAGCTGCTGCTTACTTACCGATTCTTCATTTCTTTCAAAGCAAGGGCAAAACCATTAATTTTTCCTAATAGAAGCCTTCCATCCCCGGCTGCTTCTGCAATTTCATTTAAAAATCTCAAACAACGAACCGCTACTTCAGAATCCGCACCATTGCATATGTTCAAAATGCATTGAATAAGTTCACTGTCCTGTAAGTAACACTTTTTGTACCGAAAGTATAGAATATTTTAAATTTTAAATCACCTTTATAAAAACAAGTGCCTTTTCTTTGCTGATATCCTGATCAAAGTAATCACTTATCACATCGAAGAAATTTTCCATTGTAGCTACGTTTGCCATCACTATACTGAAATTACACATTTTCAATAGGGAATGTCTTCGCTATTCGCTTATTCTAATCGTTAGTAAATGAAAAATGGCTATATCGTAAGGTAAATATGAATGAGTTTATAGATTCTTTTTAATATCACACCAGCATCGATATTAAGCTTACATGAATGCGTAGCAGTGAATTCGGAAAAGGCTTTCAAGTTAACACAAATAGTTGAATACTTTCAAAATCAGGAATAATGTTAACTTGTGCAACAAAGTTGCAAAATGCTTCTGCAATTTAGTACATTTAAAAGTTGAATAGTTAAATTTAAATAAATTAACAAATGTACAAGCTTTGAAAAATATAAAAACTTGCTTATTTGAATAAGGATTCGTAATTGTATTTGAAACAAATTAAAGAAACTCAAGACTGACTTCACTAACTGGCTTTCAAATTCATACTGTAGTTAAAATGCAATGACCTGCGTTTTTTACAGTACACTCTTTGATGAAATTACTTTTTTAAATATACTTATCATGTTGATTACTGCTATATACACACCGTTATTAATAATAATTTATTTTATTTAAAAATTTCCAAACTACTGTATTTTTTTCTATTAAACATACCATTCCTTTCATGCTGAAATATCGTTCATTT
Source organism: Trichinella papuae (assembly GCA_001447755.1). Taxonomy (NCBI): domain Eukaryota; kingdom Metazoa; phylum Nematoda; class Enoplea; order Trichinellida; family Trichinellidae; genus Trichinella; species Trichinella papuae. The sequence continues at coordinate 8,040 of JYDO01000153.1, read as the reverse complement.
TTATAAGTACATTATGTAAAAAACAGTATATAACAAATGTTTTTTCAAAGCTAAAAACATGTCCACGCAAACTTGTTTTTTTTCTTTTTTAATTCTTTTTGGAACAACAAAGCAGGCATAGAATAATGTTAAATCATGCTGTAGAATCTGGATTTTCCTTTTTCTGTAAACGTGACTCTTCTTCCATTTCTGCAATGGAGCATTCAGCGTGTCGAAGTCGGAAAACAACTGGTATTTCCTTCAGCTTACAGTTAAACTTTTCCAAAAATTTCAACCAATAAACTAATGAATCTTTAGAACTGTTTCCAGTAATCGCTAATGCTAATATCGTACCATCCTTTTGTTCGTGAATGGTAGGTACGGTCATTAGCTGGCTACGATTATCCGAAATAGGAGAATTGTATTTTGTCTTCCAGTAATACCACTCATCGCTTGTCAGACTTTCGGTTGATTGAAAGTCTGAAAAATATTTCTTCTTGTTCGGCTCGGATATTAATGTAAAGTAAAACAGTGACTTATCAGCTAGCCAAGTACGAAACGGACCATCTACATAAAGTGCTTCGCTTGTAGCATGACTGTAAAAGAATTAGACTTCCAGTTTTTCACTATAATCCTAATTATTATACGAAAAGGAAGCAAACGTACTCTTCTATATGCTCTCTTTGTTGTGGACTCTGCCCAGATACAATCCAAGTATTTATAGTAGAATCAGAAATGGTTGAAGTATAGAAAACCTCTACATTATTTGCAGGGTCCCTACACATGCGACGCATCGCTGCCTGGGCAATTTCAATGTCCGAGCGTGGAACAGGTCTGGGCAGTGGATAAGGATCAGCATTTTTGAGTTTTGGTATCCAGTACATTTGACGTTTCATTTTTCTCATTGCATGGGTCCATTCACCAAATGCATTTTTCACTATCAAATAAAGTTCTTTGTCGGGATACACGCCTTAATTAAAGATAAAAACCTTTGAAATCAAAGTGTAGTTTACAATCAGGTAGATCAATTTGAAAATACAGTCTTTGATATTATGATAAATATAGAAATTTTAAAATCATAATTGACAACTTACGCCACCATTCCATCTCATCCAAAACGTCAATGCAACACTGTTGCTGTTTTGGGTAATGCACTCCTTCAACCTTAAAAAGAAATGCAACTTTTAGACAAATTCTTCAAAAAAAATAAAGCATGATCTATTTAATTTTACTTGCATGTAATTTCGGGGAATCAGTTTTCCTTTCGGAAAAATTTCCAACAGACGTTTGTAAGATTCTAAATCTTTATGAACGCCAAACTCTTTCATTCGTTTCAATGCAGCGTATATGAATTCAGTATGTCCCCGACGAGTTACATTCGTCCGTAAGTACATTCCTATTTAACAATACTTTTAAAAACAGTTAGTTAGTGTTAGTAAGAAAGCAATTGAAGCTGCATTGCACCAATTTAACAAATCATCGGGATATTCTAGAAGTTCATTCTCTATGCATAGCATACCTAATGCTCTTTCGAAAGTTTTTTTGTTTCTATCTTCTGGTGGTATTTTATCGAATACTTCTTCTAACACAGTGAGATCTTTGATAGTTTGGGATGTCTGGGATTCTTCAGAAGATTTACATCGTATTGTCGAGTTCAGCCAATAAACATGTGCATTACCAATACTTAAAGGAATCTAGAGAAATGTTGAAGTTAATATGCTTTTAAAATATTATTCTTATTAAAAACGCTTACCGGGGTTAAAAAATTTTTAGAATAAAAAGCATTCTTTAACCAATTCATGATTATTTCTTTGAAAATTAAACGACCGTAATTTAATAGTATGAAACGCAAGTTTCAAGTGCTTTTGAATCATTTTCAAATGTCAGACTATAAATGCAGTTTAAATCACATTTATAATGTATAAATTAAAACTGAAATATATTCAATGAATTAATTACGTTCAGGATGCTCGGTTTACAGCCATGCAAAAAACATTGTGCCTGAACGTTTTGTTGCTTACAGTAAAACATATTGCAAATCGTTTTTAACGATCAACGTTATTTATTAATGTATCTTATTAATTAGTTGCTCAATAATATGTAAAATGTTTAATTGTTTAATATAGTGAGTAGTGTTGTGTAATATTTTACGTGAAACTGCAGTTTAGATTGCACACGATAAAATGGCACTGGTTGTTGATCGAGCCGAGCTGTTGATTAATGAAGTATGTCGCTTTTGTGGCAAATGGCGAGATTTTTTTGCAATCATTGGTGTAGGCGTTTCTGCTTACTGCTTGTTTTGTGCCATTAAAAACAGCGTTTGTTCAATATGGATACACTTTAGTGGCGTGTTCACTGTTAAGAGGCGATTGGAAAAGTTTGGCTCCCACGCGGGTAGGAAGAAATAAATACTTTTAAAATAGTAGAACTTTTAATTTTAAATCATTTAAAATGTTTCGAAATACATTTTTAGTAGTTATCGGCTCTGCCAGTGCTATAAGAAACGAACTTCTGAAAAAGTTGGCTCACAGTGGTTTGCATTTAATTTTAGTTCATGACGAATCTCCTTCCGACAGATATAAAACATATTTTGGTAAGTTGGAATATAAGTTAGTTTTTATTAATTTTTCAATAGCAATTAGGCATGTGCATTATAAATGAAAATGATAATAATCTGTTTCGAAGATCTGCAAATATGTTTTTGATGGTATTTACACAGATCGCTGATGTTTTAGAGTTTCAATATACTCGGGAGATCACTACGCAAAATGTGCAGAATTTAAAAACGGATGCTGCAGTTTTTGAGTATCGGAAACTGCTTTCTTCTAACAATATCAAATTAATGTGTAAGTAAGCATTCAGTTTTGATTGCTAAACGATTTTGATGGGATGAGCAGAACAGATCAGTAGGACGGTAATTTTGTTTGGTTCAAAGTGTGGTTATTAAAAATTTAATATTTTAGTTGATACAACGTGTTGCGTTGATCGGGTTCCTTCCCTGGATCTGAGCTCTGAAACAGCGGCAGGCAGAAAAAAGCTTCGAGAATGGTTCGAGAAAGATGCTCGGTTTCGTCTTGCAGTACTGCTTACGCGCAAGCATCTGGCATCTAAAGCAGGTTCGCTTGCTGTTACTGTTGTCAGTTGCTACAACAGTGGACGAGAATCTTTCAAAACAAAAGTTAGTATTTCATTAAACAAAATATTACTTAAAAAAATGTCATCTTGTTAACAGTGATATTTGATTGTGATTTAAGATATTTGAAGAGTCGATTACTCGTCTGTTGTATCTTTCTCAGTCGAACAGAGCCATTATGGATCAATATTTTTTGCCTTGGCGGTTACAGAACCCAGTCCCTCTGTACGATCCATTCGGTGACCATAGTTATGGCAAAAAGGAAGCAGATATTGCCCAAGGAGTCGGTCTTTTACCGACTTTGTACAGTTTGTGGGTGCCGAAACCGGCAACTTACGTCAAACATTTATTATGGTCTGTTGGTCAGTCTTCTGTATCGACTGGTTATATGCCACATACTTTTCTTCTTTGGTGCTTGAAATGGCTTCCATTGAGCTGCCCATTATGGACCCAACCAAAGCAAGAACAGGAACAACCATCAACATCCAGTGACAGCCCTCTTATTTGGCAATCGTGAGTCAAGGTAGTAGGATTGTGCATACTGTTTCTTTTCAGTTTGAATTCAATAATTATTAATTTCATGTTGCAGAAAAAAACGTCGAAAGTTGAACATTTTACATTCTGTCAATGAAAATACAGATTGAAAATCATTAGTGATCAAGACCGGCATTGATGATATCTAGCTGACAGTATGTGACTTTTTTCCTCTCTTTATATACGTAATACGTAGAAATAGATAAACAATATATATATATATATATATATATGTATATATATATATATTTATTTATTTATTTATGTGGATTTTTTCTTCAGTAAATAGTTTTCTTTGGTTGAAAATAAGTATAATTCAATATTTAGCGTTTAATATGGAATTCATTTATCATCTGCATTAAAACACTACAACGTTCAATTAGCAGCTTTCATTTGAATAATACGACCTTTTTTTTCACTGTTTCACACCAATTCAATTCTCAGTTCATTGTTCTTCGATGCAATTGTAAACTTTGCATTCGGAACGGCTTTCAGATTCGTTTTGATATCGGACAATTGCTTTAGCAATAAAGTGTTCATTTCTTCAATTGTAGAATTCCACGGCTCATCACAAGCAATTGCATACTCTGGCTGCAAGTATTTCAGTAATGATATGATTTCAGCTAATGATGCGTGATTGCAATAGAGCAGTCTGTACAAGGGACCAGATTTGCTTTCAGTTTTCAGAATTATTTCATTTCTAAAATAAATGAAAATATGCAAGCGTTCTTATTTGAAATATGAATTATCCAAGAAATCATTGAAACCAACCTATGCGTTGCATTTTTCGCAAACCACAGTACAGATGGTTTGATGAGCAGGACATTTTTGTCGTTGATTTCACTTTTGATACAGTAATCTTGCGATTCAGCAGAAATACATCCACTCTACAAATATTTTTAAATCAAATGTAAAAGTTTTGGAAAAAATTGAACATCGATTAGTGGGTAAATATTATCAGCGTGAAGGTTAAACAAATGTGGCTGAAAAGTTGCTTAAAATTAAAAGTTTTGCTCACTGTGCACGCGTGTAATTGTGTTTCTTGAGCATTTGCTGTGATGTGGTTCTTCAGTTCGGGTATATGTTTGTAAGCCTTGAGTAATGTTTCTTTCACATGAATCTAAATGTTATGTAGTTGTTGTGTAAAATGTAAATTTTCACTCGTTTTAAAATTGTTAAAAAATAATTCTTCGAAAAAAAGGTGTAGGTATCATCTGCAGTTATTACATGTTTCCTAGCATAAAATCAATCATGCATACCTTTTGTTTAAAGAGTTCCGCCAGTTTCAAAAGTAAAAACTCAAAACCGTACTTATATGGTAAATATAAAAGTATTCTGTGTGATTCATTTTCATGTAACCACTTTGAAGCGGTTGCGTGAAGAGCCAACAAACTGTCTTCCCTTTTTGGAAACCAGCTTGTGTGTTCATTGCAAAATGTACTGTCGAAATAGACGCTCTGTATGGACTTTAAGCTGAAAAAGGAAAAAAACCCTGCAAAATAATGACTGAATGGCGGAACATTGGATTGATAAATCAATACCGGTGATTATCATGCAGAGCTGGCATGCGGCGTACGTCGGAGACTGTCAGTCGGATATCGCCCGTGTATAAGACCGTTCCTTCGCTGCCTTCAAATAGAAACCTTAAAGGAAAATTTTGATACATTGGTTCAATTCAATTTTCATAATTTTGTGAATTCAAAAGTATCACAACAACAGCTACATTTTACACCTACATCACTGAGCCTACGCAATGGCCGGACGAAAGAGCAGTTACGCAGACCGTTGAGCCGTGTTTTGTCATTTCCAGTCCGAACGGTGCATTTGTTTCAATGGGTATCTAAGTTCAGTTTTAAATTTAAAATAAAAAATTTTTTAATATTTTTTTATGTTACCAAATGTGGTTCCAGATGAAGAAATCGATCATCTGAGAGAAGAAGGTGACATGATATCCAGTGAGCATACAATTTACATCCACTGAAAGCAATTTCATGTACATTACATTCTCTTATATATTAATATTAAAAAATTAATCGTCAATTATCTATTTAGTAATCGTTAATTATTCTGTGAAAGAATGCAATTACAGAATAAAATAGCAACTAATGACAATTGTGGTTGGAAAATTGTATGAATTCTGAGAAGTCGTTTTGAAGTATTAAAAAGTAAATCGATTTCAGAATTACAAAATGCTGTTTACTTCATTTAAATGAACAATCAGACAAATACTGCTTTCAAACTTTTATATAATTTAAAATGTCTTACTCGATTTCCAGTCGATTTAGGAATGCTTCATTATCCAGGCCATCTACGTGATCTGAAAATTCAACAGTCAATATGCAAACACACAGTTGCATAAAGTTTACTACCTTCGTGGAAATGGGATAAGAAGAAATCAGTGGCATCCAAAACAGGTTCTTTGAAATAATCAATCGCCACATGCTTGTATTCATGCATTCGTCCACGAAATGTTCTCATTTTTAATTATGCAAATCCACACAAGTAAGTTAATAATTCTTATTTCATAATATTTTTTATATGTAATTTTTTTAATGTTATTTTAAAAATTTGGCTAAAGAATCAATTTTTACTGTTTTTTTTTAATATAAAGGCTGACAATATCATCGAACATTATTCATAAATACTTGTTTGTTATTCTTAAAAGGATACTGTAAATGAAAATTAGGTATGCAATGAGGAAATTCATTTCGTTAAATTTTCAAGTTGGGATAACGTAAAACAGATTCAATTTTCACAAAATAAATTTTATAAAAATAAATAACAAAATAAATAAATAATAATATTTATATACGCGAATATTTTATATACAAAGTGTGCAGCTAAAATAGCTAAATAGTAGTAGGTTAATATATTTGTTTTGGCTAACTTTATAAAGAGCAGCAGTTCTTCGATTCAACTGATTTTTGATCCATTTTACGACACGTTGTACATTTGAGTAGGTATGCTGTTTTGAATGACTCATGTTTGTCTGCAGATTTCGCCAGAAAATGAATGCTCTGTGGATAGTGGAACAATTCGTGGGCGGTTATCCAAAAAACAGAACTAAACTTCTGAAAAATGGGGGAGCACGGTGGGAAACGTCGCACAGAGAAAGACGCCATGTCTGATGATGCAAGATACGATACAAGAACTGTGACAGAACAATACCTTAGCAATTAATCAGCATGACAGCAATAGGTAGCACGCAGTGGAAAAATACGAATGTCGGTTGTATTTATTCGAATGTTGTATTGGAATCCAACCTGAAAATCAGACGCGCTAGGCGACGGCTTGTGCGCGACTCTGTTCGTCCATTTATCCTTCAGTAATAATTTCAATATTAGCTTTTGCATTTCGAATGCCTCATCGGCTTGGAAATTTTAAGCGCAGTTGGCAGACCATTCTGATTGCAGAACACGGAAAACCTCCAAAAACCTGAGCTAAATACAAAGCAGGCACGGTCATCTCATCGAACAAATATCATCACCGATCAGACCGTATACAGAACGGATACACTCAATTTTCATAGAGGAAACAAATATACAAGTGTTTGGGAGGGAGTTATCACGGACCGAAATCAATTTTACGGATAACAAATAGCTGCTGCTAACTGACTGATAATCAGTAACTGTGTGCGCGCGTCAGTAATTGGTTGCAGGGCTGTCTAATTTTGCTTTTCGCGTTCGATTAACGCTGACACGTTTTTCAATTTCCTTCAGATTATGAGGATATATCCCAAATTACTGACTTGCCTTGTGTTTTCTTGTAATAGAATAGAATGTTTGAAAATGAATATTTCAAGCAGTACGGATCAGAGAATTCGGTCTGAATTTAAGTTGCCACAAAAAATGGAATGAATTCAGAATCCATAATTGGCTTCTTACATACAGTTATATACAGTAAATTAATTGCCAAATCACTGATAAAAAGGTTACAAAGCAATAGGCGGATGTGAGAAATGCAAACGTTGTATCCATGGTTAATATTTTATTTCGATGGTATGCGATTAACGGTGGCGGAGCATAACTAAAGTGCAAAAAAACTGTATTCAGGTAAAAATTCAAAGTTAAAAGTAATTTTCGTCATGAACATTAGTATATTTATGTAATTGCGTAGGTTTTTTATTCAATAGGCACATACAACAATTGATGTACTTTTCATACACAATTCTTAAATAAATATAATTGAACGTTGAAGGTTTTGAAACAATTCATATTTCTATTTATTATTTTGCGCAGCATTAACTGTAGAATACGTTTATTTTTTCAACTTTCATTTGCTCATGGCGTTGAATTTCATTCTGAGCATATTCAGTCGAATATCACTACGCGCTTTGTGTTTTCTTTTGTGCAATACCACAATCTGCCGCTTTTCATACAGAAGTTATTTAATTC
>JYDO01000152.1:0-104867 GCA_001447755.1 Trichinella papuae | reverse complement strand
GAAAATCCTATTTTTTCTCAAAAATGAGTTGAATAGATCAGAAAAAATCAGAGAATTACAACGAACCTGGTCGCACGTTGCATGACAGCGTATTTGTCGAGATATTGCCGAAAAAGTTTGAATCTTGATGTGATTTTAGTGCGAACAGCTAAGAGCGAAATAGAACCTACACTCTTAATGATTAGGCGTAGAGGTGCAATTCATTTTCTTTTATATGAAAATATTTAGTAATTTCCGCGAGCTAAGTTCGCTGATTGTAATATAATTTGTACCTGTGTTTGGTTTTTGTAGTACAGTAATCTTAAAAATTGAAAGTTTTTTTTACGAAATTTTATTGATTAAAAACGATACAGAAATAAGAATGAATCAAAATGGAAATATTTAATTACAGTTTTCATTTAATATTGCATTATTTCCCTTCATAAATGACACTTTTGCAAACTGTCCATTCTGTCGAATATCTCAATAAATCAGGGGTTTCTCTTAATTGCTAATTAATGTGCTTAACTGTGGAGCGATACCGTTTGCCCATATGAATAAAGAATTTAATGATTCATTGCACTTTCCTAGAGGCACGCCCTTCCTTCTGCTGACATTACAAATAAATATGTCGAATGATTAGAGTAAATACGCAGCGCGATCACATAAACTTGTCTTAAATTGTTTGTTTATCTTATTATAACTATTTGGAATCAATTATTATGCCAAAAAACAGCATTCCAAGGTCATTTCAGAAGCGTGGTTACATTAGAGTGAACTAATTGAAAACAAAGTCAAATAGCCACATTCTTGGCATCATTGAGTAGTAAAATGAATGGTTAACATCATGAGATGCATATTTTTATGTAAAATTATAGTTTTTTCACAAATTGAACATATCCAAGGAATACGTTATGATGCTCAGGTATTAATGAATGTTACCAGTCATAGTGTGAGATATTCATTTCTGTTTGTCGATTGAATGAAATAGAATGATGATAAACAAAGGAATTGAAGTTTCCATACGCAATACAAGGCGTACTGAGACAACTTTCATCATGTTAATCGAAAAGTAGGGAAAATGAAGGAAAAATGAGTTGCTCAAAACAAAGAAATATTGCATAAGACTGCGGTATTTCAACGAATACTTCACTAAAATGCCAAAAATGATTCTTTTACTAAAATGCAAGCATCTTGGTTCAGTTTCAAGAGAGTTTCATGTTGGCTGCATTCCTGTGTATTATGATAGGCATTGGGACAACTTTAGAGGCCATTTATTCCATGAGTACGGGTTAGTTTGCGGTGAAACTTTTTAGAACCTTCTGCTCTATAGCGTTTAATTGATTTCTTTCACAAAATGCCAAGCATTTGACAAAAAATGTTCAAGCCAAAAACGCCAAAACAGCCAAAGCTATATATAGTTCATGAAATTTCGAATTTAACGAAAATCCGATGTCTCTTCAAAAATCAGTGGAATAGATCAGAGAATATCAGGGAATTACAACGAACCTAGTCCCACGTTTCATAAACGTATATTTGTCGAGTTATTGCTGAAAACGTGGAATCTTTATGCAATTTTAGTGGGAACAACTGAGAGCGATATAAAACTTGAGCGTTGAATAATAACGCATATGTATGCATTTCATTAACTTTTACAGAGCGATTTTGAATAATGTCTCCAAGCTAATGTTGCTGATTCTAATTACATTTGTACCTGAGTTTCGTTTTTGTACTGCAGCAAGCTTAAAATTTGAAACTTTTTATTTACGCAGTTTCATTGATTACATGCGATACAGAGTAAGAATTATTCAAAATGAACAGATTGGATTAGAACTTTCATGCAATATTGCATTATTTACCTCTATAAATGACACCTTTGCTGCCAAGCAATTCTGTCAAATATCTCATTGAATTATCGATTCTGTATAATTGATGATTTCCGTACGCAATTGTTGAACAATACTGTTTACAAATATGAAGAGAGCATTCAATAATACATTGACTTCCCTAGAGACACGCCATTGTTTCTGCTGAGCTTATGAGTTAATATCTGGAAAGATTACAAAACGTATCAAGAAGGAGCGCATTAATTTCTCATAAATTGTTAATTTCTTTTATTACAGCCATTTGTAATTATTTACTATCACAAAATACAAAATTTGAAGCTGATTTGGGAAGCGTCATTTCATCCGACAGAACTAATCGAAAACAAAAGCAAATCGACCCATTCTTGGCATCATTCTGAAGTAAAATTGATAGTTAAGATTATAAAGAGCATTGTATTGCATGAAATTATCGTTTTGTTGCGGAGATGAAACATATCCAAGGCATACGTTAGGATGCTCAGGTATTAATGAACATTAAACAGACATAGCTATAGAAATTTGTTTCACCTGATCGAACAAAGGAAATAAGTCAATGAGATACTTAGCAGTTCAAGATTTTATACACATTTCAGAGCGTGGTAATGCATCTTTTATCAGGTTAATCGAAATGGGCTGAACATGAAGGAAAAATGAGTTGTTCAAAACAAAGAAATATTGCACAAGACTTCGCAAATTAGACGAATACTTCACTGAAATCTCAAAAATGTCTCCCATTCAGGCATCCTCTTTCCGTTTAAAGGGAGTCTCACATTGATTGCTATCCTGTGTATTAAGTTAGGCATGGTGGCCACTTTAGAGGCTGTTTATTCCACAAATGGCAAACAGCAATGAGACAAAGCCCAACACAACCACCAAAACCAATCCTTTGAAAAGAGAACTTCATTCTTTATATGTTGGTATTCTGGCCTTCGTCACAATGGAAAGTAGTACTAAGTAGCCGCCGGTAGCAGTGACTATCTCTGTTCTGCCGACGGACCATCTTGCTCTGAATATGATATTGGCATTTAGTAACCGACAAATGTATTATTGTGCTTCACTACTCACCCCTGCGGATGCAACGCGTCCTGGTAGTTATTTTTCATCGACGATGAAATCTCCACTCTTTTGTGGTCTCCACATTTCCCTTCATTTGTGATCAGTGCTCTGTATTCGATTGGAAATATGTTGTTGAAAAATGAAGGAATATTGGTCTTTTTTGAAACTTACTGTGCAACATCTTGTTGCATCTATCTAACCATCATCGTCATCATCATCATCATTATTATTATTATTGTGGTTATCATGTAAATGTATAGTTGTCTGTAAATTGGTCTTTTTTTCTTCTTTTAGTTTTAAATATCACATTTCAAGCACTCTCAGTTGTCAGTTATTTCTTACCATTGCTCACAACACATAAAACAAAACAAAACATATTTAAAGAATAACATGAAAAATTACAGGACATGGTCAATGTTATAGAACATGAATAATGACAACGTGATGCTACGATGATTTAGGTAATCGGCTAAAATTTATCTGTTTATAGCACCACAGCCGCATCTGTATCGAAAATCGTTGAACTACAATAAATCAACTTTTTTCACATTTCTTACTGACTAAGCACCGTTATTTTATTATTTTATTCATTCGAAAATTCATATTTTTCATCTGCAAAACAATTGTTACGACTCAATAAAATATTTTTCTAATTGGAATGATTGATATTCAATCACCATTTTTCACAAATGAATACAAATGCCATGTAAAGCAAGGTATGTGAGATGAAATGTTCAAATTTGAAAAGCAAATATTCTTAAATATGAATTAATCTGAAATACATGACAATAGCTAGTGAACACCAACAAAATACTCAATAACTTACACCTGAAATGTAAATTGTGCAAATATACTTAATTTCCAATAATTTTATGACCAAAGACAAAAAATCTAAAAAAAAAACATCTCACCTAAATTTGAATATGCAGCACAGTTTATTATATGTAAACAGAAATCAACCACGAGTGAAAGATTGCTCACTACCATCAGAGAAGCTTCTGATGAGTAACGGAAAGAAGTTATTCAGCTAAAATGCCCTGATAAAGAAAAATAAATGGGTAGATATCCATATAGATGACATAGATACAACGTTGTGCAAGAAATGTGTGTTCACTTTAACAGATGCAAATCCTGAAATAAAATTACAGCAACAGCAACTGTCAACAAACGCTGTTGTCATTATTTACCTGCAAATTAGTTTTAAAAAAAATTCGCTATTTGATTTAAAAAAAGGCAAATTAAAAAATTCCAAAATTGCCAGGCAAGAAAATTCACATACTTTATCAATGTTAACTGCCGATGCAAATGGACATTATCTTTAACGTTGCTCAACAGTTTCGCAACACATTAATAAAATAACAAAAATCACATTATTTTTAAATCAGTTTTAAGTAAGTTTAATCAAGTAATTTCATAAAATAATACATCATTGTTATTCACATTGCCTAATAAAACATTGAATAAGAAATATGAAAAGAAAATTGAAAATCTCATTCTTCAAAGTCAGCAGAATAAAAATGATAAAATAAAATTATAGTTATAAAAGTGACAAACAAGTTAGTAGTTGTAAAAGTGAAAGGATATTTTTTTTTTCAAATTGTCAGTAAATGTGAAGAGAAAGTGAAAAAGTGATCATGTTAAAAGTAAGATAAAGAAATGCAAATTTTTACTACGGATGAATTCACAGATTTGGTGGTTCACATCGCAAACATTGAACCATGTCGTTGCTGAATCGTTCAATCTGCACCGTACTTTCGTAGACGTTGTACCGTTGGCGAAGTGTAGATGTAGCATTTTTCAAAAGTTCTTGTGTATTGCAATCGTTGTTGACGGCCAAGTGAACAGACAAGGCTATTTTATCCATAGTCAACGACCAAATGCGTAAATCGTGAACTTTTTCAACACCTTCAATTGATCTCAATGTGCTGAATACCTCATTAAAACTTATGCTGCGTGGCGAGCCTTCAAGTAAAATAAAACAATACTAAATTCAACAAAGTTATACAAATATGCTCTGATGCTTGATCATTTCGTCATTAAATAATTGAAGTTTTATCAGAACAACACTTTTATCAAATAATAATTTTTCCGTTCACAATAGGGTAAATATTTGAAATTTGCTCAAGTGCTCAATTGTCAACTGTCAACAGGTTAAATTGTTTTTTCTCTTTTTTATTGATTTTGCCTAACAACCTGAAAATCAATTTTCTTATCATATTATTTATTCAATAAGTCAATCATTATGCAAATAAAATAAACCTTCAACGTGAAATCAAAGCCCTTCAACGTTCTTCACTTCCGTTTATAATGTTTTCATTAATTAAAACATTCTTACCTTCCATCAGCACATTGAGAACATCTTTTACTATGTTTACAGTTGTTATTAGGACCAATACCGAAAAGATAAATGTGCATATTGGGTCGACAATTGTTAAGTCAGGCTAAAATAATAAAAAAATATTCTTTCATTATCATTGAAAATAATCAACTTAATTTTTTCAATAGTTCCTTTTTTTTCACAAAATTATTTTACTTACTTATTAATTTGGGTAATAAATATTCTTGTACATATTGCAGGTGAATTATTGGCATTTCAGTAATGTAATACACAAATGATAAAACAAATTATGCAAATTCAAAAATAATACAATTAGAAAAAAGTGCTTTTACATTTTGATTAAATAAATAAATAGATATATATCTATATGTATGCGTATTTGGAAAAGTTCTTTTCACTTACTTTATAATAAATTACAAAAGCCGCTGCCAGCACTCCAATACTTTGGCAAAAATCACCCAAAACATGTATGAATGCCGCTCGGACGTTTATATTTTTTGACTCTTTAACGTTCGACTTCAAATGATTGGCTGATGATGACAAATTGTGCGAATGTCCGTGTCCACCCAAACAATGCAAAACTGAAGCCATTCTACAACAACAGCAATAATGATGATGATGATATAATTATTACAATAACAAAAACATCCCTTCTTATCAACTGATAAAAAAGCATATTATTAAATATTATTCAACTTGCATTAAATTGACAAGAACACCAACAGCTGCAGTGATCATCATCACTTTGGCGTCTATGTCGAAGGTTTTGTAAATCAGGCGTTCAATGGCAATGTAGACCAAAATTCCTGTGATTACCCAAATCAGAATTACTGAAACCAATGCACCCAAAACTTCTGAAATGAAAAAAAAAATATATATATTGGTGAAAGAAAAAATTTTCAACATTAGCACAGTTTGAAAAAGGTACCGGCTCTGTGCCAGCCGAAGCTCATCCGTCTGGTTGCTGGCCTCGAGGCAACGTACATTGAGAACAATGAAATCAGAAAGCTTGCCAAATCGGTAAGCAGATGAGCTGCGTCGGTCATGATTGCCAAACTGCCAGCAAAATATCCGCCTTCAATTAAAATTATCCTCATTAAGCAGTTAGTTGAATTATTGTGCTCTGTTTTCGCTTGATCGATGATTACCAATAATTTCCGCTGCCATGAAGAAAAAACAAAGAAAAATGGAGATGAGCAACACTCGTTTATCTCTGCTGTTGGTGGAATAAATTTTTCTGCTTCCATTGTGACAATGATTGCTAACGTCGCTGTCATTTTCTTCTGTAGATTTTGATTCAGAATCTGATGACAGACATTTGTTTCCATTGTTGTTGTTACTGTTGTTGTGGTTCAACACTACCGTCGGTGCTGGATTCTGATAACAGGAACAAATATGCGACGATGAGGACTGATAATCCGGAAAATAGTTGTGCTTGCAATCGCTTCTTGTCATTTCAATCATCTTTTCACAAGGTCTGCTAAATTGGTAAAATTGTAACGAACAGAGAAGAAAAAACAGTCTTTTGCTTCATTTTTCAAAGCTTACTTGAACTTCAACGCTGCACTTTGTCGATAAATTGGTACTTTTTCTTGTTCAAACGAATAATTATCCACCATAACCAAATGTGAAAATTTGAATTTCAATTTTTAAACACTTTCATCACCAACTGTTAAACAAGAAGTGACAGAATGTGAAATCAGAAATTAAACACCGTTCAACAGCAAACAGCAGCAAGGAAAGTTCTCAAAGAAAGAGCAAACACTGATTGCACTAATCAGCATTTTCCAAACTCACCCATCACTGTGATAAGATAAGCATGATAACGTAGTAGGCGTTATTGATTAAATGTATTTTTCGAATATTTCTACCATGAAGAAATATGCAACAATTCTCTGCAGTATTAAAAAGGAGATGAAAATTATTCTATTTTTCAACATGGAATAGTTTTATAAATTATAAAACAAATAAATATTTATCATTATCAATAACTGTAAAAAACACCTTCAACTCAAACTTTATTTCTGTGTTATTAAATTGCCTTCTCAAAACATTATCAAAAACTATATTCATTTGAAAATTTATTTTAAAAAAATAATTTTTTTCATTAACAATTCAAACTAAACAATAAAATCATATTTTAACAAAACAGAACTGAAGCGAATATAATTAAACCTGAAAATACTTTACTGTACTTCATATCACGTAAAAAAAATAAATTTACAACTTTTATAAAATATTCATAATTTCCTCACCTGATTGTTTCGTTTATGTCCGAATTAGCATTAACATCAGATAATAACCGCCATTGTGTGCCAACTGGCATTGTGAGTCTGGACAATGTTTTACATGGCGGTTTGCCAGTTGGATCTATCGCTGTAATCGAGCACAATTTGGTCGACGGTGCTGTAGTGAAAGAAATAAAAAGAACACTTTTCAAGCAGAGCAGTTTGAACAATCAGGCTACATATCATGCAGGTATGTTTGAAAAGACTGACGACACATGCCGTATGTGTGGGAAAATAGAACTCGCAGAAGTATGTTTTAAGCGATGCTTCAAACTGGACACTAGTTTTGATAGTGCTAATATTTCAATGCTTCTTGATGATTTGAAAAGCATGTGCAATAACTCAATTCACGTTCCGAACAATTCGAATAGTATTTTACTGCGCATTTTGATCGAAAATGCCAATTCGCTCATATGGTGTGATCCAGATCAAATAGATGCATACATGATACGCTTGCGTGCCATTGTCAGACTAAGTTACGCCGTATGTTTCATGTTTTGTCCAATTTCTCAAAATTCCCCTGAAGAAAATATTCATTATTTCGCAGATGTTGTTCTTTCATTGGATGAACCTTCAACATTTGATAACAATCCTTATTTTTCTCACTATGCGGCCATTCTGACAGTCAAAAAGCTGTACAGCATTAATTCTGTAAGTCAACGCTTTAACAATTTTTCACGCTATGGTGTAAAGCGTAAGGGAAACAAAATTTCCATTGAAGAACTATCAATGCCTCCACTACTTTCAGAAATAAGTATTCCTTGTTTTTCAAATATAGATTTTTGAAAAGTAAAAAATATCAATGAAATTTATTTTTCTTCTAACAATATCATTGACATTCACCAAGATGATAATAGATAGTTGGCGTTGAATTCAAAGCAATACACTTCCATTTCAGAGAACGAAAAGCTGTTAGCATCAATAAAAATTGCTTAAACTGTTGAAGAAATTAAACATTTTAATGAATTCAATGTTCCTTAAACAGTTTTGTTTCACTCGTAGCTGTTAAAAATTGACTTTTATCCAAAATTAATTTGTCTAAGACTAAACTTCTTCCAATCTGACAACAATTAATTCCTACACGATTTTAAGCATACCATAATACAGTACATCTTTTGTATACTGTAATTTGTAAAAATAAAATAGGTAAATGTTTATGTCGTATTATTTATTTTGTTTCCATCAAATATAATTCATTTGTGCAACATTTAAACAGTTTGTTTATTTTTTAAATTTATTTTAAATTATTTTATTTGAATTAATATGTTATTTTCTTAACCAATTCACAGATCTTAAATTTGTTTTAATATTTTATTTTGCCAGAATATACTGCAGAATCTGTTGAAATATTCTTTAAGCAATGAGTGAAATTTTGAAATCACAAAAATATCATAAACTTGTTCAAGAAAAATGTCGCATGTTTAAATGTTTGTAAGAAAGACAATTTTGTAATTGTTCTATTTCCGTGCGAGTGTAGCTATGAAATGATGAAGAAAGAAAATACACTATACCGAGTATGTAATGCTCCTCCTGATGTTGAGACGTACAATTCAAGAGTGCCTTACCTGGTTGACGCTGTGATACACCGGAGCAGCAGTAGATCCAAAATTGGCAAAATTGACTCGAATGAGATCATTTCATCATCAATGAATAATAAATCTGATATACAAGCCACTTGTTCAGAGAAGAAGATAGATTCACCTGAAAAAGTTGGCAACAGTTCCTCGTTAAGTGATTTAAAGTTAAAAGAAAATAACATTGTCAACAACAACAGTGAAAACATTTCCAAGTTGCATGACGATTTTAAAAATTTGGAAGAAGAGTATCAAAAATTGCTTCACAAGTTTGAATTAAGTGAAAAACAACTGCAATATCAAACAAAGGTATTGATTATTTTTCTCAAAGAAGTAAAATTAAAATTTTTTAATGATAAAAATGAAATTTTCCTTCAAGAGTATATATATATATAATATATACAGTAGTGTAATTTAACAGGTGAATGATGAGCTGAAGAATTTACTAGTTGCTTCTGTTGGGAATGAATTCCAAACAAAAGTAGGCTTGTTAATGGAAGAGAAAGTGCGACTTGTTGAAGATGTATCTCAGTACTTTGAACAGCTGAAAAAAGAGCGCGAAACACAAGAAAAGTTAGCTGCTCAGAGGGATGTGTGGAGATCGAAATTTTTGTCGAGTTGGTAAAAAAAACAAAAGTATTCTTCCCACCGTTTTGATACGTACATTTTCAAATTTAGTGTCATCGTGGATAAGTTGACGAATGTGAAGCAATCTTTGTTGAATAAATGCGAACAACAGTACCGAATAGTTGGACAACTAATGCAAGATCGTACTTTTCATTCTTCTGTACTACTTGAAACATTTTCGTATGCTAATTTTCATAGAATTATTAATCATTTATAAATAGATAAATAAATAAATAAATAAATATTCACTTATTCAGCATATTGCAAGATTTAAATGCGAAGAAAAATCCCGAATGGAGTTTGGTTCGTAATACAAAATCTTTGACAATGGATGATCTTGTAAGCGACTGTCGCACTCTTGCAGATGCTTTGCACACTCGTTTAATTGATCGACCTATTAATCGAAACAATGATACATCATATTTATACATTGAAACAGAGCATGAACAACAAGCTAAAGAAGTAAATTGCAAAAATTTTAATTTTTTTTTCTTGTTAATGTATAATGGATTTTTTCAGCATTGTAAGTTTTATTTCTTACCATATTTTGTAGATTCTTTCCTGCGATATCAAAGCCACATTCGGCGATCAGAATTCAGATTTTGTAGACGCTTTAGCTTCTATTGCGGAAAGAGAAGATGAAATGTGCTTTTCGACATTGAGCACATCAGATTCTTTGATCCGTTGTTGCAAAAGATGCAAAGGTGCTGTGCAGTATCTTTAAATGTTAATTTTCTTGTTAATGCTTTTTTTTCCTTTCAGTTTTCATTGACTTATATATACATATTATTCAAGTGAAAAATAGTTCGCTTGTTGTTGCTTGAGTAAAAAAAAATAGCAACTGCGCATGTATTGCATTTTTATAAAACGAAAATTCGATGAAATTTGAAAGTAACATTTAAAAATAAAAGTAAACAATTTCAAACGTTTTCAAAACTTTTCAACAATAAATGAAAAAAGTATATAATGCATAAATAGTAATATTATCAACAACAATGTGGAAGTATGTTTCACTGTATTCTTCTTGTTAAGTTTTCTCAATCAAACGCAACTTCGGCAAAATAATTTTCCATCCTTTGACTGCAAAAATTCAAAATGCTTACATCAATTATTCAACATTAAATACCACGACAATGATGAATAAATAAAATATTATTCGGAAAGTAATGGTGGTTCGTCGTCGCTTTTCAGTTGCAGCACAAAATAATCCACATCTGAATGCTTGGATAACGATGTCAAAAGAAACGTGGTCAACAAGCAGACGGCCAACAGCACCGTACAAAGAACTAGCAGAAGCCAATTTCCGTAATAATCATGACTGTGCAAAAAGAGCAACGCTCCAATGGCGATAATATTTAACGGAACTCGAAACAGAGCTAACAACACCGGCCTAGCTTCAGCTGGCAGTATATCTTTCTGTTGTCGTTGCATGACCGGAAAATACAAACCTACTCCTGTCTGATATAAGCAAAGCGTGAGAAGTAAAATTTTGTATTTGACACCGCTAGTTTCACCTGGATAACCAACCAATACAGAAAAACCCATCCCGGCAAGGCTGCACGCAGTAGCAATGGATAATAAATTAGATATCGATAAATGAATGCTCAACCGACGATAAAGAATTGTTCCCAACAAAGTTGAAGCCATGAAACAAGCATAAATGTTACCAAAACTGGGACTATAATTGGGATCCGGATTCAACTGAATAAATATTGGCGTCCACATGAATATAAAAAGATAAAATGAACCTTCGTACAGTGACTGTATAATGCAAACGATAAAAGCGTTTGGCCGTCGTAATAAAATTCTCTTCGCGCGTGTCAAATCATTCCAAATATGATTGCCGCTACGCATCTCTTGACGATTTGGTGTCCATTTGCAAAATATCCATATTACAGCCACGCACAATATCGGTACACATAGAAGAAACGGAAATACGGTCGTTTCGAAAACTTTTTCAGTAAACTGCGCAACATAGCCTAGAAACAAATTGAAAATTATAAACCAATGACATGTTCAAAATTTTCAACACACTTTAACAAATATAACGTTTACTTCAAATAAGCACCGAAAATAATTCAGCTGCACTGTAAATAATGTTTACTTGACAATCAGTTTTTTACAGTAACAATCCCTTCCTCATTAACCTTTTTAATGAACATCTGTATTTAAATAATTGTAAAAAATATCATTAATTTAAATAATAATGAATATCAACTTAGTATGAGTGAAACTTCAAAACTGATTTTACAAGAATTATGTATTAAATCAATGTCTGCTAAAAATAAAGTCGTTATCCAGAAAATTTTTCAAAATTGTAATTTATCATATGAAAGGTTTATTTTCACTACATCGTAAACTGATCTGCTAAGAAAGCAAAAAATTAAAATAAATAAATAGCCACAAATAAATTCTATTACCAAATCAAATATGAATACAAAAATTTTGAACACTGAATTCAAAATTCATATCTTCTTAAGTTCAAGTGAGATTGTGAAATAAAAATAAAAACATAATATTTTAACTGATCTCTCATGATGGAGTTTATAAATTATTTTAACTGTACAAGGTCAGCTTACCGGCAATTATGGAAAGAATGATACTGCGGACGAACACATAACGAAATGTGATGGCCACCCATTCTTTAGGAAAATCATACCGATTCAAGTGTTCATGCAAATACCATTCTTGAAACGGTGCCAAAAGCATAGTAGCAGCAATACCATCAAAAATTCGACTCCACATCAGAACGTAATAATTAGAACTTGCTTTCAAAAAGCATGATCCACTGGTCAACACACAGCAGACACAACACACAACACGACGTTCAAACTTTTGCAAAATATAATTGATAAAGAGTCCGTAGATTAAATTTGTGAACAAACCAACCGCGTACAATAATGCAATATCTGATTCCTTGTACCCGTACGTTGCAAATAAATAATACATAAACGGTGCTTGAAGACTGTCAGCAAAGAGGACAATCAAATGACCGAATGCATAAACGCGCTGGAACTTTGTAAAATCTGCATTAGTGATGCTAAATGAAGGTGCCGACCGTCCGAACATACGGACACCTTTTCGCCATAATGACAAAATGCCCGAAATAGTGACAATCAACACAGTGATAAGAATAATAAAAAAATCCATCGCTGCTACAACGCTTTCCAAACTTTTCACTGCAAAACTTTACCCGCACGCAAATACAGAAAGTAAAAGATGCACAGGTGCAAATTATGGCAAGTAAAGTAATTTTTTTTAACTGATCAAAAAAACTATTTTTTAATATTTAATTCTATTTACTTAATTAAATAAATTTAATTTTAAATATAAACT
This sequence comes from Trichinella papuae, assembly GCA_001447755.1. Classification (NCBI taxonomy): domain Eukaryota; kingdom Metazoa; phylum Nematoda; class Enoplea; order Trichinellida; family Trichinellidae; genus Trichinella; species Trichinella papuae. The sequence continues at coordinate 91,804 of JYDO01000152.1, read as the reverse complement.
CTAAACTACTGTAAAACAATTTTCTTTTTATGAATAAGCTTTTGTGAGCATGAAATTTGTATTTAGCAATAATTTATTTATAAAACGTCACAACTGCTTTTGTATGAAATGCACATAAATTAAAAATTGCACTAATTGCAATTAATTTCACAAATTTTTCCCGATTTTACTTCTACACAAAATTAAAATTTATGATTATCATTAGTGTAAATGTAAAATATAACCTTATCAAATAATAGCATAATATTTCAAATGAAACCATAATTTCAAGTATCATTCTAAATTATTGTTATTTTAATTGTATAAATATTTAAAACATGAACAGCTTCAATGAAGTGTCGATTTTTCTCACAAATGAAAAAGAAAACAAACCAACAACAATAAACCTTAAGAACTGTATAAATATATTGAAACATTATTGTTCTGCTTCTTCTGAATTGTTCTCTTCTCATAGTTTTTCCCTAATATTTCATCCATCTGTCTACTTTGCATCGATGAATCATAAAAGCTGGCGATATCCATGCTGAACAACCGCATCGGCTCCCACTCCAGACAAATGAACCCAACTTGCTTTCACATTTTGGACAGTTGATCTGAAAATGAAGTACAAAACTTAATTTGAAACCAAAATTTCCATTAAAAAACCAGGCTAACTGATGTATAATATATTTATTTATTTATTTATTTACTTTGCCTTGATATTGTAAAATATTTTCTTCCATCCATTTCACAGGCAGAATGAAATCAATATCTGCACAATTGTCATCTGGCTTTTTCTTATCATGTTCCAATAATGATTGCTGAGTGTAAAGACAACGACGGCATTTACGGCATGTGTACAACGTTTTCGGGCAGTCTGTTGAATTTGTCGGTGAAAATTCATCTGGATCTGGTGAAAGTATTTCAGAAATCGATGACTTTGTCAAACCTTAAAAAAAAGTCTTTACTTCTCCCTTAAATATTCAAAATTATTGAAAAACAAAAGAAATACGCATTCTATAACTTTGTCAAGTACTGTATAAAGTATTTTGAACAGAGTTTTATTACCGTCTGCATGGAGTTTTCTCCATTTTCCCAATGTTAGCAATTTGTATTCTGACCGATTGCGATCCACTTGCCAACCAAATTTGAAAAAAAGGTTCAACTGTTTCATGAAACCAATATTGGGACTAAATAACAAAAAAAATGAATAAAACAATTAATAAAATAAATGAACAAAAAAAACAGAAAGAAAAAAATTCAAAACACTCACCGGACTATACTTCGAACCGCTTGAATGCGACGCAGAGCTTCATTTTCATCAATGTTGTACTTCTTCATCAAATATGCTGCCACAACAGTAGCACTGCGAGATATGCCTTCTTGGCTGAGCAATAAATAAATAAATAAATAAATAATTTATCAGATGAAAAAAACTGCACACCAATGAACCAAAACGTTCTCCTTTGATTGAATGGAAGATTCGATGAATTCAAGGCAACGATCAAAATCAGCCATCAAATTCCATTCAGGAATATCTTTCGCCATTACAAATAAATATGTTATAGATTGATAATGCATTTCCAGTGGAAACATGTCGACTGTAAGAACTCGACTGATGAAATAATCTTGTAAACTGCGCATATTTATCGCTTCGTTGACCGTTCCAATATACAAACCAGGTTCAATGCAATGCATCTGAAAATATCAATTTCAAAATAATTAACAATTTGACGGAACAAAAAATGCATTTAATAATACTGAAATTTTGTACAGTTTTAAAAACAACATACACCTAGATAAAGCGTGTGAAGTTTTTTTAATTTCGTTCTAAACACAAAAGACTGACAACAACAAAGAGGAGAATCATCTGCATCAAAAAGCATATTTCTACTAGTAGAATCATCAATCAGAAAAATTATAGAAAACCATCCATAATCGGAAAATGTAAAGCAAGCGAAAAACACGAATAAACTGCATCAAGCAAATATGTCGACGGTCGACGAAGAGTGAAATAAATCATTTTCTTGACTTCCATTCAGCTGGTTGTAATCTTGCTAAAATTTGAAAAGATATTATTCTCTTTGTCTTGTTTATCTCATCATCACATACCTGTTGATATTGTAAATCTGTAGTGAATAGTCTCGCTATTGGCGAGCACCACCGCGGCATTGTCTCAAGCAAAGATGGCTTGGAATGAGTAAGTAACGGTTTCAAAAATCTAAACAACAAATAATAATAACAAGAATTACAAAACAAAAACTGCACATATTGTACAACAATTTACTCACTTATTATCAAAATCGTACCACTTTTGAGGTAACAAAGATTTATCCCACCGATTATAAGAATGAGGAAACATCATACCCTAAACAGAAGCAAAACAACACCAACAGTAACAACATACAATTAAAATAAGTTATAACCAAGCAAGCAAACCTCATCCAGTGTAGGTGAACTTTGGTCACCGCATCTAAATAATATTAATAACTTAGAAAGCAAATCATTGGAGCAAAAAAAAGTTAACAATTACTTGATTTTCAACCATTCAATAATTTGAACCGTCAAACCACCATTAAATAACACTGTAAATATCACAATCAATGATGTAGTAGAATAAATAATACGCATCTGTGGAGAAGATGTGTTCCGTATTGCAAGAGCAAAAGCCATAGCTCCGCGCAAGCCTAATCAAAGGAAAATTTTAATCAATATCACAATATATATATTAATATTGATAAAATAACTACCTGCAAAGAATAACATGTGCTGGTGTTTCATTGGAATCGGAGGGCGACGTCCCACATTCAAAATAGCCGTCAATGGATAAATCATAATCAAACGACCAATAAAAATTGCAATCTAGCAAAAAAAAAATTGACGCTGTATTGGCAAAAATGATTGCAAAAAATAAAAATAAACTTACAAATGCTCCCAAAATAAACCATATATTAAAAAGATGCGCTTGAGAGGTAAACAATGATACACCAATGTATGTGAAAATAAAATTTTCCGATAAAAACGTCAGCACTTCAAAAAACTAGAATAATTTTCGTTTTAGCTCATATTGTATTACAAAATTTAAACCCGAACAAAGTAAAAGTAGTACTTGTTTAGTTCGCATTTTTGAATCTGACGACAAATTATTGAACGTATAATGTGCTTGGCATATACCACAAAACAGCACCGACACGATACCTATAAAAGTATTTTAAAAAATATAATTAATTTATTTAATTAAATTTCGTTCACTGTTTTACCCGTCATGTGCGCCGCTTCAGAAATAAGAAATGATAAATAGCTCATCAGAATAAATAACGTCGCTTCAAGCAAAGGATATTGTGATATTTTTGTAAATTTCATAAATAAAGAAGCCAAGCAACCGACAAGTGAACCAATGCCCATCGAACCAAAGAATACACCAAAAAAATGACCAAAACTATTTAACAAAGCTCGACCATCAAAAAGCAATGCTTCGCTACCAGGAGAAGGTGAATGACGTTCAATAGTTCTAAAGTAAAACAAATGTTAAACTGAAATTATTCAAAATAAAAAAATTAATTAATATATTTAAAAAATTACTGGGAAAGTACAATAGCAACAGCATCATTGAGCGCACTTTCACCAAACACCAATGCGAATAAATCACTGTCCACTTTCAAATCGTTAAATATAGCTAATACCGTGACTATAAAAATAAATATTTATAAAACATCTTAAAAAGTACAATATTCTGTCAGATTATTACAAAAATGCAATGCTATTTGAAATATAAGTAAATAAAAAAAAAAAAAAATACTTGGATCAGTGGCAGAAATTACTGCCCCAAAAAGAAATGTCTCGTTTAAGCTAAACGGTAGACGGACAAGGGATGTAAAACCATACATAATAAGCCTATAATAAATTTTGCTCATTAATAAAAATAATTACATTCACAAGCAATATTTAATGTACAAAATAATAAATTTATATATTTAAAAAATAACAATCACATACCCAACCACTACAACAGAAAGAGAAGTTCCACATACAGCATACATCAATATAGAACCAATGTTTCGAAAAAAGTGACCTTTTTTCAAACTGTATCCAGCATTAAAAATAATCGGAGGAAGTAAAATATTAAAAAATATTTCTGAATCAAAAGTTGCCTAAATAAGTTGAATACGCGTTAAGTAAAACTTTAAAAGCAATAACAAATTGTAAATACCTTTTCTTCTAGCAAACCTTCTTTGAAAACGTTAACGTTGCTATCAAACTTGTATCTTAACAAAATTGACTGATTTTCTTTGGATATTCCATCATAATACGGCACACTTAATCGAAGAAAATCTGGAGGCGAATCAACATTGGCTGTGGTGTTCCAAAGTTGCACATCAGCAGTGATGGCTCCGCTTGAATTTCCATTAGTACATAACTTAATTATGAGACCAACAATCAAACCTAAAAAAGAAAACGCACCCTTAATAAAAAACCATACAAATAAATAAATACAGTAAGAATTAATATTGGCTTCATAATAAAAATAACATGTTACAAAACTAGATATTTAAATGAATCATCATTAAAAATACAATCCAACCATTAAATAAACAATAAAAATTCATCTATTCAAAATCAAGACATTCATCAGTAAGCAAATATGTTTTCAAACTGAGAAATATTTTCCGTGCCTAATAAGTATAATCATAAATTCATCAAATAACACACACACACGCTTATTAAAAAATTGAAAAATACACTAATGCAATTGTATACCTGCTATATATTACGACAATATTTCTAAATAAAGCAAACCATTTATTTATTTATGACGTTTATAAAATTTCAATAAATTCTATATAATTAAACAAATGTGAATATATTTTTTCACTATGAAACAATATCCCAATTCTAACTTGATACTGCAGCAAAAGCAAATAAACCACAACTTACCGTATATCAATGTTAAGCCCGTTTCGTGAACGAATCGTAATCGGCGATGCTTAAAAATCCAAATGGTTAGGACGGTCATTATCATTAAAATGGTGTAAAGCATCAAATTCAACGTGTCCACTTGGTGCAGTGCAGCCAATTTTCGTTCCGTTATTCCCTCAGCGACAACATCTACAGGCAAACGCCCAATAATTACTGCCGATGCCATTCTTGACGATAAAAAATGCAAAACTTCCCAATTTCACTATAGCTGTACCAACTCACAGCTTTCGCTTAACAATGACTATATTTCACATCAGGAAATATAAATCTTAAACAGGAAATGTTACACAAAAGCTGTTTTCAAAATGACATGGATTACCTTAAAACAGAAATTGAGAATGTTTCCAAATATGTATAAAGACAATTACCAGCAGTAAATTGTAAAATTAGATTCAAAATCTAATTCTAAAAATGTACTAATGTAACTGTAAATAACAACTTTAAAGGGGAGCAGAAATTACCAAGCGTTGGCAAATTATTTATTATTAAAGTACAGTAGAACAATCGTTATTGCTTTTCAGGTAAAATAGTATTACGGTATGTTTATCAATTCAGAGTTCAAATTGTTGGTTAAATATTCAAAAATAATTGCATCATTGTTTGTTTTGAATTTATATAATGAACTGTTCTTAGAAATATTAAGCAAATAAACTGATAAGCTTATAAATGATACAGATGGCTGCTGAAAATTTCAAACTTTACAAGTGGACAAATGTTCGTTCGTTACATTTTTTTATAATAAACATTCAAATTAAAACATTTCATTGATTTTAATAAAATTACTACTATTTCTCAAAACGAATAAATGTTCCACCACCCAGTTTGCCTACTCATACTCAGGCGCAGTGGTGTTGCGCGATCGATTCAAGCCCACCGCTTCAATCATGTTGGACTTGACTTAATTGGCTTGCATGCAAATCGCGCAGCACTAACATTCTTGAAGTATAACAGTATATTAAGCAGTAAGCAAGAAATATGCAATGTCAAAGTGAATTAACATACAAAAAGAAATGAACTGAAGATTCAAAGTGATTTATTTATTCGTCGTTTCATAATAAGTAATAATAGTACGCTGAGTAAGAATAAGCAGTGACGCATAAATGACGTATAAATAATTTTTTTACAAAAAGCTGAAACACCGAATAAACGAAGAATTTGAAAACAAACATATCTTGACTGATTCTTCAAGTTCGTGCAAGACTGCAATCATCTAAAAAATCATCGTAAAGCAAACATATCACTCTGTTTATTTCATGTATTTAAAAGAATTTTTCAATTATAATACACAAATTCATGACAATATAATAATTATTCAATTTATATTCAAAATATTTCAATATACTACAACTGATAATTAATCAAAATTTATTTCACGTCGTTTAAAAAAATTCTAAAAAATAAATGCTGCACGCAGAACAGCATAGAACAAAACATTTGTAAACTTACCAAGTATCTGCTTTTCCGGCGTCAATTCCGGCATCACTTGAATCTGATCTTCAAAGCCGATGATGTCATAATAAAAATGAATAATTTGCTTCTAAAATATTTAATTTGAAAACTACTTAAAGTCATAAAAAATTATAAATAAAAATAAATTTATTAAAAATAATCAGTTCACGTAAAATTGTATTTATAAAATAAGTTAACCGTTTGTTTCATCGAATAAATAAAAACTTACTTTAGCACTCAAAAAGATGTAAAACACGTCAACTAAAGAGTACTCATCAATTAAAATCTCATCTGCATACCAAAGAGTGACCTAAAGCAAATAATGTTATTTTAAAATTGGCATAAGTGAACAAACCTGTTGGTAGTGGACGGTAAATTTAGATGCAATCATCTTTCTTAGCTGTTTGATACGGATAGCAGCAGGAGCTGAATACAATCTTTTCAAGCTAGAGCCCTTAAAAGTATAAAATCGGATCACTTTATTATTTAATTAAATCGAAGCTGTTCAACTTATTCAAACAAAAATACAAAATCAAATTATTTTTCCTAACGTAAAGCTAGATACTAATCAACACTACAAAAATTCACGACTTTTATAAATTTCATAAAAAAAATTTTATGCAAAGTCAAATACCGAAAATTCAGAAAATGAAGACGCAGGAGGTTGCTGGATTAAGACTCTATAATATACAGATTGTTAATAGTAGAAACCTTTTTCGCTTCAAAAAAAAGACCCTTCGCGATGAGTGATAGATGCCCTTGGAGGTCTTTTCATTTCCAATATAAACATCACTCTTTCATACGGACTGCAGATATGTGTCGCAAGATCACGAATATAATCATTACTGAATTCTTTTTCTCTCTCTTCCGGAGTTTCATTCATTACTTGAAATCGTGCACGTCTCAAAATTTCTTCTAAATTTTTACAATTAATATCACATTCAGTAATTAAAAATAATACAATTAAAAAAAATATAAATGTGTTCATAAAAATTTGCAAACCGTTGCATTTACATCTCACCTTTATATACAGTTGGAATGAGCTTATATATCAGTAACTGCAGAGTATGATCCAATCTAAAATATCATGATGGTAAATAATATGAACTCAAAAATATCAAAAAAAATTACAAGAACTGTGCTCTCAATATAATAATAGTAATTTCATCTGATAAAACCAATCTAGTCTAAATACATAATGAATCAATCAAATACATAACTTTAAAGACTATAAAAAATAATAAACTTATATTTTACAATTAAACCTAATCTATCATTATCTGCCAAAAAATTAATTAAATTATATAAAATTACATAAAAATTTATATAAATTATATAAAAATAAAATTAATTAAAACATCCTAAATAAGAAAATTAATTAAACTAAATAAAAAAATCTAAATGAAACTCACTTCAGGGCACTTTCTAACTTGAATTTATTAATCAATATACCACATGAGGGGCAGTGAGCATCCTTTTCTATGTGCAAAAGTATGCATGATCGACAAACTAAAGCAAAAAATAAAGCATAAATAAAGCGCTTAAAAAGCATTCCAATGCCTAAAAAATAATACTGAAGTTAAACTGCTAAAATTATCCAACAACTGATTTATTTTCACTTGAAATTCCCTCTCCTTGCTGCATATATTTACTGATGAAAGTCGCAATACTCACAGTGATGCATACATTCAACTACGGTGGTCGCTTCGATCATGTAGCCCATACAAAGAGAACATAGAAATTCATTCAAATGCTTCGGTTTGTATTTGCACATCAAATTTTCACAGCTAAATAAAAAATGAAACCTTTTAAAACATATTGAACAGGTATATCCTTATAAGAAGTGTACATCATATTAACATGAAATTTAAGTATCTTCAACAGATAAAGTTAAAAATATTTTATATATGCAAACTACGTTACTCTATTTTCAATTCAAAAAGTTATAAATTTCGTTCAATTATAACTTCCTTATAATACATACCTAATTATCACTGGCTTTGTACAGTATCCTCGAAAAATTTATTAACATTTTCACCCTTATTGCAAACGCAGACAGTTGAAATATAAGCATTGAAACTGAATTAAAAACATAAACCTTTGGAAATATAAATATAACTATAAAATAATGCACGAATTGCTGCTTACCACTCCAAAAATGCAACTGGATGTTTGTTTCTAAATACTACTACTAAATACTAAATTACTTATTAAACGTTAAATCCATTAAATAAAGGATAAATTTTTTGTAAAAGGGTGGAAACTGTATTTAAACAATGAAAAACAGTACAGGCATTATTAACAAGCATTAACCTGTTTGACCTTACTTAAGATTTCTTTATGGCAAAAACTTTTCGAAATGCAAAATTTCATACAACAAATAGTCATAATGTAAAACAAATTAAATTAAAAAAAAACAAAATTGTTACATCATAACAAAACCAACACAGCAGCGCATTTTAAGCTCTACAAAAGTTGCTTTTATTTTAATCAGTATATTAAGATTATTCTAATATAAACTTGAAATCCGTATGCTTAATTTTTTACAAATATAAAAACTTATCAGAAGAAATTAATCTGTCAACAATAAAAAAGAGCTCAATCAAAAGCAATACGCATATTGACTTGCTGCCGTTTGCAAAAAGAAAAGCTAACTAAAATTCAAGGTATACTTAAGCGAAAGAAACATAAACAGATGAAAAACTTGAAAAGAATAATGCATTTCCTGTCAAACGGTTACTTGAGATGACAATGTTTTTTAAACCATATTAAAAGAAAAATAAATGTTTAATGGAACTTACGTTCTGGACATATCGGACAGTATGATTGCTTTGTTGTGAAGATGTATGTAATTCCTACTAACGCTGGAAGCAGATGTATTAACCTTCCGACTGTGTTTGCGTTGCTTGACTTAAAAAAATGCAAATGTAATTAAACTAAAAAATTACAATAATTTTCAGATCAGTATTGACAAATGAACCGCGTAAAATTAAATAATTATTCAAGTAAACATACTGACAAGTAACCAGATTTAACAAACAATATATAACTTTGAAATTTATTTCACAACATCAAAACAAGACATTCAGTTTAGCCAAAACGCAAATATTAATATTTTATAAATTTACCAATAATCCTAGAGATAAAAATTACACACTCATCAAAATGACACAAAAATTAATCACCTACCGGGACTTCACGAATCTGAGTTACGTTCAGTAAAAATGAAAAGCAGGCATCATGCATAATTCTGTAATGTGAAGCAATAAATATAATTTTAACGTTTTCTGCAAAAAGCATTGCATTTTAATGAACTTCACCTATGTTCAAAATCAAATATAAAAAAGACAAACAGTAAAAGTTTGAAATAAGAGTAATAACGTTCGCTCTAACCAGGATTTTATGTAAGCAAGTTTTATGCAATAAGTTTTATTTTATAATTTTTTAATATTTAATGTTGCTTTTCATGTTATTTATAATAAAATTCCGTTGTTTGCATTTTTAGTACAAAACCATGAGGAAAGTGGGATGCTAAATAAACATTTACAATCGTTTAAAGAAACTAATAGAGAAATAATTACAGACCACAGAGTTCATTTTAAAGTAATATAATTAATAGTTACTTTAAATAATAGTAAAGTTTAAATAACATCCATATGATTATATGCTATTAAATATACGAATATATTTCTTGATTTATTTAATTGGAATAGCAGTAACAGAACGATATACTGTATTACAAAAAATCGATAGTATGTGATAGTCAAGGAGATATGAACTAAATGCGATGGAGCAAACTCAAACCCACAGATGGCAGCCCAACTGAACTGAGATGTCATTTGCCAACATGACCCAGATTATGTGCAAATAAGCACACTGAAGAAAACAAAATTAGCGTATACTGTCGCCCACCTGATGTCAATATCTGATGTCTATCTTTCCGAAATGAGAGGTAAAGAGTTGCCTCCTTTGGTTGCTAACATTTTTCTTCCTTTAAGCCAAACTGTTTAACCATGCAGCTGTCGACTGAACTTGTCGATTCAGTATCACATTTCAGCAACATTGGAATCGCATTGGTTTTCACGTATGTACAAAATGACTGTCAAGGAAAGAGAAACAAGATATTTCATGATGCTTCCGGCAGTTAGCGATGGTAGTTCTTTTTTGTACATATGTTCAATAAATTGAAGCTCTCGCATCTGTTGATCAAGAAGTCCAATTTGATGCATTTTACCATTTTCTATATGAAAACCAACTAAAACTGAAAAGTCAGTTAGTATTCGAAATGAAGGGATTTTGTACGACTCTTCTTCCATAATTCAAATTTCGACGCTTGAAAATTCAAAATCACTTATCATTTATTCTAATAAAATTTATTCTGATACATTCTGATAAAAAAGTATAATATTTTGCATAGCAAAAATGTACAAAATTGCATTTTTAAAGTGATTTCATGCTATATGAGTAGTAGTATTGGGTATAATAGCCAGATGTATGACATAACGTGAGATACAAAATTAATCTCAAAACAATCTGTATTATTAATTTCTGTTTTCAATAATTATTTCTTCAGAGTACAATCTTTCTCATTTTCTCTGAATACTGATTGATTTGGCTTCACTGGTTCACTTTCAGTTGGTTTTCCTATTTTGTTTTCATCTGGAATTACCAGTGCCCATTCCTGTATCTCACCTTAAATGAGAGAAACTGTAATGAATTATCACCAAATTTAACTAACAGAAAAATTTACTTGATCCGAAGAAGAGAAAGATGAATCCCGCTGCAACGAGTCCTGATCCAATGCCAAAGAAAACAAAGTGCCATTCACTAGCGTCACCCTGAAATTTATATTGTTTAAAACAGTTTACATTGGTAAATACTTTTTTAAAATTTTACACTGCTAATGGTACTGCCGATTAAATATGGCGTTATAACAGAAGCCACTTGACCAAGATACTTTGACAAAGATGAAACCGTCCCTGAGTAAGCCGGAGCAATTGATAACGTACTGGTTTGAAAGCCGGCTATTCCACCAGATAGAAGCCCATTTGCGAGCACCATACATACGATTGCTTGTACAGGTTGTGTACAATCAACAAATGACAGTGCAATTAAGAAGCTACCACTGGCAAAAGTTCCTGAATTAAGAATTAAAATTACATTAAATTACATAATAAAATTCACGTGCAATCACATTATTTTACCTATGCTGTTGAAAAACTTGGCGATATTGGTTTGTTCATGAGGATAACGTGCCTTTAATTGATCAGCAATGTAAGCAAAAATAAATTTGATTACAAGCTGTGCAATGTATGGCAATGCACTGAGCAAACCATTCTAAAAAATGATAAAATCATTTTTATTTTAATATGAAAAAAAAATAATAAAAACTGTACCCGTTTCAAGTCCATGTGTAATGCATCTTTGAAATAAATAGGAATGTACGTTGCCAAGGCTGTAGTCATCAATGAATTCATGAAATTGCTCGTATTGCAACTGATCATAGGTGCAGAGAAGAGCAATTTCTTCCAAGGCAACTGTCTTAATGGACGCTAAACAGTTTGAAAATTCGTAGTTTAAATTTAAAATCTCATTACATGAAGAATCTTACTTTCTTCTTTGAAGAAGCACTCTGAGAACGAATCGAATGAATTATCAGCGATTTTTCAGCTGCTGAAATAAATCGATTCGATTCAGGTGTGTCCGTCACAACTACACACCATATTGCACTTATGGCTATTCCAATGAAACCTTAAAATTATCTTTAAGAAATGAAAAAGAAATTTTTACAAAGTTATTAAAATTTATTTACCACACATGTAAAATATGGAAGGCCAACCGCCAAAAAATTCTTTTTGCTCACAAAGGAATGCATTAAGTGGCATACCAATGATGTTAGCAATTTGATTACCTAATAAAATTTTTTAATAATTATTCACGTTATTTGAAATTAAATTAACTAAACATACCTGCAGTATAAATCGCTATGGCGGAACTTTTCTCTACTGAAGGTACCCAATTCGATATAAGTGATCCGATGGCTGGTACCACAGTAGCCTAAAAAAATTTGTTATGCTTGTGCAAAAGTTGACTTAAGGTATCAATAGATTACCTGTCCAAAGATTCCAGATATGAACCTCAAAACAAATACAGCCATGAAGTCACCATAGCGTGCCCCAATGGGAATGAGCATTGTGGACAGTACAGTTCCAATTAAGCAGACAAAAATAACTCTTTTTGGACTGTATCTGTCTGCAATCATTCCACTAGGAAGTCCTGACACTAGTGCACCCCAATATATGGCTGAAAACATGATGTCTCTTTTTGATGAGGTCCATGCAAATTCACCGCCCTAAAATTCACCGCTTCTGTAAAATGGATAATTACGCTGCACAAATAAAATTACCTGATAAGATTCTTCTGCTAGTTGATCAATTGGGCATTTTTCACGCAGTGCTTTTACATGCACGGATTGATTTATTAAACTTCCATTAGCTGCGTTGAAAATTTTGTTTTCGGAGAATGCTGTAGAATTTACCATGCATACCATGGCTACGCTCAAGGAATTTCTAGTCAAAGTAATGTTTGTTACAGCCAAACATAATAGAAATGCCATTATTAGACGAGTTGAGCGAAAACTCCAGAATTCTATAATAAGTTAAATTGCAATTATTTGCAAAAAATAAAAAATAAAAACTGCAAACTTACTAGGGCCTGATTTGGAATTATTAGTTTCAGCTACCATTCTTGCGTCATTCATTTTGCACCACTGCTTCCAGAAATATAATATGCTGACACAAGAATGGCTACAACAATGCAAAATATTTTTATATTAAATATTCTATCCAGCAAAAACATTACTATATTCAAAGAACATTTGAAATTTCAATATAAACAAAATGCATTTGCATTTCATTGTTGCACAAATATAAACATCACAACGGGCTGCAGTGCAGCTGCAAAAAAGTTGCACTCACTTCTAAACATGTAAACTGCTTACCACTTGCAGACAATATTTTTCGTTTTTTTCATAAAAGTTACATCGAAAAAGTATTAGGCTATCAATATTGTCAAAAAAAAATCAAAACAGTGATTACAAATAACTTGTTTAGTGAAATGTACTAAACAGTAATATTTAAATAATTTCAAACAATAAATATCAAGATAAGACATAAAACGGTTGGTATCAAGAAAAAAAAATATGAATCAACCTTTTCAAAATGAAAGCATTAAATTCAAGCACATTTTTTTCATCTGCATCATCATCATCACTTATTATTCATCTGCATTCAATAGAAAATTTAACGATGAATAATAAGTGACGATCGCTAACAATAAACAGCTATTTAATTGAAAAATGCTTTATAACTCAAAATAAGCAATAACAATTTAAATACTTCTTACGCATAAAAAATTGCAGAAGAAAGTAATAAAGCAGAGAAACCAGCACAAAAAGTACAGAAGATATTATAAAAAAGAAAACTGTGAATGGTCATTCATAATACCACAGTAAGTTGATATATGCTCAAGTTCAAAATATTTCGTTTTAGAATCAGAATTTTAAGAATTTCTTTACTTATCCATAGCACTTCTTATCCTACTCGTCACAAGCATTTAACATTATATGATTAAGTAGTTGAGCCAAAAATGTAGCAATATCGAAGTTGCACTCGCATGCAAACTGAAGTAACAGACTAACAACACACAATGTAAATGTGAAAATTGTAATTTTACAACCGATAATATATTCTTGTAAAAAAGTTAATATGAAAGATGCAAAGCATTAAGCAAACAAAGAGGAGGAAAGCACTAGATTTCACAAACCGAAATGATAATTAACAAGATAACATGAATAGACATATTTGTGGAAAAGATAAAAACAGAAAACCGTTTACCAGCATTGTTGAAATGAAAATCTTTTCCAAGTAATTTTCATGTAGAAAAATTCTTATTCGCTTTCATTTCCAAAATAATTATAATTTAAAAAATACATAACTATTTTCATTTCTAGGAGAGAGAAATGAAAATTATTTACAACTGCAGCATCACTTTCAGAAATGATCATCACTAATTGCAAAGCTGATAAAATGGTAGCAGCCAAACTGTGCAAATAAAAACCGTACACTTACGTTTACTGATAAAGAATGCTGACTGCTCGTTGCAATCTGATCATGCTCTTCTTCTTAGTGCCACTTTGGGTCGATTGATAATTGCAAATTTAGTAGTTAATTCTGTGGTTTAATCAATTTTTTCAGCTCGCATACGCATACATCAGCATCATGTTACACATATGGAAACGCAATTTCACTAACGCTGAAAATTAAATGAACATTCTGCAAGTCTTCAACAATGCTCCTCCCTTTTATATCTCAATAAACAATAACATCTGAAACTGCTTCTAGCAAAAAAACCCCGAGCATACCCTGCATCATCATTTACTATATGTTAACTTTAGTATTCAAAATTTCCATTAACCCTATTAATAATAAATGACATTCGTGTAAAATTGTATCAACTAATTTCAAATGAGTAATTCACTTTATTTATTAGTTGCATTTTCAAAATATGAAACTACAATTTCACGTTTCCAAAATGTTATTCCTATTTGTATTTTCAAATAAAGAAATTAAAAGATACTTATATACAGGTAAGTTATTTTAAAATTTTTATCAATGTATATTATTATCAATTACTTCAGTATTATAATGTTTAAAGTACTCTAAGATAAACTTTAAAACTATGACATATGCAAGAAAAATGAATATTATTTTTAAATTGTATTCAAAAGGTCATAAGTGATGAAAATTGTAAACCAGTCGTTAATTGTGAATCATGCACTGATGTAAGCAAAGTTTAATTAAAACCACGCAACCTCAATAAATGATTTATTTAGTTTATAAAACAAAATATACAATATAAACAAATAAAATAACAACATAAAAAAACTATGTTTATGTTTACTAATTAGCTTTATTTTTATTTATTCACTTAACAAAGAAATATAATATTGTGCATGCAAATAATAATAATAATAAACCAAGAGATAGTTGGATGAATTCAATTCATTGAACATTAAAGTATTTTCTATTCAATGCTGAATTTTGAACAAAATCATGAATTTCAAACATTATTTCGAATTAAAAGATTGGCTGTTTTATTCCATTCCAGTTTCATTAATATTTCATGTAAATATCATTATGTAAAGCTGGAAAATTATACTTCCATTTATAATGCAACTAAATACAATTCACAGAATTTAAAATTCAGTAAACATACATTTAACGTAAACAAATTTTACTCTAAAAACGACATTTTATTTAATATTAAATACTGTTTGAATTAATTTTAAAGTAAAAGAAGAAAAGTCAGATGAGTCAATTATTATAAACAAATAATTTTTTATGAGTAATACATTTCTGCTTCGTGTTTAAACTAAATTTACGATAAAAATGAAACAACAGATATGTAAATCACACTATTCTTACATTTAGAGGTTAAATGAAAAACAAGTGTTCAATATGCAGACTTGATTAATATGCTAATGAAAATTGTTCACCTGGTAAGTGCGTTACACTGTTTGAAATTTCAAATTTGAATTCAACTTTCTTTTATACCCTCTATTTGCACGCTCCATTGCAAACCATACCAGTATACTACACTGTATTCTAAATTTTGAACAAAGCCTCACTACGCTTATGACGTTATTAGCATAACTTTATAAAAATGCCAAACAAGTTTGTATGTAATTTGGAAAAAGCATTTATTAATTTTGCTTGAATCTTTTATTATCTTACAAATAAGATAGATTTTTTTTTAATATTAAATAAATAGTATTTGTCTAGTATGTTTAACAGATTTAACTGCAATGTGAGAAAAGTTCGTTGTAAAGTTGCAATTTTAAATAAATTCAATTCTTTTTGACGTCTTGATTGGTGAATCGTAGCTGAATTTCAGAGTGAATAAAATCACCATTTCGTCAAAGATTGAAAATGAACACACTTGTTGAATAGATAATATTATGTAAAATACTTTCGACATTCAAAGTATTTCATTGTAAAGTTTATTGACTGCTTATTAATCAGTGCTAACCAGTTTGCAATGGAAAACTTTACTCCATCTGGTCATAGGTGAAGAGCAAAGTCTACTTGGTGGGTCATCTTATCGTGTTGATGCAATGTCACTTTGACACCAATAAATAATTACCAAACGATAAAGTGAAAAATGCAATTCATATCTGACAATCTATCAGAAATAATAATCTGTGAAAATGATAAATGCCACTTCCTTTTTTACCACAAAAGTACAACATATAATAATCACAGATTTGAAAATGAATAAAAACCATATAGTTTACAATTCCTATTTAGCACTAGTTATATTACAAGATAGTATGATCAAGATGAAATAAATTTACAATTTCACGAACATGTAAAAGCAACAAGTCTAGAATTTTTCCTTTTATAATTTCTTGGTAAAGCTTACAAATAAATAATGCTAAATATACACGCAGGTGGCAACAAGTCGATCGTATAATAAACAGTAATGATACATTTGATTTCATGTTCACAAAGCTTATAAAGTTAAGCAAACAACAAAAATGCTCTCACCTCTATGTCATCAGCAAAAACGAAAGATAGTTAAAATTGAAGAAAAACTAGTCTTAAGTAATAATTAAAAAAACAAAAACAAATATTCAGTGCTTAGCCCACATACCACCTTCTGCGTTCTCTTCAATTTAACTATGATAATTATACAGTATCTATTAATAAGTAAATAAGTATAAACGAAAATCAAAAATTTTTTCTCATTTTGCCATTTTGGGGTAAAATTTATTTGAAAATTTGAAAGAAAAATATTTCCAGTTATTCATTGATTAAATATTTCTCTGATGTATCCAATAAGCAAAATGCTATTTTTGTTGTTGTTGATTATTTTCTACAATGAATAATTTCATTTTTAATGTTGCACTTATTACAACAGCAGAGATAGAAAGTACAAATTATAAGAGATTTTAAAATAAATTCAAATGATGCATTTGTTATCTATTTTCAAGAATAAACTTTGAAAAATAAATAAAATTGTTTACCTACTGTTAAAATGTTCATGTGTATTTGAAAATGATGTAAGATTAAATTCCAATTCACACAAAAAACTGTTTAAACAGCATCTTCTGCACTTTGTTATCGTATAAACAAGAAAAAAATTTTTATTTTAATGAAACATAATTTAAAATATTCAATACTTTTTTTCTATTATTCTTTGGTTTTTTTCTATTGGAAAATTTGAATTAAGTAATAAAATAATTTGCATAAAATCGATTACTTCAATTGCTTTTTAATAGAAAAAAAAGTTTGTAAAATATATTTTTAGTGTTAGGAAAAAATTATCTTAATTGAGAAGGAGAATTTTTTGTTGTTTGTTAATGGACACCACGTGGGTAGCAAGCACAAAGTTTTATTTGCAAATATTGTACAGTATTTGCTGAGATGGTAAAGTTTGTCGACTGCTGCAGCTTAATCGTTTAGATAAAGCATGTTGGCTTTAACAGTATAAAAAAAAAAGAAAACAACAACAAGTAAATAAAATAAAATAAAATAAAGCACCTGTGGAAGTAGAAAGTGTATTGACGGGATAGTAGTTGCAAAGTTGGAAGTTAGCACGACTTTATGGATGATGAAGCTGATCAAATTGTTAAACATGCAGCTTTACAGCAGACGTGTTTAGACACCAATTTGACGCTTGGAATAGCAGATATAGTAAATGTAGATGAAAATAAACTCCAGCTGATCAGCTGAACGCACAGATGACAGGTGCAAAACTAACCTAGCGTTCAGTAAATAATGCACTTAAAAGCACACAGTCAGTCATTGACCATTGACGCTTGTCAAACGGTTCAAATTAATCATATATGTAAACTGTAAACAATTTTCATCCAACTTGATGACGTCACTGACCTCTGCTCATCATCTTCATCAAAGAACCCTCTACTTGGATCTTCAATTTCTCTTAAATCATGAATATGCTTGAATAATTTAGTTTATTTATTTATTTATTTATTGTTTTCTTTTTGAAAACAATAAGAAATGCTGCATGCTATGTGAACAAAGTGACAGGTGCTTTCTTTAATATAGCATCAGATTAATACTTTTCGATCTGCAGGATTAAAAAATCAACATAATCGTAAAGCTTGTCTTGTTCATTGAAAATTTGCAATTCAATTTTCATTTATTATTTCTTTTTAAAATGATAATAATATTGTTGTATTTTTGATTTTTTTGTTTCTTTCATCGTTACGAATTTATCCCATCAACTACAGTACATCAACATCTTACCGTAATGTATTTTGAAAAGTAACATTTTGTTATTTTCTCATCATTTGCAATGCTGAAAATAAAGCTCATTGTATTGTTAAAGAAGAAAACTTTAAATGTCAGATGAAAACAAAACTGTAGCTTATTATTTTAATTTGAAATGTTTCCAATAAAGAAAGCATCATTACAACTTTTTTGAGCTTTTTATTTCAGTCTTATCAGAGTGGTGCAGAAAAGGTCGAATGGTCGATTATATAGCCACAGTAATAATACTCGAGTGAACTTTGACCTGTGCAATGGTGATTTGCTTGAATTTATCTAGCCGATTAATTGTACCTTTCTTTGTATGTCACGAGATGTCTCAGGCGATTGCAGAATGCGAAGAATGCTTGCTTGCAAAGCAAACGAAAAGCATGTACAAAACTTACTTGTCTGTCTCATTTCACAATTTACACAAAATATACTAAAATTAGAAATAACTTACTTATTGAAGTTGGGCTTATTTTTTTTTTAATTCATTGATTTTTACATATCAAAAATGATTTCAAACTCTAATTGATCTAAGGATGGTCGTGTTGTTTTGATGATCAATTAAAAGAGAATTAAAGAATGGAAACATTGTGATGAATGCAAATTGTACATGTGTAACATGTAGATAAAGATGATTGAAATTGTTATTTGAAGTAAATAAATAAATGCTTTTCGTGTGAATTTCCTGACTGGAACATATTTCAGACAATTGAGAGGAAGCCGTAGCTAAAGCATAGGTCATCCGGTGACCTCGGCGTGTATAGTTTGTAAGCGGTTGTTGGATTATAATGTGAATTTACTTCTTGCTTGCTGCTAGGCGGCTGTTAGTTTTCAGCTAATCGCTCGCAATTATATCTGACCAGTTGAAGAGGGTAAATAAAAATGTCGCCTTGAAGAGGATGCGTGAAAAAGGGTCAACATGGAAAATAACCAGCCGTTGGCGCCTGTTCTACCTGCTAAAGCAAGGGTCATGGGCGTTTGGGTGTATCATCGTTTGTGAACGGTCAACAAGAGGAGACCGGTCAGTGTTGGTTGCCATGCATGCATGCATTTATGCATGCGTGCACCAACGCCAACGTGGCGTTGCTTTTCAGGCTGTTTATTGGTCAATTTTTTTGAATGGAATGCTGCTTGCAGCGCCATCATCAAGCAGTATCTGGGTAGAAATGAGGGACGTTGGCCACGGATCCAGGCCAGCAGCTTAAGCAATTGCAACCCGATCGCAACACGACCACATCGACTATTGTTGTTCTCGTGTGAGCTCGCTTTGGCCCCTTTTCGACCAACTGACATCTGGCCAAGCCATCATTGAACGGAGACGGACCTGTCTGCTTTAAGAACAACAGCAACAGCATCTCATTATTATTAGCTGATCGACGCTGATTCGCTGCTTTGCCTTTTCATTGTCGTGCGGTTCATTTGTTGGCAAGCGTTGGTTGGAGGGACGCTTTTTCTCTGCTGCCACTATTACTGCTGCGGTCAAGCGTCGCTAAATAGCTTCTCTCTCTCTCTCTGCTTAAACAACACATACACAGACGTTTGTTGAACAATCCTGCTGAAAGCAATGTCATCTGAGGAAAAAGTCGAAATGGCCGACGTACCTCTTACTGCTGCTGTTGATGGAGAAGATACAACTAAAGAAGTATTTCAATTTCTTCCATTTCATTAATTGCATATATATATATGTATGTATTTCTTTGTCTTCAGGCTGGAGTTAATGAAGCAGGAGCAAAAACGAAAAAATCCATGTTTCACAATTTGTTTGTAAAAAAGCAAAAACATGATGCTTTGATCAACACTGAAAATGATCAATCAGAACATGATAAAATTCCAAAAACCAATTGTCCTGTAAAAAAATGGTTTTTCTGTCAAGCAAGAAATTGTCAAGAACAAGCCGACTCTGCACAATCCCAAATGACCATCGGTATAAATATGCTCGACCGTGATGAAAAGCAACTCAACGAGCATATCAAGGTTTTTATTTTAAGAAATATATATATATATATTGTTTTTTTTTAATCTCTCAATTTTATAGTTGAACTTTGAAGATATATTAGCTGAACCGGATGGCTATCATTCATGGGATTGGGTTTGGCGTGGTACATATCATACATTTAACACATTGCGCCGGTTTATTTACCGATTTTTGGCACTGCTGTTCGCTGTGCCATGCGCAATCGTTTGGGCTATGCTTTTCGCTCTGTTGACAAGCATCAACGTATGGATACTGACACCGTTGGCAATAGCTATTTCTATTCCTGCCGTTTGGCTAGCTAAGGTAAGCTTTTATCTTTTGGCATTTTGCCAACTGCCAAAAACCGCACCACCTGACCTTGATCAAACAGCTGCTGCTAAAACTCTGAACCAAAAAGATTCCTTCTCACATTATCTCTTCTGCTTCCTTTTTCTCCCCATTATATAAGTGAACGTGTAATAATTAATTTCAACATTTGTATATTTATTCTAGACATGGAACTTCATCATCCGATCACTTCTTGACCCGTTTTTCAAGTCTTGTGGCTTAATGCGCGCTGCACACAATGAATCTTCAACAAACCAAACCGTATAAAAAGCTTCGAAAATTGAAACTAGCCTATCATATTTCCCACACACTTTAGTATCTTTTCTTTCTTTCTTTATTTTTTTTTGCTTTTATAAATTTATCTAAACTATATGCAAATTATCCTTGTGCTTTTTTGTTTTCAAAACTTTCTATTTAAATGTATAGAAGAAGAACATGTAGCCCATATTTGTGTGTGTGTGTATTTTTTTAAACCATCATCTGCGTAAGATTAGATAATTATTTTTTTTTGCTATATACAGATATGCTGTATGGCAAATTTGTTCGACTGTTATGTTTGATCCACCACCTTTCATTATTAGCTAGCGTCAGGTCAATAATATATTTTTTTTTGCATTAAAATTGAAAATATCAACGTGTTGTCGTTTCTGCCCTTGATAAAATTCAATGTTTCTCTCTACAAGGGTCACGTTGTGCACGATGGGAACCAAATGCAATCCTATTGTAGGATATGGTCGATCACGGTTCACTTCGTACTCAGGTCATTGATTGTTTACTGCCTAACCGATGTGATAGCATGACCTTATCACAATGGAAAAAAACACCAGTACAAGATAAAGAAATAATACAGAAAATGCAGATTTATCCGTAATATTATTTCATCATAGAATTTCAATGTTGATGACATCAAATGAAATTTTCACAAATATGCATATTGAACAAATAAATATTTTTTCAAAAATTCACCCTTACAGTAATAATGTTAACGTTACAGTATCAAAATAAGAAATCATCATACATTTTGAATAGGAGAAAGAAAAAGATAATAGAATGAAGGAAGAGTGATTGTGAAATTTTTTTTAAATTCTTTCCTGTGTAAATAATATCAAAATGAATTGTATATTTCATTTCAATAAATTGTTAAAGTATTAAATGTGCCATAGTGAAATTTATTAATAGATCTCTCTGCAGGCAAAAGCAGGCGCATTTAGTAGATTCTAGGATTTAATAAGAATTTTTTACTTTCACAGGCGGAAATAGCTGTTGCTGCTTGTTCGACCAGCATATGTGCGAAAACTTTCAGGCTATCATCATCAATTGAAGAAGGCTTAAAAATAAAATTCAACGGATTGGCATTGATAAATGAAAGCTACCGATCACATTTGTTTAATTTCTGATAGAGAATGTCCAGCTTTGAGTGGATGATAATTTTTAAATACTGGAGAGATTTAAACGTGCGTTCATTTTTGCATTCTTTTAATTTGCTAATTTTGAAATGTCCAAAATTCAATTCAATTCAATTCAATGTTGCAAATGTTAATTGTTCAAGCTGATTAAATTTTGAAGATCAGAAAAGCGTACCAAAAGTTGTGCAGAAAAGTTTGTTTTTGTTATTATTAACTTTTAATAAATGTAAAAATATTTCTACTGAAAAGTATATTATTTTTCAAATGCAGACTGCTGCTAGTCAAGTAAATAAGAATCTCTTTGATTGATGATGAAACTATTTTAAATTTATAGTAATTAATCATCACTTTATGCATAGATATTCTGGTGAAAATTTGTGCAAAGAGTATAATAAGTATTTCTTTGGAAAAATTTCTATAACGCTGCAGGGAAGAATGTCGCTTTATTCAAAGCAATGCTTACAACAGAAATGCAAACCGCTACTGCTGCTATGCTATGCAAATAATGAACAATTGAACAATCATGCATTTATATTTGCTGATGAGCAAATTTAGCATAGCATTTTAAAATTATGTTAAAAAAAAGAATACTGATTAAGTAACTTATCGATAGATAAAACATATCGTTGATAAAAAAACAACAACGCACTACTTACTCAAACACACATAGAGACGGTAAAAATGAAATTAAAAAAAAACATTACCACAAAATTTAAATTTCAAAAGAAGATAAAAATATTTGAAACTGATCTAGTGTTGTTTTTAAGGTGTGGTGAAATTCAGTAATGTTGGTTTTGTCAGAAATATTCAAAGTAGAAATGAAAAACTTTATACTGTTGTCACTCAGTTTGTATGCACATCCATAACCATCATCTACCACTGGTCCATAGCCGACAGCGGCATTATCAGGTAACCAGGGAATCTGATGAAAAGATGAATAATTATAAATGATTATCAATATTGTTGTTGTTGTTATTTCAATATATATATATACAATTATTACTTGGCTTGTGGATAGTCGAAATGTAAAAAGTTCTCGAAAAAGTGCATCGGAAAAGATTTTCGGCATAATGTCACACATTTGCAAAGAAATATCTTTCAAAGCCCACAAGTGATTATCAATACCATAGCCGGTAACAGCCTGAAGGAATTGTATTTTATTAAAATTAATCAAATATGTTCAGACGTATGAAGAAAAGAAAAATTTTTTTTAATACAAACTTCGTGCATTATTTGCAGATGTTTATTCAATGCTAATTTGAAAGCTTCAATTTTCATATTCTGAACAGATCGCCCGGTGAATTTAAAAAAAACATATATTAAATTTACCAACAATTCGTCCTGTGAAAATAAATCCATTTTACCATTGTTGCATTTTCATTTTCCATTTGCTTAACCCAGTTTAAAGTTTCTGGTGTAGCGGATCGTAAATTTTCCACTCTTCCTTGTTTAAATCGTCGAAGAGAAGCAGTTTCATAAGTGGACGTCAATTTTCCATGACATCTTAAAAAATATAGCCTAAATATAAACAATAATTTTTTTTAATAACTAAAGTAAATACTTGAAAAATGTCCACTGCAATGCCATTTGCACAATTGCATCAGGGCTAGCATTGACTGATTTGATGAATTGCTTGCCGTATCCAGTGTAATGGAGTATTTCAATGTTCAGTGATTTTGAAATTCTACATTATCATGAACAAATAGTCAAATTTCAACTACAACTAAATTCACTGATTTTACTCAACTTCATCGCTTCTTCTTTGCAATCTGTTACAAGATCTCTCATTTGTTCATTTAAATTCCAACACAATGGTCGGGGTTTTTGATAGCATGCAAATTTTGTTGCATTATCATCTTCTGACTTCTTGGATTTGCTAAAATTGTTTGCGCTGATTCAGAGCGTATGCAAATGTGACTTGCTTACGTGTAGTTCAATGCGTGATCGACCATTTTGAACATTGGCATACCTTCTGCAACAGAATGTTCATAATTTACACCACAACGACCGTCTTCAGTGAAAATGAACTTAAACACAAAATTAATCTGATGATGATTGTAAAAAAATTTTCATCATAACTACAACATTGTCATATACTTGAAATGTTTTATCAAACCAACGATTGTTGACCGTTGAAATCATGTAAGAAAGTGATGATGATGATGCCGGATAATCTTTGGACATCATGTTGTCACTTTGCAATGATTCATCAAGACATACTACAAAAGCGCTTCTTTTAATATCTTCCAACGATTTTCTGTTAATTGGATCTGAATAAAAATTCTGTATTCAATTTTGTTTTAATGAGAAAAAAGAGTGATCATTGAAATTTGACCTTTTTCCAAAATTTTATAAGCCAAAGATGCTTTATCTCGATTCACGGCAGTGATGAAACCAACTGGCCAATGGTTGGAAGTTACACTTTTATCAGCCATAAATTTGATCGTGGCTAATTGTCTGGCCAAATTATCTTGATCAATTATTTTTCCATCTTTCATTATTGCCATAATATAAATCTTGAATGTATAATATTTCATTAAATTAAATTAAATTTCAATTTGACATTTGCATATTTATGAAAAAGAAATTTTGTTTAATTTTTTAATACCTGGTTGTTGCACATTACTGTTATGTGTTCGGTGTTTGTATCAAATTGTTCAAGAGTATCTACGCCAAGTCTTGGATGCCTGTATGACGAAAATAAATACCAAAATTGTTCCATACACATAGGTGAACCACCGAACAAGCCTGTAGAATAATCGGACGGCAGTTCTCTTCTAAACATTATGATCAATATTAAAATTTTGTATCGATACAAATATTTTTCCCAAAAAAAAATTTCATATAGATATTAGATAAATATAAAAATAGATGCTGAAGCAAGATGGATTAAAGTACAATTTTTTTTATTGATTTTTGCTGTTAACAAGCGATGCATTGAAGCGAAAGGAAAAATTCGATTAATATTAGATTTTATCAAGAAAGAGAAAGAAATTAGGTTCACAATTTCATGTATAACAATATCTGCTAGTATTAATGGAAATAATCAAATCTCAACACAAGCATGAAACTGAAATTAAGCAGCTGGCATGATAAAGAGACAAACGAACCTTACTTTGCAAAACCAATGCATCAATTTACTATTGTTTATATGATAATTAATGCAAAAAAATTTTTTTTAATGTCACTTATTTTTTTAACATGGACAGGACAACACATATTTTTTAACAGGACCAAACTCAAATAAATGTCAAAATAATTTTAATATATTTTCTCAATATGAAACATTCAAAAAATATTACCGATCAACAACAGCTTTGAAATCGAATAAACCTTGTATGAAAAGTGCAATGTATCTATAAAATTGAAATTGTCACAATTAAAGAAAAAAGAAGAAGAAGAAGAATTGAAATGACTAAATTTGCATACTTGAACAAAGCATCTTTGTTGTTGTTGTGGAAATTTGGATACTCAAATGCGTAGCCTGGATTGGAATACAACGGCAACGGTGCTCTATTTTCAAGGTACATTGTTTTCAACCAGAAGTGATTGATCTGAATAAAATGAAAAGAATATATGCAAATTAATCTTTTTTTTATTTTGATTTCCGCATTGATTAAAATTTGAAATTTGTTGGTTTCAAAATTTCAAACCCAGTTGGACGATTTCTCAGCAATCTCTTCAAGCCGCTTTTGCAATTGCGGTCCTTCTGTACGGTAGAAGTGTTCCACAAATCGTTCAGTTTGAAACAATTGACTTTTGTTATCCGCGACAACGCCCGCATATTTCACATATTTCTCAAGCGTGTCTTTCAATTCAGGAACCGGAGGCTTCGGCAAAACCTGGTATCATCGCAGGATAAAAATTTAAATATATCCACGTGATCAATATGTGAACAACAAAAATTGAACAATTTCTGTTTTTTATTTTATTTTTTTAAATTTATTTCATCATTTTCGCCACTTTCACAATCATGTTGTACTCCTACCTCGCATATGTCGCACACTCGTTGCTGGCATTCGGTTCGATTAAAGCTCTTCTGAGACTGAAGTAAAAAATTTGCATAAAACTGTGCATAAACTTTTCCTATTTTGAAAAGGCGTTTTGGTATTGTCATGTTGCACAATTGGAACACTGTTACGGGGTTGTTTAAAATTGTAATAAAACAGTGCAAGCTAGCTATTCAACATTGTGCCTGCTTTCTTGCTGATATCACATCCTTATTGTTTGTGTATGATCTTACTCGAAACCTTTTCAAATGCGATTGCTGTAAATTGGTGGAATAATGCAATTGATTGTTTATGCTTGCATAATTGTATCATTTGGGAGAAACTTACTGCACGTTGCTCATTAAGAAAGTTCAATTAACATACCCATGTTAGGATCATGAATAAATGATTACTTTTACAAAATTATCTTCTCAATTATTACACATACATCAACATGTATAAGTGGATGCATGTAATTGAAATAAATTTGAAAAAAAAAATAAAAGAAATATTCTCTCCTAAACGTTCTTTTAACAATATTAATATTCATTGAAAAACAACTGATAAAATTCGGATAATTCATCTGACTGACGCTTCAAGTAATATGAAATATATGAAAATGAACAGTATTGATTTTATATTGTTTAAAAAAAGAAAAATGAATCTTTCATCAGATAAATTACTAGATAAATAATTTAAAATATTATTTAATATATTTTCAATTTCGCAAAACTCTACGCCAAATAATCAATATCAATATGTTGAGCAGAATTTTTGCAAAATTTACTTAGTCGCAATTTTCTCCACCGACGAGTGCATAATATTATTCATCATACACGGATACAAGTGAAAGTAAATAGATTTTTCTTTTTCAAAAAAAATTAAAACTGAATAAAATTAAATCATAATATGCAAATTTGAGTGAATAAAAAAAAATCTTACTTTTTTGACGAACTGTATTCGCTTTTCTCATCTTCAACAATTGTCAATTTGACAGAAAGCAAACGTAGAAGCTTGTAGTGTAGCATTTGACAAGACAAAGAGAGAGAGAGAGAGATAGAGAGAACAAAATATTAATGAATTTGAAAAAAAACAAGCTTAAAATCCATTTCCATCAACGACTTCAGTATTGCAAAAGCTGTCAACAATTTTTCCTCTTCAAATTCTGAACGTTATTGACCTTGTTTTATATGCAAATTTTTTTTACTGATTCGATAACAATTACAAGCTACTTGAATAAAATACAATAAATTTCCTCTTTTTCAAAGCACAAGTGGTAAAATTAAAAATTAAATTGAAAATTGCATATTCAAATCAAAAAAAAAATAATAGCTCTTGTAAATGAATACGGTAATTTGAGAGCACTCTTTATTTTTTTCTTTAGCGTCGATTGCAGAACTGAAAACCGGTTTTAAGATGGAAGTGAAAATTTGTCCGCAATTTTCACCTTTCACTTTGACTGTTCAATGAGGAGACTTTTCCAATTTGCGTTTTAATTGTACAACATTTTGTTATGCAAATTACAAATGTACAGTGCACTCGAACTCAGGTCCGAATATTGACTTAATTATTTAAATTAATATTTTTGATTCTTTTTACAAACAAAAACAAATTACAAAAATTAAAAATTTCCATATACATACATTGTTCTCTTTTGTAGATAACGTCTTAAAATTAGTCATATTTTCCATAACTGAAATATCATAATTTATCAATAAAAATATTTATCACTTATTGTAACTGGCAATTCTCTGTCCAATTTGAAACAAAAATTTGAATAAATTTGTTCAATTCTTAATTTTTCCATTCAACTATAACGAACAAAGAACATTGATATCAAGAATACACACCTATTAGAAATCAAAATAATAATAATAATAATATACAATTATTAACATATATTTGGCAGTAGAAACAAAAAAAAAATTGAACTTTTATCAGCTAAAATCCGTGTTCAGCTTGATAACTGGACAATGAATTTTGGCCCGCAAGCAATCTGTACTGCGCTGGTGGCGGAGGAGGAGGGCGTGGTCGAATATTGCTGCGTGCAATTGGTACCGAAGGGTTTTGTGCAACAGATTTTGTGGTGGCAATTTTTTCGAAAGGATCAAATTGATTTTGATAACTTCTTTCCGAAGAATCCACCTGATCGTAAGAATATTGATGACCAGGTTGTTTCGGATCGAAGTGTTGATTTTCCAAACTGCCATAAAATTCTGACTCATTGAAACTCACATCCCGCTTATAATCGTCGTCAAAGTCATTTTCAAACGGTTTGTAAGAATAAACAGACCGTATGAACGACAACGCCGGAGCGTATAGAACATTGCTCAAACAGATGATCAAGTTTAAACTGAAAAATCCCAAATTTGCCACAACTGTCCCAGCAACAACAGGACCAATTGCGTATGCTATTGAATAGCTGATATCGGCTATCGCGTACACACTACCGTAAACGGAGGCGTGTCGCGTGTCGACAAGATATCCCAAAAGTGGTAAAAGTGCAGTGTCGACTAGAGAAATACCGAAACACAAAATTGACAACGGAATAATCAGGCCGGTGTAAGTTGTAGCAAAGGGGACAATGAAGCAGCTTATTCCTTCCAGGCCGAGTCCAACGGCTGCCAAGAGCCATGAAATTTGCGAGTAACGTTTCAACAATTTCACCGCCACGTAAACACCAAGCACGTGGGGCAAAAATGGAGGAAGCCAAACTAGACCAATTTGCCATTCGGTTACTGTGGGCATGGTGTCGGTCATCCATTTAGAAATGGTCGGTTCTAGAAATGCCAACGAAACGTTAGCGGTCACCAAAGCTCCAGCGCATATAGCTATGTAAGGATCCAACAGCAATCGAAATACTGTTGGTCCTTTGATTCGTTCTCCAGTTTCTGCTCTTTGAGTTTTAGGATGAATCACCATAAATACCATGAAACCATCGAGCAAGCAGACAAAGGAGAGCAACAAAAATGGTACAGGCTTGCCACAAAATTCATACAACACCCCACCGAACGGAGGTGCGACGAGAGATCCGAACGAAATGAACGCCAACGCTATACCAAGAGCTTTGCTTCGTTCAGCTTCTTCAGTGAATCGATTAGCAATCATTGCCAATCCGGATGTGTCGGCAAAAGCAGAACCAAGACCTTAACGATAAACCTTCATATAATAGTAATCATAACCTCAAAGCAGAAATTGATAATTATTTTTTTTTTAGATGCAAACATTACAATTATCTATTCTACTGTAGAATATTGTCAAATTGAACATTTTTTTTAATGTTCAATTTTCCACCAAATGAATTCTCATTGAAGCAATGTAATCGCATTAAAAATACACTTATGCATTATGCTGATGGCGATGTTGATGAAACAATTCTTTTTTCTCACACTATCATCAATATGAATTAGATCATTGAAAGCTTTCAATTAATCTCTCTCACTTTTCAAAGCGTTTCGATTTTTTCTTTTCTTTTTTTTTGCTTCACTTTAATGCAATCAACATTCACTGATTTCATTGAAAATAATGATAAAAAAATTTGCATAATATTAAAATTGAAAGAAAAATAAAAGCAACGTTTATATTATTATTACTATTATTATTATTATTATTATTATAGTTTAACGTGCAATTTAGTTTTTTTTTACCTTGAAGACTTCTGGCGAAAAAAAGAATGCCGTAGGATTGGCCAAGAGCGAAAATAGCCGTAGAGCTGAACATGATCACAAGACCAATAATCATGGGAATTTCATAGCCAATGCGGTCAATCAAAGCGCCGCTGAACGGATTGACCAACAGTTGTATTATAGCTTTGCTGGCGAACAAATAACCAAGAGATGTATCCTCAGATTCGTATTCTTTAACTTTGTGCAATTTGCTGACAAAATATTCAGTACCATTTTCACTTCCTACTGTATCATTGGTGAGCTGGTATGAATATTTCACTTTGTACGCTCCAATTCTGCGCAAATAATCCGGTATTATTGGTACAATGACCATGTAAAGCATGTTGTCCAAAAGCAAAGCTGTGGATACGATAATCAACACTAGACGTCTTTGCCATTTTTCTTCTTTTATACGAGCACGAACTTCTTGTCGAATATCGTCAAAATCTCGGTTCAATATTGGTACAACAAAGCCCATTATTTTCAACAATGCTAAAGTTGAGAAAAAGCAAAAAAAATAAAATAAAAAGAAGAAGAAGAAATTAATAAAATTAGCATATACAATAAATGTTTGAAATAAAATAAAAATTATTATTTTCAAATATCACTCGTCAGTGGAGAAGGTTAACGAGAGGGAGAGAGAGGGAGAGAGAGAGGAGAGAGAGAGAGAAGTGAATTTGAGAAAGTCGAATATTTTTAAGCTTAGAAATTAGTTATTCATTGACCAGCAAGAAAGCTCCCCCAATCATGTAACAGAAAGCGTGATAAAGCTAACACGCATCACGTGACCGTTTCGCTTTATGGCAAAACAAGAAGAAGAAGAAGAAGAAGAAGCGGCTAACAACATCTGGATATGCAAAGGCTTTTTCTTATTTGTTGGAATTTTTATTTTTATTTTTCTTTTTCAAAAAGTTTTTCATTTTCCCATGAGAATTTGTGAATCGAAACTGCAGTCGATATCATTTTCTCAAAATCTCCAAGCGACTTGTCACTTGATAGCTACTATTGCTATTGGTCATTTTGAATAACTTTCAATTAAATCACTGCAAACTAGCTATTGAAAACTATTTTCCCAACTGCACAATAAGCTGAAAAGCAAAAAATCAAGTGAAACAGAAAATACAAACATATTGAATAATCATCAAAACCAATGACGACATTGAGCACATATATATATATATATATATATATATATAGACATAAATTTCTACAACTTATTGTTGCACTGTGGATGGATGTTGTTGAAAATGATGAAGAAGCAAATGCCACAATTTCTGCCATTGCTTTTCCATTGTGCTGTGTCAAAGGATCAATGAATGATGATGATGCGCGCCTTATTAGAGAAACTCCGTCTGCAAGTCAAAATTGAAAACACACACACACACACAGTGTTGACGTCAGATTGGCCAGTTTTGCTTTTATTATGTTGCTTTAACAAGCTATTCTGATTATCCTTTTACATATGAAAGCCATTGCTCAAATTAAAACGTCCGTCAATTTGCTTCTTCACTGTAATTAACATTCACCGTTTGATTTATATTCAAAAACATTTTTCTCCTCATTATCATTTTGCAAATTTGAAAAGATTAAAACCTTCATAGCTTGTTCGATGTTTGCTTGTGAATAGTAGTTGAACGATTATGAATAATTAAAAACTTTCTTCCAGTTCAAAAATTAAATATAAATTACACTGCCACATTTCTTTTCATCAAGAAAAAAAACTAAATCATACGACATCGTTGACAATAATTAATTAATTAATTAATTAATTGCAAAATTATGATAATTTTTTTGAAATGATTCAACTGAAAATAAACACGAAATCACACTCAACAGTTTACTTTTATTTCAAAATAAAAAAAAAATTTTTTTTTCAATTATTAATTGAAATTTATTTATTAAATTGATGCTTAAAAATAATTTCGAAAATGTTAATTTCTCATATTGGAAAAAGTAACACTCAACTGATCAGTAAATACCGTTCAAATTAATGATACTCAAGTGTTTGTGTAGACTCGACCTAAGTTACGACATGGGCAAAAAATAAAACAATTATACTCAAACATGCACCTCAGAAATAATAATTTATAAAGATAAAGTACTTTTTCAAAACAAGAAATATTGGCCACTCTTTGTCATGTTTTAATTATTAATCATCTTTGAAATTCAAATCATCATATTCACAGCCGAATAATTAGTACAAAGAGTTATTTGGTTTTTTTTTTAAAATGCAATTTAAGAAAAAAATTTAATTTCAAGATGACATTGTTATTAAATATCAATTTTGATTACTTCAATCAAATAATAACTGCAAATTGTAGATAATTGTTGTTTTGCTTATTCAGAAAAAAAATTGGAAAGATTTTATTATTAAAATAATTTGTTTTGATTACTTTCAACTACAAAACATTAAAATATGCATTATTATTTTAAAAAATTACAATTAAAATATTCGAAATAAAACTCAAAATAATTTACTCGATAGTGCGATGTCTTCAGTTTCACAGCTTTTCACAACGGTGGCCTATGAACTTCTTCTGTAGGTTCCAATTTTTTGCAGAAACCACATCTTTCTTTGTTCTTGCAAGCTTGCACTTTTTTGTTGAATGTTAAAACGATCAAGAAATTTCAATGAAAAAATATGCAAATATTTTTTTGTAAGGACCGTTCGAGCATCATCTTCTGTAGGACAAAGCGTCATTCAATGAAAGCATATATATATATATCAGACCACGCCTGTCTTTATTTATTATTAAATTTTTTTTTTCATTTCTCTTGCCATAACAATTTTCACTGACAAAATGGCAAGAACAAAGAGAAAAAAAAAGACCTGCAGACGTTGGTTGTGAATTGTGAACGAACGTTTCACGGTTTCCTGTGTGAAAAAGTTTCCTCCTTGAATAGCGTGATCAAGTGTACATTTGGAACAGGAGCAAAAATTCCAAAAAGCACAACGCAACCTGCCGTTTAGTTTTGAAAATCAATTTTATTGCTTTTCAAAGCATATAATTTTTGAAAATTTTAGCCAATTTCTTATTTCGCTTCACTGACAAAATGGCCAATAAAAGTTTCACCGAAATCGATTGAGAAATTTGAATAAAAAACAAATAAGATACATGTGTGCACGCAAGCGGGACTGCTTTTATTTCAATGGAAAAAAAATACCAAATTCCCGAATTTGAAAATGTAATAATAACCACGCAAAGACGATATGCTATTAAATATTATGTAGGATAAATATCAACAATTTTCCACCTCTACTCAATATTTCAAATTAACCTACTTACTTGAAAAAATTTGAAAAGTTTTTCTGACTTTTTTTATACTGTAATTATTCTGATTTATAAGTTAAATTTTCAGAGTTGTTTTTTCATGTTTCAAAAAACATGTACATATTGTAACTCTGAACAATTATATTTTGAAAATTTATATTAATAAATAAATAAAGTATGATAAGTTGAAACAAATTTAAAAAAAACAGTTTTTGTTTCACGACTGAGTATCAATTTACACTTAGCTGCAGTTGGATTTCATTATCATCATCTTGAAATTATGCATAAGTTTAAAAAAGAAAATTGCACATTATTGAATTGTTTATTTTTTTTTTAAATGTAAGCATAAATAGTTGCATTTCATATTCAACATGCAAATGTGCTTTGTAATAATTTGAAAACATTTCAATTTAATTGCAAAACTTTTAATAAAATACAAATCACAACAATATCGGACAGAGAATTGCCAGTAAAAAAAAAAACAAAAAAAAATACCTGCGTTTTGGGATTAGCAATGGATTATTATTTATTTTAAAAAAATAAAATAAAGATGAGAATAATGTTGCTTGTGATTCAGTTTTAGAAATGATGACGGAAGAACACGGTGGTACCGTTGAATGGAGAAAGACTTTTCATGATCAGAAAGCGTTGCGTCATTTTAGCTTGAACAACTTGTCAGCTTAATGAGACTACAAATGGCCGGCAATTTATGCATTGAATCAATAGGCAATTTTTCAAATTTTCCAAACCAATACGGTAACGAACAAGGCGCCAGAACGTTGATTATGTGGGAATAGGCGGCATCTGTGTATGTCTTCTTCAATGTTGAGCAAAGTTGAAGAAAATATCGAATAACCAACAACAGCAGCTCATTACGGATGGCATTTTCACTCGGGGAATGTGGTGGACCATAATAAGTTAGCTGGATGTGTGTGTGGAGGGGAGGTGGAAAGTTTTGTGCAAGCTGAACAATGTTCCAAGTTGAGATTCCAAGATGCAAAAGTTGATTATTGCCAGTGAAATATGCAGAAGAAAATTTGTAGCCTTGATCTTTGACGAAATTGCCTTTTTGGCCAACTCTTCTGGTCTCAGAGGAATGTCGTCTTCATGCACGCTAGTCAAATTTCCATTTCGAGCTCAAAATAATATTTCACTTTGGACAAATTCATGTCAACTTGTCCGCGTCAATATTTCAATGTATAGCAGTTAAATTATGAATAAGTTCCAATGAGATGTGCTTGAAAATTGACTTTTCCATCCACAAATCATAAACAGAGCAAATCGGTTCACAAATTTAAATATCCAGCCGTTGTTGGTTCTTCTTCTTTTCATTTCTACAGTAAAATTCAAAAACTGTAACCTACGTGGTGAGATAATTGTAAATTTGGAAATTTATTGAAGAAAAAAAAAAGTTTCCCAATCAAAGCAATCTGACTGAATACACCCACCGAAAATGGTGTCGTGTGAAAATTTCCATCTGAACAAATATTCCATTTATGAACAATTTTCCATATTCCAAATGATTAATGCGTTCAAATTTGAAACCAACAATACAAAAAAAAAATCCATTACCATTGTCGATGATTACTGGAGAAAAAACCGGTTATGATTGCTATTCAGTTGATTTGAAATTTTATCTGGCGTTCGTGTATTATTTTAGAAAATTGAATAGCTGAAAATCTATAATAAATTTTCATAACCAATCAACAATATCATAAATGGCGTGCCAATTTTATTTTTCAACTTCATCACTGCAATCTCCGTTTGTGAGAATTGTTCAATTCAAAACAACAACAAATATGCATACATCTATTACAACTTCTGAAACTCGTATTTCAAAATTAAGAAAAAAAAAACACGCAATTTAATATTATTGACTGCAATGAAAATTGAATTTAGTTCATTTTTATTCACTTTCTTTTTTTTTCAATTCAATTTCAACAGTAAGAAAAATAATTTGCATCAACATAAAAAAATTTAAAAATACAATTTCTACTCATCTAGAACACAAGATTCATTTATTGAAATATTTTTCTTTTTTTTGTAATAATGAAAATTTGAAAAATTAAAATTCTTTCTTCTCCACGTTCAAGTGGCGGCTATCAATTTATATGCATATTACAAATGAATTAATAAATCAATTTCAATATTTTTCATTTTTTTTTGAATATTTTATTTTTCATCATCAACAACTGTAACAATTACTTGAAAACTTCTTATTAAATTCATACTATTTTATAAAACTTTTTACAATCAGACTTCTGTTTTCTATTTCTAGATGGTAATTTTCAATTAAAATTATTTTCCATTTTGATTGTTGTAAAATTTTGAATTTATTAAAAGATCCTTTTCATTTTTTAAATAAGTTCAACAATCAAATGTAAAAAACAAAAGCAAATTAAAATTGTAAATAAACAGAAAATTAAAAAATACTGTTGATGACTCAGCTATCGCTTGGGCATTATTCTGCTCTGACTGTTGTTAGCTTTGGCCAGTGACTCTATGAAGAGAGTTGGTTTTACTGAATAACTTTTAAATAGTACTGCTCTACACATCCAAAACAGAATAATTAACTAATTAACTAATCGGCTTCATCTCGAATAACAGTTCATTGCTTTATTATTTTCCCACTCTGATGTTATTGCTTTTTTTTAAAAAGAACATATTCAGTCGTAATGGAAGTTAGTATAATATGAACTGACGTAAAGCACACCAGTTGTACATTTTTATTCTTTCTCATCGTTCTTATTTTCTACAATTTGAAAAGTTATTCTTATTCAGCTTTATAAAACATCCAAGTGGAAGGAATAAAATAACTGCAAACGAGAAATTACATTAGCTGCAAAGTTGTTTATTTTAGCTAGTTACATTAAAATTGCTTAAAGAGAAGTCCAACCAATAATAATATAAAACAATGAATTTAAGAAATTAAAATATTTCATAAATTAATGCACAATAATTTCATTATATTTTTCTTATTAATTATTACATGAATGTTTTTTCTCGGATTACTGTAAAATGTAGAATTGTATTACTGTAAGTAAAAAAAAGGTATTTTTTGAGTTATTTTCATTTTCATTTATATTACTTTTCACAACATTGAACAAAATATGCAATCTTAAATTTTTAGATTCGAGTAAAATGTACAAAGTTGCACCGTATTATGATAGCAATTATGAAATCACACCAAGAAAGTTTATGTACCACATGCCAAATTTATCAAAAGTATAAATTAGAATGCTGTTTATTTTTCCAACTAGCATTATTTGTTTATAGATTGGAAATAATGCACGTGTAAAATTAAGTGGAAAACAAGCTTCTGCGAAATATGTGGAAAATCATTCTCAAACTGAACATCAGATCAGTGATAGTTCTGAGAAAAATGAGCAACAGAATTTGCGTCTAAATGCTATAAATGAAAAAATACGCTTTGTCAGGTGTTTCAAAGTTTTCGCTTTTGAAATTTGCTTGTTGTGAATTTCTCCTGTTTAGAGATATGGTTGAGAAGATGATAAAACTATATGGACTAGATATTAGTGCATCTGAAAAAAGATTATTCATTTCTTCAGCTGAAGTCAAAAATTCGGAAATAACTATTGAACGAAAGAAAGACACTTCACTGCTTTTTCAGTCACATGATAATTCAAAGTTTATAGATTTTTTTAAAAAGGTTTGTTTACAACATAATTCACTTTTAAATTGACAGAATTCATCGGTTTCATAACCTTTAGACTTGTTTACTGGGCGAAATAATTATACACATACCGGTATTCGTGGACCCTGCAGTTATTTGCGCTTTATATTTAACTCTTGCTTGCCATCCTGGTGTGACATTAACGCAGTCCATACATTCTTCTGCCATTAGCAAAAGCATTCCATTTTACGATTTATTTTCATCTTTGCCCAAACATGCTGTAGGTGATGGTCAGATCAACGTCCGTATGATGTGGATTAATAAGCTAGGTATGTACAACGTTTCTTAATAAAGTAAGTAAATAAGGTTATAAGTATTCATTTTTGCATTTTTCGACCGGCTAAGCTAAACAACTGAACTAAACTGAATTAAAAAAAATTAAGAGTTGGTTACTCAGTTTTAGGTTTAATATTTTTAATAGTTCAATTTTATTTTTGATTCAAATGACCGTTTGCTATTTTGTCACCGCTGTCATCATCGTTGCCCAACCAGAATATTTCAGCTTCGAGTTACCGTACCTTTGAAATGATCAAGTTTTAAATTGTCTTTTCTTTTGTTACTTGCAAGAAATAAGTAAAAATCATCATTAGATATTCAACTTTTGATATTTTCAGAGACAAAGTGTTATTTCACTTTTTATAATATAAAGTAACAATGTTGATGTGATGTATTTTATTGAACGAGTTATATTTTCTTTAGAAAATTTCCCAGTGGTTCAGATTGATTTGAAAAAGCATACTATTTGTGGAGCGGTTGCTGTTCTCAAAGTATTGGCTGCATTGGCAGGTTTTCATAAAATTTATCATAATCAAGAAGATGCAGAACGTAAAGTGGACTACTGGTGTTGGGCAGCGCTTCGATATAAGAAAGATACGACCAATATTCTGAAAATGTTGAACGCTTCGCTGACAGATGAGTGTATCGTTGGAAACAGACTTTCTTTGGCTGATGTTTTCATGTGGAGTCAGCTTTTCATGGATAATTCGAAATCCAAAACGCATCATCTGGCGAACATCCAACGTTGGTTCAATAACTGTACGCGATGTGTTCCGTTCAACAGCGTTGTCGCGTTTTTCAAAAAGTGACATTCTTGTCCAATAAACTATGTAAAATAGTTGCTCGTTTTGCTTTTATCATGAGCTGGGTAATTTTGTCAGCCGAAAATTATGTCTCGTTAGCCGTTGATTGACAATTTAAATTTTTTCTTATTTTCAAAAGGTTTTACAAGGAAAAATATGCCTTTCCTGCGAGGTAGGATGCCGATTCGCCGAACGTTATATTATTTAGAAAAGGGTGATATATATTTAAGAGAAGAAGTAAAAATATTTACCATTGGCTTTAATCCTGTTAAAAAGAACAGTGAAGGCGCAAAGTAAGTTTTGAAGTGGAATTTTAAGATTCAATTTTAAACACTTCACTTTCAGGTTCTTCACTTTTTGGCATTGGGCTCAACTTCAGTATAAAAATCCTTATGTACAGTTTCTTAAACTACGGTTGACAACACCACTTCCGTTTATTCAAGCTTTCTTAAGTAAGTTTATACATATGTAAGAATAAATTAAATGCGTTGGATATATTATAACAATCAAAAAAAATATATATACATACTTAGAAAGCGGAGAAGAAGTGTTGATGGATATAGATGGTTACACTATTGAAGAGGTGCGAAACCGAATAGTGACGATTTTGGGCAAAACTGAGTAGGTGAAAAGTAATGAATATTTATTGCAATTTGTTATTGTATTTTGCATTTTTCAGAAAATTATTGGAATATGAACGGTTAACCCAAGCGAAATCAGACAACCCTGCTCAATTTGGCGAAAAATGTGCCCGACAGTGCATTTGCGAAATACAGGGACAAAGGCCATGCTCCGGTTTGTTACCTGTACCGGAGTATTTATCCGGACGTTGGCGATGGAACAAAAATTTATCATAGAAAATATAGAAAAATAAAATAATGATTGTACATTATTTCATCTCGCTATTTGGATACATTTTTCAAACCACGCTACAGTATTTAACATGTAGTCACACTCTGCATCCACTCTGTCAATTGGATGACTGTTCTCAGGATACATTAGAACGCTGTGAAATGCAAAGCGAATGTAAAATAATTTTAAAAAATTCTTTTCACAATTTCACTTTACCGTACGAGCGTGCATCTTGCTTTTAAATTGTTAATGTATTCACGGGTCTGTGACATTGGGACACGCAAATCGCATGTACCTAACAGAAACATCGTCGGGGTATTTACCTGAAAATTAAAAAGAAAACACCATATTAATAAAAATCATATACATGAAAAAGTATAAATACGTACATGGTTCACGTAGCGTATTGGAGACTTGCGCCACAGCTCTTCTCGCTGAACGAGAGAAAGCTGCCGTGAAAAATTTACATTTTCCAACAATGCCTCATATGTGCACCAGTCAGGAATATCGGAACAGTCATACATGGCTAATGATAATACAAGAATTTTTCATTAAATAATTAAAATGTCAATTTCAAAATAATAAAACATAAAATACCACTCAAATTTGTCACTGGATTCAATGCTACACAAGAAGTGTAACAGTAGGTATATTGGCCAATTAAATGAAGGGCAATAAAACCTCCATGAGAGCCACCAAATAATAAAATTGCCTTCTTATTTACATTAGTGTCAAATTGTAAGATCGTTGCAACAGCGTGCTTAATGATAAACATATTAAAATGTGATCAAGATTTAAAATAATAAAAATGCTTACATGACAATCTAAAACATCTGTTGTACCAATCAATCCTCCAAGACAATTTACAAATTTTTCTCCGAATCCAAGAGAACCACGATAATTCACTAAAAAAAAATTAATAAGAAAAATATATAATTAAAACGTTGAAAAAACAAATGCACCTCGGAGTACAGCGAAGCCAACACTAACAAAGAAAGCTGCCATAAAAGAATATGCCGTTGTGTAAGTGCTATGCGGGCCACCGTGAGGCCAAAGAATTAGCGGATATTGACTTTTCGATTTATCGGCCGGTTTCAAATAAATTCCTTCATATTGAAAACTTCCTTAAAGAAAGAATAATAAACAAATTTCAATAATTAAAATATTCATCAAATCATTTTAAACTTACCCAGATCGGGATGTTCTCCAGGAATCGCACCTCGCCGAAAGGCAAATAATTTCCAATGAATTCTTTTTAATAAAAACGCATCTCTGTTACCGTCAGCTTCAACAAATTTAAACCATATAACACGTGCTTCATTACCAGGTAGTGGTAATCTTGCGATGGCAAGACGTGGTGGGGCGTTAGGAAGACTATAATAAGCAAGCACAAAATCCTTGTACACATCCAACACGTGCCAAGATTCATCTCTCTCTAAACAAGAACACCGCTTAAAAAAAAGAAGATAATAATAAACGTGGAAACAAACCTGTCGTAGTCCTAAGACGTGCAACAGTTTTTCGCATTAAATGGATCACCACTATTTCCTTAAAACTTAAATTAAAGCAAAGCGTGCTAAATGAAATGTAAATTTAAAAAAATACTGCTTTTGAAGCCCAATGTGCATTAAGCAAGATGCGACTTCCATCTTCAGACCAACAGCGACGTGGAATGTCAATAACATAAAGGCCTGGAAATTCTTTGTCAGGATCACATTCGTAAACAGTGTCCACAACAACCGAAGTTTTCATTGTCACCCAATCGCACTAAAAAATATTGTAGTAAAAATATAAAATAAGTTTTCGTAATATTTAAATTTCCTTTTTACTAATATTAAT
This sequence comes from Trichinella papuae, assembly GCA_001447755.1. Lineage (NCBI taxonomy): Eukaryota > Metazoa > Nematoda > Enoplea > Trichinellida > Trichinellidae > Trichinella > Trichinella papuae. The sequence goes on along the minus strand of JYDO01000152.1, from coordinate 50,960 downwards.
TGGGCGGCTTTGCGATGTGGACCACCTGCATCACATTGTAAATATATCAAGGTGGAACGGTTTGGGCTGAATCTCAATGATGCAATTGCATGAGTGGGTTCCGTAATGGGGGTAACCATCCGCGTTTGCAAGTCATAAAAGGTTAGTTGTCCTCTAACAAACAAACAAACATGAATACATTTATAAATATGTACGTAATAATAGTAATTTTCTCACGCTCTGTTAAAGCAGTATAGCATCCCAAGTTTGCGAGGCTTATCTTTCACTTTTACAAACACTATCCCGTTTTCATCCGGCGTCCACAGCGGCTGCACAATAATTGGAATATACAATTACAAAATATTGAATTTAATTTCAAAAAATGCATACTTCAACTGGTGTAAAATTTGCCAACTCTTTGATTACATATAATTCACCTTTTTCAATATGCAACAGGCAAACAACCGGCTGTCGCACGTCAGTCATTTGCTCACCCCAGTTTTCATTTTCTAGATACTCATCGCACTGAAAAAGCACAACATGCTTGCGCATTAAAAAACTCCCAGAAACAATTAATTACACTTTGAAATTAAATCTGTCAAAGTTACTTTTTTTATTAAAACAAAATTTTTGCCCTTACCTCTTCGTTTCCTAAACCTTTATAATGATGCTGCGAATAGCCAACAGTCCCGCCGGTACGTTCTGCTAAATAAAGAATTTTCTTATCATCAAAAGACCATATGAGGCCAGACAGTACTGAAAAAGAAACTTCATTAAATCAAATAAACTTCCCAAGCTATCATTCGTATCATACTGGAATGGACTTTGCCATGCTGTTCGAAATCTTTTAGCCGAAAAGATGCAACTTTGTGTCCTCGAATATTGTCATAAACATCAATAAAATCTGCTGAACGTATGGCATCATCAGAACCGGAACGTTTTGAAGAAGCTGTACGTCTTAAAATTGCTGTAAATTTGCCACTCATACTGACACTTCGACATATTCTATGAAAAGTAGTTCTCAGAATTTCTTTTAACTAAAATCACAATCTATATTTACTCGTTTATTTCTTCTGGATGAGAAGACAGCAACTTTGACTTAGTCCACACATCATCAACGAACATTGTAAAGTTTCTGCTGAATTTAATATAATCATTTCGAGCTAAATCTCTCTGTTGCCAAATTGAATTAATCTATGAAAAATAAAAATAGATTCACAACTAAATTCATAGTTTAATTTTCTTTCCTTTACCACTATCAGCCTAGGAGTATCTGATATAAAAGAAATGTATCCACTGGAGATAGTTGGAATCTGAATCAGGCGTTTGTATGTATCAAGTGGAGTTGCCGCCATAGTTGTTTCTGAATATTCTTTCTTTTCTAAAATAAAAATCAACAAATTATCTTCAATTAATAAACCCCATATGCTCTAATATATCTATCCAATTATTACATCGATAGAATAATAAATCATTTTAATTAATAACAACACTCGAACGAAAATTCCAAGTCATGTATATAAAATTTCTTCACGTCATCTGTTCCAGATGGAATTAGAGGAATCTTTTAAAATTTAACAAATTGCACCATTTATAAAATTCAAAAGAACCCAAAAATCATTCTCTCATAAAACAATGACTGAATATCAGTTCAAAAGTAAATGCATCAAAATTCATCATGATAAATATATAGAAAGAATAAATTTTCCATTTGCAAACAAATGGACTATATGCGAAATGAAATTGACCCACAATTATCAGCACGATCACCGAAAATCGGAAACTAAAACTTCACACAAACGACAGTATGCTCTTGAATATTCAAGAATGCATAACTTTAAGAAATGATATCGATTATTTACAATTAAAATTTTAAACATAAATTAATAATTTAAATACATACCATTAAAAGATAACAGATATTGAAAAGTACTTTTGAAATTTAAAACATTAATACTGTAATTTAAAAACCATTGAAGGTCAAATTTCCAAACTTGATGATTTAACACTTTTACAGCTACATTTCTTTTGGCAATATTCATTTAAAAAAAGTTTATATTAACAGTAATAAGTAATGCCAAGTTAATAAAACTCACATATTTTTAACAAATTTATTTATTTATATGGTATTTTTGATTTTTAATAATAATAAATTGCTCAGTTTTTGTCAGCTGCTTACATTACCAGTCAAAGCAAACGGAAATTTGGTTAAAAATGACACAAAGCAAAAATAAATAAAATGCTGCAGAAGCTAAGCATATTAAACATAATTTCTACAATATAATTGGTTTATCAGTTTAATAATTTTTAAATAAAACATTCTTTTTTTTATAAGAAAGCGTATTCTAAATTATTTATTTATGTTGTTTCAAGCCGTTAACAATTCAAATTAGAAAGTAAGTTGCGTTTATCAAATAAAATTAGTCCTGCAGAAATGAAAACCAAAAGCACACAGTCATTTACAACAGAATATAATATGTTTTAAAATGTTGAAATTATTTAACAGCTATTGCTTATTTAACATTAAGGAAAATTAATATACATTATTTATAGTTTGAAGATGCAATACTATGTTATAGTTTTCAGATATATTAAAGTATTATTGATCTTATTTAAGTGTAAAAATTAATACAGATTTAAATGTAAGCATGGAAAACATAGAAAGTTCTTTAAAAAGATAGTTACAAATGTGCTACTATTGCTAAAGTTTTACCTGTGTTAGTAGCGTTAAATTTACCATTAAAAATGCATTTTAATTCAAATTCAGCATTTTAAAATATTCAAATAATTTTTTCATAAATTTATACTTATAAACTTTATTTCCGCTTTTCACAATCTTTTCTGTGCAGCGGTACAGTATGGCGGATGCTGTTTATTGAACCTGAATTTCCAAAACAATAGATTTTGGTAGCATTGGCTGGAGCTTACTCATTTTAAACGCCAGACGCGCGTAATACAATCGTAGTGTAATTATTGTTTTCGCAAAAACAGATGTAGCACATTGTTAAAGCACCTATTCGATCCGATTTCTACATTTCATGGAGCAGATGAAAGAAGGTTACGATTATATTTTACATAAATGTAATATTTGATAACATTTTCTTTTTCAGAAGTCAAAACATACTGGGAATTGCCAGCAATTGCCCATTTTTGCTCACTTTTCAGAATTTACTTCAAACTTGAAGAGTTCGACATTGAAGTAAATATTTGGCAAACTTATTATGTTTTTATTTTTAAGGCTTTTGATTGAGATTTATGTTCATTTTTATCGTATTTATGTCTAACATTTTTTAGACTTTAGAAAAAGCCTTTCTGTTAGATGAAGAATTCCGTGGAACTGGTAAATATAGTACGCTGATATTAGACATTATGATGAAACTAATGAAAGGCTTAAATTCACGTCGAGACGTTACGTAGGTTGATTTTATATTTTTATATGAAAAGTAGTGTTTTTTTGCTAATTACTTTAGTTTATTTTGAAATTTTAAAGTTTTTATTAATATTACCTAAAAAACAATGGCATTTTAAATTAATTTTTATAAAATTTATGATTTTATCAATTACAATATGAAAAACTACACATTAAAAATCTTCTGTTTCCTGCATATAAAGCAGTTTTTGTCTGTTATCAAACAAATAATAACGTTTATTTAAGAAATTTGTTGTTTATTTAATTAATTTATTGATGTTTTGTAGAATGTTCGATTTCAACAAAGTTTTGCATCGAATATTTTCTTGGGGTTGGGAAGCTGCTGGTTACGGCTCTAACCCCTTTGGTCCTGATCCTTCATCAGCGAATTTTCATGATTTACCACTTTATGCAAGAATAAAGATAGTCTACACGCTTTGCGAGTTGCGTCTTCTGAAGTCAGATATCGAATCTATGTTTAAAGTAATGGATTTTTTTGTAGTTTGCTTTATTATGTTTTAGTCGCTTTTATTGAAATACATATACATATACATGATAAAAAATATGCTTATACAAAATAAATGTCTATAATTGCTTTTTTAGGATATAAATAGCGATTGCTTACGCTTACTTCCGCTTGGAGAAGATAGAAATGGTATCACCTACTGGTATTTTTATGGAACACGACTTTACGGCGAATATCCTGACCTGACTGTTAAGATCCGACCGGAGAAAAGTAAAAAAAGAGGTCGCCCCAAAAGGTATTGTTTATTTTTGTATATATTTATCATTTATCATAAAAAAATTCTTTTTTAGAAAAGAGGAACGAAGTAAAACGAATTCTCAGAAAATTAGTAATTCAAATAAAAGACGTCGTTCAAAGCGTAACAAGGGGCAGAAACTTCGTCGTTCGTTAAGACATAGTACAGTTGCAGAGCAGCATTCAGAATCGTAAGAAACATTTGAGAAAAAAGAAAAAGTTTGTATTGTTTTTTTTTAAGTGAATCTGTTCCGGAAGAGGTTTCTGATTATGAAGGTAGTGACCACGAAAATACGGACGAAGAAACATCTTTTGGCAGTACAAAAAGAGATCGAAATTCTTCGGAAACATCTCAAACAGAGTATTATGCAATGTAAGTAGTTTAAGAGGTTTCATTTAAAGCTGCATTCAAGAACAGAAAGATTTTGCTAAGATGTGGTTGTATTCTTTTGTAAAATTTTGTAAGTATTTTCCTTTACGCGGTAGAAATACGGTAGTAAGTGATATGCAAGGTTTATTTTTTAGAACGGTATGTTTTAAGCAGAGAGAGAAGTTTTATTTCAAAATGAAGTTGAAATTGAAATTGCCTAGTATTTGATGTGCAATTTATTCAGTAATGCGCGTGGAAGGCGCAGTCTTTTGGTTTGACAAATAATGCTGAACTATTTTTGCAAAATTGTAAGATTTAAGACCATAAGAAATTTAGTTTAATTATATGGAAATGTTTATTTTGGAATCATTTTGTTTTAAATCATATTAACGCTAAATAAAGTTTATTTTTTAATGATAACTTATATTATTACATCGTTTAAAATGAACAGTGAAAAAAATATTTAATGATGTTCATGAATGGTATGTCATTTAGTGAATCGGCGCCTGTATATCCTCGTGTAGGTGCAGCACTTAGAAGGGCTGCAAGCATTTCGAAGGATGTTGATGATGAAGGGGAAACTAATTCCTTGAATGATATGGTTCACTGTACATACAACAGTGATTATGACGATAGTAACGTGGGCATGGATGACAATGAAGCAGACTATGATGTAATAATAATTATTGTTGCTGTTAAATTTTTTTTGTTGTTGAAAATGTTATATTCTTTTCTTTTTTATTTTGTTGTTGAAGAATGTGCATGATGTTTCTCGTACTGGATCTGGAGAAAGTTCTGTAGTTGTTAAAGAAGAACCCGTTGATGAACAGTCGTTATTGAAACTTGAAAATCTGCAGGCTGTGAAAAATTGTTGGAACCCTAATGTAGAAATAAAAAAAGAAACACCTGAGCAGGATGTGAAAATTAATTTCGATGATTACCACGCCCAATCAACGTTTTCTTGTAATGTTGATTTGCCCTCCGAAATTTCACGAACTACTGATACAACATGTGAAAGGATGGAAAATAAAAATGAAGCAACCAAGGATGCTTGTAGAGAAGAAACCAAAACAGCAATTGTTAAACAAGAGAAAAATAGACCGAACGTCAAAGAGGCTTCTTGTGCAATTGCTAATAATAATACTAATAATAATAATCAGGCATGGAATCAGCCATCGTTGATGCCACCGACAAGAACACGGTGGTTTGTCAAATGCGACACGTTGCAAGATTGGCATGATTTTGTTAATACATTGGCAAAATCGTCTTATGCCAACGAGCGACATTTGCATTCATTATTGTCGGAAAATTTTCTTAGCGAAATTGAAAGTTTTTTTATTCAAAAGGTAGATTTTTTGAATTTTTGAAAAATATTCAATTGTTCTGTGTTTTAGAATCAACCTTCGCAAATGGAGGTGCAGCAGAGTCTTTTGAATGTAGCTTCACATTATGAAACCAACCCAATAATAGAAGAAACATATGAACCGGAGGAAGAAGTAGTTTATTATTAATTTTTTTTTTATATTTGGGAAGCTTTATTAAAGGGGATTTTTTTTCTAAAAAAAAGCAGATATCTGAAGTAGCCCGTCAGTTACGTCCTCGGGTTCGTACGGTTCGATTAGACGATGGTGATGGCAGCGCTGAATCAGGGGACGAAGAAGGTAGCATGAAGAACACGACATCAATGAGCCGAGAGATGCGTTACAAGCAGCGTGAAATTGAAAAAGAAAAAAGCGAAAAACTTCGAGAAAGAGCTAAAGAAGGTTTTTTAATATTTGAATTTTTTTTTTCAAATTTGGTCTATGTTGCTTCAATTAGAACGGGCGAGGCGTTTGGAATTGCGTCTGAAACGTCAAGAATTGCTCGCAGAAGGACGAGATCTTTCTGATGATGTTCTCGGACGAACAACGAGTTCTGTCAACTATGCTTATACGAATGAAGTGTACGTTTAATTTATGCTTAAACGATATTTGTGTAGCATTGTATTGTGAAAATATTTAGAGATATTCAGATGGAATTGGAACACATGTACGGTCAATTGGAGAAATGTAAGCTATGAATTTTTTTTGTATTGAAAGTGCTTTTTGAAAAATTTAACATACCTTTTACAGTTTTTTTTAAATAATAATACTTTGACGTTTGTTTTTCAGTGATCGACTCATTTAAAGAAAGTCCAGATGCTTGGCCATTTTTGGAGCCTGTTACGGAAGATATTGCTCCGGGTTATTTTCAAAAAATTAAAGTATTTATTTTATTCTAAAATTGATGCTTGACATCACAACTTCGTTATGGAAAAATGGATGATCAAATGTAAATAAGTAAATAAATAAATTTTTATCTTTTTTTTTTATTTCAAGAATCCTATGGATTTGCATACAATCGAAGCGAAGCTTTACTCTCGCGAATATCGCAATAAAATTGAATTTATCGAAGATGTTAACGCAATGTTGATTAACTGCTTAGAGTTTAATGGTTTAAAAAATGGTGCATTTGAATTTTTTACATTTTCAAAAAAAAGCAGTCACTTGATATTGTTGTCTTTTTTGTTTGTTTCAGATTATACGAAAATGGCACAGCGGTTGGAAAGAACGTTTATTCGACTTTGGAAACGTTATTTTCCACCATCACGCAGTGCTGATTATGACGACACATACGAAGATGAATTGACTTGCGTGTCCATGCTGGGCGTGTTGGATAGGAAAATTAAAGATTTGGTACAGGTAAAGATGAAGTGTGCTTTTATTGTATTTCACTTGTTAATAAATTTCTGTATACTCTTAGGAAGAAATGGCTATTCTTCGGAGAGCTTTTGAATCGGAAGCAAATAGCAGAAAATCATTGGATGGTGTAGGAAGTCCGGTTCACAGAGGCCGGAAGAGACCATTGGGAAGAGATTCATCTGGACCGCCGCTTTTGGAACGGCACACCATTCCAAGCAGTGGTTCTTCTTCATTCAGAATGCCCATTTTGCCAAAGCTTGGTCCAAAGAGCTCTCCTTCAGCGTAATTGAATAATATCATGATTTTTTAAATTAAATTTAATTTAATTTAATTTAATTTTTCATAAAATTAGGTTGAAATTAGCAAATCCGTTATCAAGTTCAGTTACACTGATGTTTTCCGCATCAGAAGGCAATCGCTTTGTCCGTATTAGCACACCGCAGCACGTCAAGCCTTCCCAAGCCAATGTGGATGCGATCATTCCATTGTTGAAAATGTATATTCCTGCGATGCCAGCTGGCTATACTTCAGTGATTGTGTATAATTCAGAGGAAGAAATTGTATGCATATATTAATTATTATATTATTGTCGTATTGTTTTGTCTTCAATGTTTAAACACTTGTTTTTGTTTTTTGTTTTTCAGCCAAAATCTGATACTCCTTGCATTGAAATTAGTAATATAATATGTCAGCAGAGTTCTCTTCCGAAACAAGCTATTAAAGTGAATAACAAATTGTTCATCAAATTCAGCTTAGATCGCCCAAATGAAAGGATACTGATTTCCAGTGTTGGTACACCGTAAGTTGGAATTTTTAAAATATTATTTTATTTGGAATTGGAATAATAATTTTTTGTTTCTTATGCAGAGGTGGTGGTCGTGTTTTACTTAGACCATCGACTATCCGCAAGGAAGACGCTTTGAAAATTCAAGCAGGCACGTCGAAATTGCCTGCTGCTCGAGTTCACTGTTTACCTGCAGTGCGCACAGTTTCTTCATCTTTTGGACAAAGCGACACTGAGAAAAAATACAACCAAGCATCTTCTACTTCTTTGCAAACGACGGATTCAAGTGAAATTATTTTTCTATTGTTGTTATTAATTAATTCAGTTGGATGTTTTTTTCTTTATTGGCATTTTTGATGTAGAAGTATCCGTTGCTCCTGTTATCCAAGTTTCCGCCACTCATGGAGTTCGACCGGTAGGTCAGAAGTTGATTCTTTTGCAGAGCAATCCATTGGTTATACGAGATAATGCTGCAATGGTGAACAACAATTCCAACAGCGGTGTAAATTTTACTTCAGAAGCTGCCTCAGCAATAACGCTGCGAACTGGGTAATGTTATTCGTTGTTGAATATTAGGGTATTTTTTAAAGTAATTTTTATATTGCACATTTTTGTAGCGAAACCAAACCAACGACAGCCAACGTCTCTGGTGTTAGACTGATTCAAATTGTTCCTCCACGTTCCATGACGACGAACAGTGGTGCACAGTTGAAGCCTGGAGCATCCACGGAGGCGTCAAGCGCAGAGCCTGTGTCGGACAAAGGAACAGCACCAGAGATCAGTTGATCATAATTTTTATTTATTCAACTTCTTCAATTAACTGCAGTTGGTTTTTTCTTTTGCTTTTTCATCCGCAATTGTACCGTATTTTGTACTATATGCGGACTGTTCACATGAGATGAAGTTGAACTCACTGCATTTCGACAATGAATGACAGAAAAAAGAAATTATTTTATAAAATCACCACTATCGTAAATTTCATACATGCATTTTTTTAAAAAAAAATTTAACGATGTGCTCGTATATTATTATCATGCTTTATTTTTCTATCTCTTTTACTTCTTTCTTTGTGTGTATAATTTTGATTTACACGGCTGCTTAGCTTTATTTAATGCTCTGTAGTATTGTAAAAAAAAACGGCAGAAACGAAAAAAAGATCTGTCCTTATTTATAATGAAATAAATGTATGCCGATATGAATTTGCAGAAATATGTATGTTTTAATATATCATTTCAAGTTGTAATATAAAAGTGAAGAAACTGCTGACTATGAGGAGGTGGAATGTGAAACAACGGGTTTGTAATGCGAGGGTCGAATTTTCATTGTACTCTGTTTCAGATGGATCCAGTCGGATGTGTTGATGTCGAACCATATCATACCGATATCGTGACGACCGTTCAAATTCGCCTTTTGACAATGGTTGAACCACCATCCGCTTTCGTAAAATTTCGCACAATGAGTACTGCTGGCATCTTGATCCTTGTCGCCGGTGCTGAAGCGCATGCCGTTGTGTTCGCTGAGCGCGTCGGTCAAATTGCCAGTATAGCCACTGACGTGCAACGCGAAACCGTTCAATTCGGAACTCAAGCTGAAATTTGAATACTTGGCGATGAAGTAACGGCCAAAAACGTCGATTGTTTCAATTTTTAAAACATATTTCGTGTTGCTGGTCATCGCGTGGATGTGTCGATTGCCGAACCAGAAGTTGGAATCCAACTGGCCGAAGCCATTTTTGTAATTGGTCCAATTTTGATTGAAATCCACACTGCCGTCTAGTCGACGTTGAATTACCGTCCAACCGCCCAATTCATCCTGCATATCACAATAGACGCGTACTGTAGTATTGTAATTTTTCAGGTGCACCAAGTGGAGGCCGCTGTGGTAAGTTGCCGCTTTGGATGCAGTTTCGAAAGTGCAATCTGAAAACAAATAAAATAACACGTGCGCATGCAGAATTGTCGGTTGTCGAGTTTGCTATTGAATGATCGCAACATTTACCATTGGGCAATTGTTCTTCCAACAGCGATATGCGAGACAGGGCGTTGTTCAAGCTGTGGTTGAATTTAGGTATGTTTTCCATGCTATCCAAAGATTTCAAAATATCTTTCGAGTGCTCTTTCAAAGTGGCATAGTCAGCTTTGGAACGTAATTTCAGATATATATCTTTTAGCTGGATATCAATTTGCGCTGCAAGAGAGAGAGAAGGTAAAGAAAAAAGAGCAAACGGTATGTGTGTGTGTGTGTGTAGTTTAAATTTTTTGAAAATTTTTGAAACGCTTACGAAATTTTTTCTCTGCTCGCATAAGTTCGAGTCGTATTTCTGCTAGTTGGACATCCTGTTCCAAATCTTTGTTGTTGTTCTTGAGCTCGTGAACTGAGATGTTCAAAAAATTAGCCCGCAAATTGTTCAGCTTACTTCCGTATCGATGCAGGTCGGTTTCAAAGCGGTTGTTCGATTGTTTCAAATGTTGAATCGCGTTGAACTGATCCATCTGCAATCGTTTGATCAAGTCGAGCGTTTTGACAACTTCTCGCCTTGATTCGAACGTTTGGCTGGTGATCAGCGTTTCGCGTTCTTCGACACTTTTCAAAAGTGCACAACAGTTGGATACTTGCTTTTCAACGCGTTCCAATCGTTCAGAAATGGATTTTTCCAACTCTTTCGCCCTACTGTACTCACCCCTCGAAAATGCAAATCCGCCAGAGGCGTGGCCATCGCCACCACTGCCGCTCGAATCGGTCGTGATCATTTCCGTTTCCCATTGCAATTTCTCCAAGTTAGGGTCCACGAAATTATTCATCCCACTGGCAGCCGTCGGTTCACTCAGAACCAACGCCTCCAGAGTGGACAGGCGTTCGCCGAATTCAAGCTCTAGCCGGCTCAGGCGCTTTTCCAACTGTTCACTGTGCAGGATCAGATTTTCAATTTGCTTTTCACTTTGCTCCATGTAGGCTAAAACTTCTGACGGCTGTTTCATCTCTTCCAACGTTTTGATCTGCACAATGTTGTTGGATGTGAAATTGCTCTGCCGACGGGACAATTTCCATTGCTGTTGTTGTTGTTGTTGCGGCTTTGCCGTTGTATAAGCAAGAAGTTGATCTTCTTCGTCGTAAATTTCATCACCAACTGTAATGTCTATCGTTTTGGATAGTAGATTTTCCAAACGGTCAATTCTCTTGCGATCTGCATTTCTAGAATAGAAACCAAGAAAGGAATATTAATTTCAAAAAAAAACACACACACATACACATGGCTTGTTGTTACCTTTCATATTTGAGTATGGTTAATTCTTTGATCAAATGTTTATTTTCAATATTAACTTGTTGACAAAATTTTTCACAATTTTTTATTTCACCAAATATAAACGGAATGATTGTGATTAAAAATAAATAGATGAATAATAATTGATTTGTCATCAAGTGAAAACAACAGTTTATATAAGTTGGAATTTTGAAAACAAATGAGCTTTGTTCGCAGCTTCTGAAAAGCAGTTAGTTATATATAAAAAAAAGAGAGAGAGAGAGAAGGGAGGAAATGACAGTTGGTTGTTTTGACGTATTGCGAAGATTGGTCTCTTTTATAAATCTAGAAGCAGGCGTTTGTGCTTTATTCAATTGTCTTCGGCAACATTGAGCAAGCCAAAAGCACAGCAGCTTTCAGTGTTCCATCTTGCTAATTAGCTTAAATATAGGTCGAGGTCATGCTACACTTGCATTTTTAGTTTTTCTTTTTTTAGTCTTTTTTATTAATTATATATTTTTTTTAATTTCAACGCTTTTAAACATGATCATTAATTTCGTAAAATATTACAATATGTTTTGTAATTTTAAAAAACCTTGCATATATGCGCTGTTATTTGTTTTTAAATAAACTGTTTTATTTTTTTATGTATGCTATATTCAAAAGTTATTTTTTCATTTTTTTAAAAAATTATTTCGTCTATTTGTAAAAATCAAATTGTCTATCTTTGTAATAATAAATGTTTGAATTTTTTTCACTTTTGCACCTTATTTTATTTATTTTTTACTGTGTACTGTACTTTGTGTTATGAATAATTTTAAAGACAATTTATTTATTGTTATTGTAAAAAATTCATTTGAAAAATTTTTTCATAAATTTTATTTTATTATATTAAAGCGGAAAAACAATTTGTACAATGACAACAAGGATGTTTCAGTGGTCAAACAAAGCAAATAATAAGGGCTTTGATATGTGGAATGTATGAGTAGGTATAATTTTAGCTACCTGAATGTGGCAAAAAGCCTTTGAGCTAATACGGCTTTGCCGTAGATGGCATGTACTGTTTTACTGATTGATCCGGTGCTTGAGAACAACAATAATAGTCGAGACCATTGTAATAACAACTAGTGTCAGGCGGGCAAGTCATTTGACCAGGAAGGCAATGCAAAAATGATCCATCATGATTCTTCACCGGAACTTCACCGCTGGCACACGGGGGTGGAAGGCGACTGTTGTAGTGATGTCGACCGGAAGCTACACCTAATCAAGCAAAAAAAAAGAATCAACAAAAATGAAAGTCATATATTTTGCCATGTGAAGAAAAGCAGAACAAAATTTTTACCATATGGTTCGACTGATAATAAAGGAGCTGAAGTGGGAGCAACTGACTGAAGATATGGAACTTGAGCAGTAGCTGAAATACATACCAAATGTACATTTATATACATCATCACTTCAAGGAAAATTGTAGTGGAAAAAAAATTTACGGTAAGGTGGAGGCGATGAATGCATAACTGAAATTGGAGGTGTTGCATAAGGTGGTGAAGATTCAAACTCGGAATTGCTTATTGTGGGCGGTGGAAAATGTCCATTATTGTACAACTGTTGCTCTTGTTGCATTAGTTCACCTGATGAAAGTTAATTTTCCATTTATTGTCATGTACAACAATACTCGTCGATATTACACATACCAGGAATGTAACGAATTTCTTGTTCAGGAAAAGTAGGAGGAGCCATTATATGCAAAAGTGGAGGAGGTTGGGGTAGTGATTTTGTTGGGCCTTGTTGAACATCCGGTTCTGGTGTAATTTTGTAACCGGAGAAAACATTTTTCGGTTCAAATCCTGGTGCTTCTAAATAAATTGTGAAAATTTGAAATGATAAATAAGCAATAATACTGGTAGACTTACTCAAATTTGCCTGTTTCTCAGAACTTTCCAAAGCTGATTTGGATTTTGTTTTTTCTAAAAGTTTTGATTTATAATTATATTTTTAAAATTATGCAACAATTAAGCTACTTGATTCAGTATTATCAGAGTTTCTATCATTTTCATCAATTGGCGTACTTTTTGTTCCTAAAATTTCGTCTGGTTGAATTTTTCACAAATAATACAAGAATAAATACTTTCGCGTACTTGTTGAATCTTTATCTTTTGAAAGTGAATCCGTGAGCTTCTCTCCCGGCGGAATGTATCCAGGAGCCGCTGGAAATGGAAATTTATCAAATGAAAATATAATGTGAAATGGTCAAATTTGCACTTACAGGTCGGGCTTGCAATGTCTTCTGGTTCAGAATCTAAAGCACAGAAAATCACTGTAATCTATGCAAACTGAAATTTTGAGAAAATACAACAGATTGTGAGAAAGTTTTGTTTTAGCAGTGCTAATTTGATATTTGATTTGGTTTTCAAATAAACATTAATGGATAAATGAATTTTTTACCGTAATCTTCTCGAGCTTGTTTTCTTTCTTCGTATTCTTTTTCTACTTCTGAAAATGAAAAATGCTTCTATGCAATCAATGTTCAATTTGGCATGTAGATTCAATTTACCATCGGCTATTCTTTCACAATGAAATATGCAATTTTCTTTTGAATAAAAGTGATTTCGGTTTCCGCCACAACCGCCATATTGAAAACTTCGACATTTTTTAGTACCTCGATCGTAGTACCAGCGTTCAACATAATTTGAGCATCTTCCTGGATGCTGAAAATATTTGCTCGCGTTATGAACATCTTTTTTTTTGAACACGATTATTCATTTTATGCGTGGGATTTTATTTTGTCGAACAATTGCTTACCAATTCATCAAGACACTTTGCCAAAGGATCCCGTTCATCATTAATCATTGCAAATACGATCGCACTTCCAGGCATCTGGCCTTCAGAATGTTGACCATTTTCGCCTGTATATACGGGCACAAGGGGTATGGAATGTTCTCGAGAAGCTTAAAAAAACACAACAACAATGTAATAAAATCAATCTGTCTATTTATCTAAATGAAATTTTAAAATGAAAAGAAAATTACCCTGCAAAATTTCATCATTCATGTCAACTTTAATTCGTCGTGCTAATTGCTTGCAAATTTTTGTCAAACTATCTTTATCCAATCTTATAGTTCTACCATCTCGGGTATTCAAATCAACAGACGTATTTCCTTCTGCAACAAGATCGACCAGTGTTTCTTCAAGATCTCCTACTGTAGAAGCGGTTTGGTTTTCTTTCAGCTCTTTTGTAATTTTGTCAATGATTGCATGAACAACAGCTTGACCATCGCCTTTAGAGTCACGTTCATCTGGTGTTTCTTGTTCACTTTCTGACCGAGTTGTGTTCCAACTTTCTTCCAATTCTGATATGCTTTCTGTTGTACTGAGATCATCACTTTTAGCAGTGGTCTCTTTGAATTGATCACTTTTGTGAACGACTTGCTGTAAAACATTTGGAACGGTCGGTGTTTCTGACTTTTGACCTTAAATGTAAATTTTATTCCATTACACGACTGTGCAGAATTGGTGGTAGGTATGCAAAAAAGAAAAATACCTCTGACACATCTCCTTCTGCATTCTTGACTGGAAGAAAAGCTGTTAGCGTTGCCACCGCATCCGGTGAAAATGAACAATTTACAATCTCCAATTGATGGATCATAATACCATCGAATGAACTCGTCATTACAAAAGCCAACATCCAGTGGACGATAGCAAATATCATCAGATGCAGGATAGTCAATTTCACTTTCTAAAAGTGGAAGAAAAAAGAAGAATAATTTGATTCAAAGAAAGAAATTTTCAATAAATCAAATATTCTAAAAATGCTTACGAGCATTGCACATTTTGAGGCATTCTTTTTCATTTGCAAAGTTGTTCCCGTTTCCTCCGCATCCTGAATATGAGAACTGCTTGCACGCACCTTTTGGTCTGTCATAGTACCAACGGTTGTAGCTTTCTTTGCAAGTACCCTTATCAACCGGATGATGACAAACATTCAGCGGTAAGCCTGAAAGAGTTTTTCTTTAAAATTTTCCTCTTCCATTCTTTCAGTCACATAAACTAATATTATGTACGTTCAATGCAAACGTTGACACATTCTAACTGTGATGCAAAATTGTTGTCATTTCCATTACAGCCGGTGTATACGAATGCTTCACACTTGTGATTGGCTTTGTTATAATGCCAGCGGACATCAACTCCATCACAGTTGCCAGTTTCTACAGGCTGAAGGCAGCCCATTGGAACTGGATGAAAGAGATCTTCGTTGTCTAAATGTTTTAATTGTTTCTCTCCATTTCAAAAAATACTTCTTCAAATTAAATTGTTCACTCACTGTTGACTTTCATAGCTGGCAAACTCACTGCAGTTTTCAACCTTTGTACCAGTTCAGTATTTTTACTTTCTTCATCAGTATAATCTTAAAATTATAATTATTACTTACAATCAATAAAACACGTAAATTGTAAATGTGAATAGAAATTTTGAATTAAATCTAAAATTTACCAGTGGTTTCATAATCATTGTCATCGGTTTCGTCAATTCCAATAGTATCACTGTTTGAATCACCTGAAATGTATTTATATTAGTGTGAAATTTTAACTTATTTTTTGCAACAACAATTTCACCTCTGACACATGCAGATATGCATTCCTCTTCGCCAACAAAATTGTTCTCATTTGCATCACAACCACCGTAGATAAATTTTCGACATTTATTTGCCGAAGAGTCATAATACCAACGTTGAAAGGCACCTCTGCAGCGTCCAACTTTTTTCGGTAGCATACATGGATCTTAAAATTGAAATTTGCATGCATTGTGATGCGATTGAAAGAAAAAAATTCCATAAAAACTGCATATACCAGCACAAACATCAGTACAATGCTTTTCAGTGAGGAAGTTGTTTCCATTTCCACCACAACCGCTGTAAATGAATTGCACACATTGATTCTTTCTTGCATCCCAAAACCTGAAAGTCGGTGAGAGTTATAATTATTTTCATATTATTCAAATATTTGTTTTCCCTGAATTACCATCTTCTCAATCTTCTGCTACAGTGTCCTTTGACTGCTGGTTGTGAACAACGTTGGAATTTATTATCTTCAGAATTTTCAGTCGATGGTTTTCTGGTACCGTATTCTATTCTATCAGCAAAGCTTGTCTGCACAATCTGTTGCGCTGGTTTCACAGTTACAGAAGAAACAGTGTTGACAACAATCAAATCAGGATCTCTGTCTTGAACAATCCGTGATTGTTTCAATTCAGGCTTCTTCTCTGAGCTTTTCTGTTGTTGTTGTTTTTGTTCTTCTTCACCACCTTGAGTGGTTTCAAGTTGAATTAATTTTTCAGCAATTTGCTTTTGATTCCATCTTGTTGTAGAATCTTTACGACCTCCACAAGTTTGTTTGCAATCAGAAAGACGTTTGAAGTTGTTCTGATTTCCTCCACAACCACCGTAGAAAAAATAATTGCACTCTTCCAGTTGAACATCGTAATAAAATCTCAGTTCGAATAAATCACAAAATCCTCTCTCTTTTCTCTGTTCACACAGTGCTGGTCTTGTTTTCAAATTTGACGCTACTTCTGTAATAGAATAAAAGAAAATAAAGCTAACAATGTTATTTTTGCACAGTGCAATTTTTTTTGTACCATTGTTGAGAATATCCGGACAACAGTAGGCCTTTTCACTGGTGTATATGCATTTGAAATCATTTGGACAACTTTGCAAAAAGCAATCGAACAAATTTCCGTTGGTATCCACCAATGGACTTGTACGCTTTGGGCATACTGGTTGATGATGTTCTTTGCAAGAAATTTCACACTCTTCCTCTGTACGGTAGTTGTTCTCATTGCCACCGCATCCACTGTACGTGAACGTTTTGCACTTTGACAATTGAAAATCGAAATACCTGCAAGCAAGCAATGTCAACAATTGTGTTAATTATTTCAGATGAGAAAAATTGAATTAAATTTTAACAATTTTTTTTAAATATTATGCTGAGCACTATTCTTTCTTTTTTTATTTTATTTTTATACAAACTAAGTACAACAGGAAGAAATCATCTTAAACTGAGTGATATTCTTATTGTTGAATTGAAAAAAAGTTTTACTTCAACTTCCTATTTAATCTAAATCTAACTGTGAAGTAATATAATAATTTTGTGTGATTGGAGACAAGATGAATTGTCTGATCATGAAGCTCACCATCGTTGTGTTTCATTTTTACAATGACCTGCATCATAAGCAACACTGCACTGGGATGAAAATTTATTCGATATTGGGGCACTTGTCAACAGAGGCTGGACAGTTGCTACGGTCGGGACAGTGGGCCGGCCTTAAAAGTATTTCAAATGGTCAATTTATTTATTGTTCATTGAAATCATTAATTGACTGACTGTATGTCTGTCTGTAATTCTTACCAATTTTTCTAATTCTAATAATGTCGACATGTTTTGTCACTTTTGGAATTTCTTTTGAAACTTCTGAAGACGATGATGTTGATGATGCTTTAGATGGTGCAGGGGTTTGTTGTGAATCATCATCTGCAGCAAAAATATTATACCAATAAAAGAGTGATAAACAAAAGTATAAAGTAAAATAAAATAAAAATTTACCTGCTAGATTCGAATTTAAACAGCGTCGTTCACATTCTGCAGCTGTTTTGAACAAGTCTAATTTTTGTTCATTAGCACCTTCGCATAGTGAAGCTGGATAAGCAACGCATCGGCCATCTTTAACATAATAACGCAATGCAATTCTTAATTTGTTCCCACCAGAGCATGCAGATTGAAATTGTTGACGAAAGCAAGCATTTTCTTCCGCATTCACTAGAGATGAAGATGAAGATGAAAAGAATAAAATAAAATAAATAAATTTGTGAACTTAAAATTCAAATTACCAAAGTTGAGATATAAAAGCAGAACTTGAACACTGAATAGTACAACATTCTGGACTTGTGCCATTCTATAAAATATATACAGTAGTAGAGAAAGTTGTTTAAACGTTGTTGGAGTGAAGTTTTGAAAACGAAGCAAGCACGTTCAACGTCTATGCAACTATATGCTTGTATATATATGTGCGCGTGTGTGTGTGTGTTGTATGTATGTGTGATGTTGGTTGCTTCTCCAATGGTGAATGGCTAATGCAGCAAATGAAAGTGCGATTTTCTTCACTCGGAAATTCTGCGTCCTAATTAGTGAAATTGTGACGTTTGGGTCAGGGCGCGCTTTGGACGCTATCACAAACCAATCGCCGACACAATCCGATCAGTGTGGAAAAATTTTTGACAGATTTATCTGCTATTGAATGTCACGCTTTGTAATGTAATATCAAATACAGATCATGATAAGTTACTTGGTGGTGTATATCATTTTGCAGATTATTTATGGGTCAAGGTAACATGTTCCTTAAGCGCGTTCTCTTTCGTGTGCAACTAACAATTTTTGCTCTTTCATTACGTAATCTTTTTCACCAGCAGCCAATCCTGCCTGCTGCATCTTGTTCGCTTGCACTTTACAATGATCAAATGCCAGTTAATATTGATCAATGATATGCGTACACTTTTGCACAATTCCACTCATCCGTACAATTTGTCAAGCTTGTTGCAAATACCATCGGGGTTGTTAGCATAATCAACATATCATACTTTCAATCAGAGTTTAATTTACGTTTAATTTTGTTTTTTATCCTATTTTTCTTTTTTTTTGTTGAACTGAACAAAAGCACATATAGCTTGGCATATGGCAGCCGCCGTGCAAGTACGTTGAACTTTAACGTGCCGGTACAAGAAACGTCACCATTTATTCATCATTATTCTAAAGTTAACCAAACTTTGACACATTCACACTTGCGATAAAATTTTCAATTAATTCAACAAAATTTCAAATACCACACATTCCAATAAATGGAATTTTTATTTTTTATAAAATTTGTTTTTATTATTACTTTTTTTTAAAACAAACTAACAAAATCATTCCATGCTTTCAATGAGAACATTTATTTACTGACGCTTGTGTAAAGTGGAAAAAAGTTATTATTCAATCATACGAATAATTTTGTCAACTGTTCAACTTTTTATTTCAATTACTTTCAATATACTTGCATACATTCACATGTTGTTCATTCATTCAAACTCTACGGCAGGGTAAATTAATGGTAACTTTTTAAATTTTATGACCATTATTATTTTCGAATAAATGAAATAAATTGTTGTTTTTTTCAAACGGCTGTTGCTTTTAAATAATTTTTTAAATTGCGCAATAAATCAATGTTCACCACTGCGTATCAGGCAATGATGAATGGAACAAGTCGAAGGAATTGGAATTGCAAATGAAAATTTATTCATTTTTGCTTCATCTTTTTTATCCCTTAATTTAATGCTAATAAATAATAATTAATGCTAATGCTAATAAAAATATTCATCACATTACCAGTATGAGTCGGTGTTTCAATCCGTTGTAGAGTTTTATTGGCTATGCTACGGATTTATTTATTTGTGTGAGATAAAAATTTTAAACAAACATAAGCTTTCAAAAAAAAATACTTTGAAAGCTGTGAAAAGTTTACGCTTTACACTGTTGTTGTTTTTATTTTCCTGCAACATTTCCCCCTTTTTTAGCCGTAGGCTAAATTTCCCTTTCTTCTATGAATATTGATTGTTTCCCTGTGAAATATGATTGATGTCAATGAAAACAATAAATACATCTTTATTCACGCATCACTTAAACAGGAATTATTATAAATATTGATGTCAAAAGAAATTTTTTCACCATGATTGACGTTAGTCAACTTTGTTCAAAAAGAATGCTATCAAACAGTATGAAGATGAACTTCTTGCTATAAAAGAAAAAAAAACAGCATAATAATACAATATCATTGCACACTTTAAATCTTATTTGATATTTCCATTTTCACTCGAATGACATCCTAATTTTACTGAATTACAAAAAGAACAAGAACTGAGAAATGAAGTATAAATAAAACGAAAATTGAAATTTTCAAAAATTAACGACCAATTTATTAACATACGAGCACATTTTGACAAAAAAAATGCAGTTGCGATCACAAATAGCTTACTATGCGCTTAATACGTATGACGAACGCAGTGCAATTTTTTGGATATTAAACAGCATTTTTTTTAGTAAACAAGAAAACTTAAAAAAATTTCTTCTATTTTTTATTTGCATTTTTAAAATCAATTGCATGCTGTTATGTTGCTGTAATTCCAAAAAAAAAACACCGGATTGAAGGTTTACAACTACACAAATATTGATATCATGCTGTACTATGAGCTTTCCAGTTTGTCATCAATTATTTAATTATAACTTCCTACATTACGGATTTCTTATCTTCAGCAAATGTATTAGTTTTCATTTCTTTTAAATACTATACTTATGAATTATGAATACTATACTATTGCGAATACTATACTATTCTTTTGAATACTATAGGTTGTAGAATGATGAACAAACAAAAAAAATACATCTGTGCATGTGTGACTGTCTGTCTCAGAGAGCACATAGGTAAATTTGAAATATTATAGCATGTTGTTATTGAAGATAGCATTGTGATTTATACTTGCTGATCAAAAATAATATCCTGTAGATTTTAGAAAGAATAAGAATAGAATGTTTTTTTTTGTTGTTCGTTGCGTACTGATCTATATTTGCCTTTGTGTCGAGTCATGTTTGCTATATTTTTGTTTGTTTCGATTGAAATTGATAATAACGATCATGAGTAGCAAAGTATTACATAAAATTATTGTTTTTTGAAAAACTGAACATATCCAAGGAATACGTTACGATACGCAGGTATTTAATGTATGTTACCAGTCACAGTGTTTGAAATTTGTTTCTTGTGATCGATTAAATGAAATGCATTAATGCGAAACTAATAAATTCAACATTTCATGCACATTTGAAACCGTGGTGAGAGGATTTTCATCAATTTAATCGAAATGGACGGAAAATGAAGGAATATTGAGCTGCCCAAAACAACGAAATATTGCACAAGACTTCACAATTTCAACGAATACTTCACTAAAATCTTCTAAATGTTCCCATTACTGAAATACAAGCATGCTGGTTCCGTTTCAAGAGAGTTTCGGATGGGCTGCTTTCCTGTGCATTAAAATAGGCATAGTGACAACTGTAGAGGCCATTTATTCCACAAATACAGCATAGTTTACAATGAAACTTTCGCACAACTTTCTAATATATGGTTAATACGATTCTTGTTCTTTAAGTTGTTCTTGCATGTCACGTAATAAAATTAATAGAGCACACATAGGAAAACAAATCGCTACAAAATAAAAAATTAAATGATTCCAGTTAAAAGATGAAATTTTTATAAAAACATACATGGTAAAAATGAAATCTAATACACAGATTTAATAACCGAAAATGAAATGACCAATCAAAAGAAGATCTTCAGAAATTTCTAATCACCTAAAACCGATTTCTAGCGCTCCATTATGCAAATAACGATCGCCATAACGGTGCCTTATCATCAGTAATGGGGCATTTGTTTGTTTGACTTACGTGGCAAGTGGTAGCGTCGTAAAATGTTCTCTGAATTTACTATGGCGTTAAATAGTGGCTATAGACGGTTTACAATTGCTGAAAAGTAATTCGTTTTTGTGTGTTTTAATTATCTTCAAAATTTTTGTATAATTATTTTGTAAATGTTACCTTTTAATTAAAAAGCAGTTAATTATCATATTTTAAAATTTAGTTTTTAATTTGGTCTAACTTTTACTAAGTGATGAAATGAAGACATTTTTGATTTAATATCATTTTTGTAGGTATAGAGAGAATGGAGCAAATATAAAATAAAAATGCAGATGACACCGTACAAAAATCCATGGACGGCACGAGGCAGATCAAAAGAAAACAAAAGGCATGTACGATTTCTTGTGCCTACTGATTCTGTAAGGCTGGGCTAGAGATGCTTCGAAAGGGTGCTTCAAATTCCTAACTTTAATTAAGTGCTTGATGTAAGATGTAAGATATTTCACTGTAAAATTATATATTTTTGATTTTCGTATAATAAGATTAGGCAAGACTTCGTCTTAAAAAAAAGAATTTCTATCCCACGTAAACTACTTTCAATTTTATGGATCTAAATTCTCATTTTCAATCATTTGAAATTATTCCATTCTAATACATTGCATTCGCTAGATTAGCGGTTCGCTGTGCATGAATTTTCAATGTTCCTAATTTCATGGCGTTACGGTAGAATAATTCACACAAAAATCAGTTTCTAGCGCTACATTATGCAAATAAGGGTCGTTTGAAAATTGCCTTATCATCAGTAACGTTGCACTTGTTTGCTTGACCTACGTGGCAAGCGGTAGCGTTGTGAAACGTTCTATGAGTTTATTTAAGGCGTTCAGTAACTATGGAAGTCCGTTTTCAATTGTTGAAAGTATTTTATTTTTCTCGTTGTGTTAATTTTTTAAGAAACTCTCTATATAATCATTTTGGTAACGTTATTTTTAATTGTTAATACTTTTTCAATTTCAAAATTCTTTGTTCATATTCTCAATTTTCTTATGTGATAAAGCGAGAAAATTTTTGATTTAACATTTAACATTCTTACAGATATGGACAATGAAGAAAAGATAAAGTGAAAACGCGGACGACACGAAGCAGATCGCGGACGACACGAAGCAGATCGAGGACGACACGAAGCAGANCCCCGCCAGCCCTGCCCCGGGGACTTCCCACGGCTTCATCGCCTCCAAGCCCCCGTGCTGTCCTTCACGATTTTCGCTGAGATGACCCTGGGTGGATCAGATTATAGAACCTGATCCACCATCGACGGATCGGTCACTCCGATCCGCCGAAGACGTAGCCTCCTCACCAGATGGCAGCTTTGCTCCGTGATTGCAAATTCTTACTGACTCTGTCCCTTATGCCTCCTGCACATAGAAGTTGCCGTCACACCTGACACTCAATATTACAAAACTGTCCTGCAGAACCACCTCATATTTGCATACTTACCTTATGATTTACAACTCATCATTATTAATTTTCCGTATTATCCCTAGTTATATTTTTAAATAAAAATGATAACTGTAAATCTCCTGTTTTGTGTGACGTAATAATTGCCTAATTAAATGTACAAATTAAAGGCATTACAGCTGAATTTTGTATTTACATTGCATGTAAAACATTCTACTTATTGAGGGACCTAATTAAAAAATATTACAGCTCATTTTTGTGTCTACAGTGTATGTTAATTATTTATTAAAAACCCCTCATTGTTGAAATACGTCGTTACGAATGACGTTATTGAACCTAATTAAAAATTAAAATACTCAGTGTTGTATTTACGTTGCATTTTAAACTCTCTAATTATCATATTACAATTAATCTCCTGTTTAGTAGATTGTTTTCCTACATCTTACGGATTACTAACAAGTCTATTTATAGAAAATAACTTCCTATTTAAAAAGAGATTAAACTTGTTGCACCTTGTCTAAGCTAATTGTTTATTTCATTTGTTCCATGTTTACGTTTACCTTTACCTAATTAAAGGGGACCCCAAAGAACATTTTTATCAGTAAAAAATTCATTTTCAAACAATGGTTTATTGATTAATATTTAATTTAATTTACTATATTACATTCCGCTTAACTGTTTACA
This sequence comes from Trichinella papuae, assembly GCA_001447755.1. Classification (NCBI taxonomy): domain Eukaryota; kingdom Metazoa; phylum Nematoda; class Enoplea; order Trichinellida; family Trichinellidae; genus Trichinella; species Trichinella papuae. Next base: position 27,068 of record JYDO01000152.1, on the reverse strand, counting down.
TTATCTTGTTTCAAAGTGGAAAGTTGCTGTTACATTACATTGTTTAAAGAAAAAAGTGCTTTTGCATTAAAAAATTATTATCAGTTAAAACTTAATAAATAATAATTACAATGTTTTATAAGATTAAATGTAAATGAAAAGTGGATGTACTTATCAAATTTAACAATTATTTAACTTGCTCAATCATTAGGTGAATGAAAATTATACTTTATTTATCATTTGAGTTTTTTAATGAAGAGATTAATGTATAAAAGATTTAAAAATCTAAACTATTTAGCACGTTTATAAGGGAAATCTAGATGGATATTAATTTTAAATGTATTATGCCTGATGATGATGAAGCCTGATCTGATGAAAGGTGCAACGCCAAATGAACTAGTTAAAGGTGTGACGGCAAATCGTATGTCAACAATTGGCAAAAAGACAGAGCCAGGTAAAAAATTCACAATCACATCACAAAGCTTACCGTTTCTCTTTTGGAGTAACGATCACCNCTTATTTAAACTATGGGATAACTTCACCCTTTTGAAGTATCCCTATCCCAGACTTACAGAATTGGGATCCATGGGGAACCACATATACCGTATGTCTTCATTCCACAGTTCTGCTTCGTGTCGTCCTCGATCTGCTTCGTGTCGTCCGCGTTCTGCTTCGTGTCGTCCTCGATCTGCTTCGTGTCGTCCGCGTATTGACTTTATCTTTTCTTTATTGTCCATATCTGTAAGAATGTTAAATGTTAAATCTAAAATTTTCTCGCTTTATCACATAGCAAAATTGAGAAAATGAATAAAAAATTTTAAAATAGAAGTAACTGTCTTTTCAATTAAAGATAGCGTTAACAAAATGATTGTATAAAGAGCTTCTTAAAAAGTAACAGAACAAGAAAAATGGAATACTTTCAACAATTAAAAACGGACTTCCATAGTTACTGAACGCCGTGAGAGAACGTTACACGACGCTACCGCTTTACACGTAGGTCAAGCAAACAAGTGCAACGTTACTGATGATAAGGCAATTTTCAAACGACCCTTATTTGCATAATGTAGCGCTAAAAATCGGCTTGAGTGAATTATTCTACTGTAACTCCATGAAATTAGGAAGATTGAAAATTCATGCATAGCAAACCGCTAATCTAGCGAATGCAACGCATTAAAATGGGATAATTTCAAATGATTTAAAAAAAGAATTTAGATGCATAAAATTAAAAGTAGTTTACGTGGGATACAAATTCTTTTTTTAAGACGAATTCTTACCTAATGTCATTATATGAAAACCAAAAATATATAATTTTACAGTGAAATATCTTACATCTTACATATTCGAAACTCAAGCACATAATTAAGGTTAGGAATTTGAAGCACCCTTTCGAAGCATCCCTATCCCAGCCTTACAGAATCAGTAGACACAAGAAAACGGACATGCCTCTTGTTTTCTTTTGATCTGCTTCGTGCTGTCCATGGATTTTTGTACGGTGTCATCTGCATTTTTATTTTTTCTTTGCTATATTCTCTATACCTGCAAAAATTATATTAAATCAAAAATGTTCTCACTACATCACTTAGTAAAAGTTAGACCAAATTAAAAACTAAATTTTAAAATATAATGATTAACTGCTTTTTAATTAAAAGGTAACATTTACATAATAATTATACAAAAATTTTGAAGATAATTAAAACACACAAAACAAATTACTTTTCAGCAATTGTAAACTGTCTATAGCCACTATTTAATGCCATAGTAAATTCAGAGAACATTTTACCACGCTACCACTTGCCACGTAAGTCAAACAAACAAATGCCCCATTACTGATGATAAGGCACCGTTATGGCGATCGTCATTTGCATAATGGAGCGCTATAATCCCTTTTCAGTGGATTAGCACTTTCTGAAGATCTTCTTTTGATTGGTCATTTCATTTTCGGTTATTAAATCTGTGTATTAGATTTCATTTTTACCATGTACGTTTTTATAAAAATTTCATCTTTTAACTGGAATCATTTAATTTTTTATTTTGTAGCGATTTGTTTTCCTATGTGTGCTCTATTAATTTTATTACGTGACATGCAAGAACAATTTAAAGAACAAGAATCGTATTAACCATGGATTAAAAAGTTCTGCAAAAGTTTCATTGCAACCTACGCCGTATTTGTGGAATAAATATTCTCTAAAGTTGTCGCAATGCCTATTTTAATGTACAGGAAAGCAGCCCATCTGAAGCTCTCTTGAAACAGAACCAGGGTGCTTGCATTTCAGTAATTCAGAACACCCATTTGCACTTGACGAGAATTAAAATATGATTTTCAAGTACTACCTCTGTTGCAGCGTTAACGATTTTTATTGCTAAGTCAGTCTTTTTATTTAACCGAGCAAACGCTTTAGTCAGCTAGGAATAAACTATGCAAACAACACCACACACAAAAAAAGAATACACAAACGGCAATACAAAGGTTGTTGGAATCAGTAACACTATTACACTATAATAATAACAATATCATTGTTAAAGTATTTTTAAAATATATGAAATGTAAAGACCGAAAGTCTATTTCAATTATACCAAATTTTCAAAGATTGCCTTTTAATTTTATAATTTTCACTAATTTTTTAATGAAATCATTGCAAATCTGAAAGCCGCTGCTGTAAACTGCTTTGAAAACAATCACAGTGCATAATAAATAATTCAAATTTGACGACGGTCCCAGCGAAAGAATTTCACGGGTCGAATGCGCAATCTGATTGTTCAATTCTAATTTCTGGTTCTGCCTTCAAGTCAACGCAAAACACCTTTCGTCATTCTCTTGTCGTGCTTTTGTCTTCGTGGCGTTGAGCTCTCTCTTTTGCGCTTCTGATGCTGATCACAACGATAGTCATGCTTCACCAACTTCCATTAATTTGATAAATATAATATTATGTGGTTATCATTATTATATAACATGAAATAAATAATTTTATTTCGCATTAATTCTCTCAAGCAGCTTCTGTCGAATCGCTGTTTATCGCGCCTGCACGATATTTTGAAAATAACTTTTGCATGAAAATCAGTTTAATAAAAAAAAAAGGAGTTATATTTTGATGATAATAATAATAATATTTCAAATTTTAAAAATATGCTACTTTTTGTATTGTATATGATCTGATTTTTATCAATTTTAACATATTTGAAGTATTACTGTACTTTCTTTACCTTTTTATCAATTATTACAGTATAAGCAATAGGCACTTTGGGTGAAGGAAATAAAAATAGGTGCTTTTCCTCTTTTTAATCTGAGCTGTGTCAGAGCGTTTGTAAAAGGCAAGATTATACATAAATACGTGAAAAATCGTAAATTCTGAAAATCTTTGATGAATTTTTTCTCAAACAATTGAAGTTATTTAATAAAATACAAAGTTTTGAGAAAACAACATAACAAGATTAGAAAGAGCTACCTGAAGAAGCAATGGACAGTTGCTGCAGTACAGATCTGGCTTCTAAAGCAGCAACAGTACCTAAATTGAAACGCCTGAATTTGGGTAAAAGCTTGTCTGCACCAGACGATCAGCCGGCTTATCCGTCCGCTCCGCGACCATCGGCAGCTGTTGACAGTTTAAAAAGGTAATTTAAAGTTTTTCATTACTGTTGGCATCATCTCATTGTTTGCATACATAAGTAGATTTTGAATATAAAATTCTTTAAATATATTTTTGTTTTATTTTATTTTTATAGGTACTTCTTGAGAATTTATTATTGTTTTCAAATAATTTATCAGTGCTAGCTGTTGTTTTTATTATTGTTTTTTAGGCAATTGTCTATAAATGCTGCAAATTATTTTGGAATAGCACCTGTTGCTGATTCTTCCATGCAGAAATGGACTAATCGTAGAATTCGACATTGCTCAAGGAGGTATGGTGGCATTCGTGAAAGCAAATTGGGACAGTTTGAAACGGTGAGCTGAAATTTCTTGATTTGTTCGTATTTTATTTAATATTTTAACACTTTTTTGTTTCAACTTTTGTTTGATTTTGTTTTGTTGTCAGATTGATGGTCAGATTTCTGCTCCAAGTATGCGAGTTCGAGATCCATTGGCAATACCACGACTACAGTCGGCACAATTCAGCCTCGGTCGCAGCTTTTCCATGGACAGTCGAGCGTCAAAAGTTCGAGTGCTGCGTAGGCGAGATAGTGTTGCCAAGCTGGCCTGGGACAGATTCTCTTCTCTTATACGAGTGAGTCATCCAGCTACAATTGTAAACAATGACTCGGCAATGCAATTTTGCGTCATTCGCGTGGGTTAGCGTTTTTTCTTTGTGCAACTTTATTTTTCTCATCAAATACTGTATTTTGCAATGTAATGTATTACTGTAGTTTTTTTGTTTTGTATAAATTTAAAGAAATATGAATTATTTCAGTGATATTAGTTTGAAACATGGAGTTTTTGGTTGCTTCTTTGTTTTTTGTATTATAGTTTACTATTGTTTGTAATTTTTTGTTTTTATAAATAATATTTCAAAAACTTTGTAATTTTTTTTAGAGACGCTTTGATCTGTGTTATAAATAGATTATTATTAGAATGTTGCTAATTTTAGGAAAATGATTTTTAAAAATATATTTAGACTGGCTCTTTGAGCCATGGGCGCTCTACGAGGCGGAATAGACGCTATTCACGCAGCTTTTGTCCTACTAGTTTGGTGGGCGATGATTCAGTATTTGACGAGGATGCTACAGGTGTGGTCGGTCAATCAACTCCCGATCTCATTGCTACACCAGATTCAGTACCAATGGCAACAATAAGAGAAGAATCTGAATTGGGCAATCGAAGTTCCTTTTTAACAGAACCTCAAGATAGTGCCAAAATCAGCAGTCAGTTTGTAAAAGTGAGTGTTCTTTATATATTATTTTATTTCATTTCATTTCATTTTTTTCTCAAAATCAGGATAGAATAAAATTTGCTTTAAGGATGAGTCACCACTTCAGGATGAAGTATTTTTTGACTTTGTGCCGTGTACTGTTACGGCAACTCAGAAATTGAATGATACTTTTCCACTGAAATTTGCTAAAGTTTCTCATGCTGTTCACCCACTGCGAGGGAAACCAATGTTTTTGCCATTGGTAAGTTAATTAATTAATTACTATGCTGTGATATGGTGTCACTGTTGGATGTTTATGTAATGCTGTGCTTACCTTTAGACTGAAGAAGAGATTGATTCGAAGCCAGCGTATATTAGGGATGATTTTAAAACGGTCATTAATGAAGAAGAATCGGTGCCTACTGCTAGGAAGACGGCAGTTCCTGCGTCATTTCAACAAAGAGCATCTTTGCTGCATCCTCTGACGCGAACGTGTCCAAAGCGAGGTTTTTGGAGTGGGGTAAAATGTACACAGTTGTAATCATCTTGTACACTTAGTATTGTAATTAAAAGGTGTATGTTTTTTGCTTAGCTGTTTTCTCGTTTTGTAAGTAAGAAAGGAAAGCGGCGTAAATTTGGTGAAGGTGTAGTTGGTAGGTTTCTGGGACGTAGTCTCCGTAGGCGTTCGGAACTGAGCCCGCAAGTTGTCCAACAGTTGGACGATTTTGATGACTGCAGGTAATTTTTGCTGCTGCTAATGTTTTATTAGTATTTTTATTACTTTACATAACTTTCAGACCTTATTTTACATTTTGGGTGACAACTGTGCAGATTTTGGTCACGCTTATTTCTATATCTACATATGGCATTGGGCCAGTTGGTTTTTGGCGTACGCACGTCAGCGCTTTGGTTTTGCAAAGTTCATTAGTTTTGGAGCATGTTGCATATTTTGAGCAAGAAAATTTTTTGATTGGCCCACGCTTTGTATAGCAATTGGTTTGGAATTCAAGTCGATTATTAGTTTGTTGTATTTATTTTTAGGCAGATTTGGTGCATCTTGGAGCAAAGTATGCACCGTGCATGCGTAGAGATTTAAACGTTTATTCAGTGATTGAAAAGAATCGTCGTATGGAAAATACAACTGGTTGTTGTATATTTGACGATGGCATGGGCTGCGTGCAAACTACAGAGGATCAGTGTCCAGTGAGTTTTGAATTGCTGATGAAACAGAGAAATTTATTGTTATCCTTTTTGCGATGCACCTAAATTCAGAAACTCTTGGCTAACTGGTATCAGTGGGAAAAATACAATCGAAGTAGTGTTGAACAAAGGAGTAGAGTCGTTTGCGGTCAGGATCCGAGGTGACTTTTGTAAATTCTATTGTATAATTAGTACATCTGTAATTGCTTTCAAATCTTTATAGAACATGTACCAAGCCAGCATCGATAAGTCCATTTGAATGGCCAGATGATATTAGCAAATGGCCAGTAAGTTTGGTTATGGTGAGAAAAAAAAACATTTTAATACATATTTATGAATTCATATGTAGATTTGTTCTGAATGGACGGATGTAAAGGAATACAAACACATTGGTTGCAAAACAACAGGACGTCCTTGTTGTATTGGTATCCAGGGTGAGTGTCGAATAACTACAAGAGAATATTGTGACTTTGTTAAAGGCTATTTTCACGAAGAAGCGACGCTTTGTTCACAAGTATGCAAAGATTTTTGTTTCATCAAGTAAAAAAGTTGTTAATAACTTTTTAAAGATGTCTCCGTTTAGGTTTCTTGCCTAGGGGAAGTCTGTGGAATGATACCATTTTTAGATCCAGATCAGCCTGATCAATTTTCACGTTTAATCATTCCTTTGTTTTTGCACGCAGGGTTAGTGTTCTTCAGCTAGCGCAAAAATGTAGAATATATAGGAAAAAAGAAATATTTTTAGGATAATCCACTGCTTCATAACAGTTGTTATACAATATTTTTTGCTGCGCGATTTGGAAAAGCTAGTGGGCTGGAGCCGCGTGGCTGTTATTTATATGGTCAGCGGGGTAGGTGGATACCTAGGTTCGGCTGTATTTGTACCTTACCAAGCAGAAGTAGGTCCTGCTGGCAGTCAATTTGGCTTGTTGGCTGGACTAGTTGTGGATGTGGTTTATTCATGGGAGATGATCGCTAGACCTTGGAAGGCGCTTGGTCAACTGTTAGCTTTTATTGTTTTTTTGTTCATTCTTGGCCTGCTGCCTTGGATTGACAATTATGCACATGCTTTTGGTTTTGTTTTTGGTCTTTTGCTATCACTTGCGCTTTTCCCTTATATTCAGTTCGACGAAAACGGTCGACGCAAACGAATTATAATTGTTGCTTCATCACTGACAATTTGCATTGGTCTTCTTGGCGTTTTAGTGATTCTGTTTTACGTCAATCCACTTTGGTCATGCGACAATTGTGTCTACTTTAATTGTATACCGTTTACGGATCATCTTTGCGACAATCGTGGTCTCGAATTAAACTTGCATCCGTTGTAATAAATCCAATCGGAATTTTCTACCTCATTTTTTTACACTGGTGGATTTTTTAAGCTTTAATGGTAGTTTTCATTACTATTGTCCATTATTGTATTTATAAATTGTACTCGATTAAATGGTTAAACATTTTCCTGTGTTCTCTGTGCATGCAGTAGATGTTTATGCAGCAAATGAGATATCTGTGTGAATGTTGTTGAATAATTGTTCTGTTTTATTTGTTTTTTTTTTTGTTTGTGCTAGATGTTTTATTTAGAAACAGAGATAAATGAGAACATGAGAAACATATAAATAGAATATGGATCCAGAAAGTACTCAAGCAGAGGAGTTGGAAGTGTTGCGAATGATTTATTTAGATGAATTGATTTTTGATGATGAAAATTATCCGGCCAAATTTCACATTCCTGTCGAGGCGGTCACAACCGATCAATTTCAATGTCAAGCCGTGAAGGTTGAATGTGTTATATGGTTTGAATACACATCCAAATATCCTGAACAGGAGGCGCCCATATTTCGGATTGATTCTTGGTCCGGAAACGTCACGTCGGCGATGGTCGATCAGATCCAAATGTGTTTAGAAAATGTCGTCAAGCAGAATTTTGGCACGATGATGATTTACACACTGGTCGACACTTTGAAGGTTTGTGTATTGTTATTTGAATTTTTGCTTGCTATTGTTATTGCAATTGTTGTAATTGAGTTGTATGATGTGTAGGCACGTTTGTACGATTTATGCGAACAGCTGCGTGATGCACAAACGTCGGCTGAAAGTGGTAATAAAGCTGAAGTTGTTAATTGTGAACAAAAGAAAGGTACGCCGGTTACGTTGGAACTGTTCCTTGCTTGGAAACGATCTTATGACGAAGCGACCAAAAAAAATGGTTCAAAATCAGTGGACGGTCAAATGACCACAGGCAAACTGACCGGACGGCAGCAGTTCCAAGCTGACACATCTTTGGCCACTTCAGACGCGCTATTGTTGGATGTGAATGATGAACCATTGACTATTGATCCGATCAGTGAAGAAAACGATGTTACGAAAAATTACGATCAGTATCAATGATTATAAAACTGAAAGATGAACAACATTACAATAAAACGGTTTATTGTTTTCTTTAAAAATCATTGGCTTTTGTAATTTTTAATTCAGGTTGATTTACCTGTGTTATGTATTTCTTGGATTTTTTTTTTTTGTTGAATACATGCAAATTGTTAATATTCTGAATAATGATTGTGCAATTTGTTGATTGTGATGCTGTTTTCTTTTTCAGATTGGTTTTTTTGATATATTTTTTTTTGCTTCAGTGATGTGGACGAAAAACTTTTACCGACAAAACGATGCATTTGTAGAGTTGTAGAAAAGAGATCGGTGGTTATATGATATATAATTTAGCTTGAAAAAAGAAAAAAGATCATGGCATTACCATCATCGCCGGAGAGTTTGCAAAATTTGCCCATTGCAACAGCAACAACAACAACAACGGCAACACCTGAAGCTGTTGCAATTAGCAATGACAACAACAGTACACCGCCTTGTGCATTGTTGGTGGAAGTGAAAAGCAAGTTCGACGCGGAATTTCGTCGTTTTTCTGTGGATACAGTTTCCGCTGGTTCTTTTGAACAATTCCACAAACTTGTTGAACAATTGCACAAGCTTGAAGAGATTCCTTTCACGCTTTGCTACAACGATCCGCACGGTGATCTACTGCCGATCAACAACGATGAAAATTATCGCAAAGCTTTGGAAACGGCTCGACCATTGTTACGTTTGTTGATTCAACGCAAAGGCGAAAGCTTGGCCGAACGTTATGGCTACGGTACGGACAGTTTGAAGAAGCGAAATCGAATAAGCCGATTTTTAGCCGGTTCCACGACCTTGGACCGCAGCTACGACATCAGCTTGCCTCAGGATTTTCGACAAGTGTCGGCTATAATTGATGTCGACGTTGTACCCGAGTGTCATCGTCGAGTGCGTCTTTGCAAGCATGGAAGTGAAAAGCCGCTTGGTTTTTACATTCGTGAAGGAACCAGTGTTCGTGTTACTTCTCAGGTTGAATTATTCATTATTTCTATACATATATATATATATATATATATATTCATGCATCCCCACATGTAAATATGTTTTGTTTCAGGGTTTGCTGAAAATGCCTGGCATTTTTATTAGTCGTTTAGCAGCCGGAGGCATTGCTGAGAGTACAGGCTTGTTGGCTCCGAATGACGAAGTGTTGGAAGTGAACGGTATCGAAGTTGCTGGCAAGACACTTGACCAAGTGACTGATATGATGATTGCCAATGCAAGCAATTTGATCATCACCGTTCGACCGGCCGATCAACGTCTGACGTTGGCTCGGTGTGCGAAAAGTCGTGGTTCAGCAATGTCTCGTGAATCCGAAGCAAGGAGCAGCAGTGTTTATGCCTCGAACGACAGTGACGAAGAGGACCAAGAAGATGAGGTGAAGGATTTGCTTACTTCTGGCCAATGAATCTCGATTTGCAATATGTGTTGTTGGCAATTTGATTTTTCAACAAAAAAAAATACGAAAGACATCACAACACTTCTCTTTTATATATTTTAAATCTTATTTTCTTTTAAACATACATACATACATACATACATACATATATGAAGAAGAAAATGCAATACAACTGATATAATGTTATTTACATTTTTTTTGTTCTAATTTTTTTTTTAATTTTGTTGCGTCATTTCTGTGGCCTTATATGAATGCAATGGTGTTTATACCAGAAATTGTATACTTAAAATCAGATGCTATTATCATTATTATTATTATTATTATTGTGATTTTTATTGTTACTCATTTAACAGTTTTGAAATTAATTTTTGAAACTTACTTGCCTTTATTTTATTATTATTATTATGATTATTATTATATTTCTTATTGCCTTGTCTTATCATTAAAAAATTTTTATTGCGATACTGTTTATTATTTGCATACACATAACAATGTATGTCATTTGATTATTATCATTATTTGGAGACGAAACGTTATTCGATGGATTTTATTGATTTTGTTTTCTTATCAGAAATGTAATGATTGCTTATTTGTTATTGGTACGCTTCGACCGATGAAAATGTTGGCCCGCTGTGATCATCATCATCATCATTACATCATCTGCTGTAATGTGAACAATAACAAGTAAGCTGAACGAGTTGTTGTTGTTTTTTTTAATTTAATTCGTCTATAATTTTTTTTTAATTTTTAGAGTCAATTTCATCGATAATGGTTAATAGATTTATTTAGTCAGAAGTTTAGCATTATTTTTTGATAAAACAAAAAGCATGTTCGTTTATTAGCGCATCATCGATAACAAATTTGCAACGATAGCAGGTACGATTGCTTTTGAACAATTTTCAATTCTTCTTGTTTGTTTTAAATTGTTGTCAGGTTTATCTTTTCAATGAATGCACGATTGTTTGAAATTGGGAATATAATTGTGTAATTAATATATATCTGCTATATTTTAAAAAAATGATAAAAATTATATCACATCTTGATGCATCTTTTATTGGTGAAAAGTTGCATTCGGCAAAATTGTTAAGTTTGCAAGAAGTTAAATAAAAGTATATATATGTGTGTGAATTTTTATCCATTAATTAAACCAATCAAAGTGAAAAGTCATATCAGTTATTAAAGAAATTGTCGTTGTTGATGTGCTTCAGTTTCTGCTTTAGTATATTTTTTTCTCTACAATGCATGTGTTTGGTTTTGTTCCTCCGCAGAGGCTTTTTTTCAAGAATTGCTTCTGCTCTTTACGAATGGCATCATCATCCATAAAACAGATATTCTTTTCAAGAACACACCCTTGTAATGTGAAATGTTTTTGAATATTTTTTTTGTGGTTTCATTTCATCGAAATTTGAAGCTGTAAAAGTCGGTTTAAAGTGACGATTTCATTTGAAGGAAATTGATTCATCAATTTTAACGATTTTGCCACTTTTAAATTCAGTTGCTGATGATAAAAAGACATCCGAATGTGAAAGATTAGAAGTAGCAACGCGTTTTGCATTACTTCCCGCTCTGGCAAAACGATTAGGCCTTTTATTGCTTTATTTTATTTTATTTTATGATTATCATTTTAAAATTGGTATTTTGCTTTTTATCAGAAATTTTTATTTAAGCCAAAATTTTCTATTCAGTAAGTCAGTCAGTCAATCTAGTGCTAAATGCTTGTGGTGTTGTGCGTATCGTTTGTTTTTGAAATTACTGTTTGTTTGTGTTAATATTTTTAATTTTTGTGTTTTCTTTTATAATTTTTCATAATTTTTATTTCCCTTTTTAAAATTAATATTTGCATTTTTAGTTGTCGATTTTCGACAATGAATTTGATTTTAAACTTTTAAAAACGTTGTCGAATTGGAATCGAAGTTGTCGTTGGACAGTGACGATCATCTCTAGATAGATGATATCTTTGGGCCAGGTGAGAGACGGATTGATTGACTTTAGCGCTTAATCGATAAGTTTAAACTTTTTCATTTCTTTTATTTTTGGTTTCATAAATGAATTTTACATTTTTTGATAAACGTCAGTGTGAATACTTTATATCATTTTTATTTATTTATGTATGAGGTGAATTGTAATTATTTCTTTTGTTTTTTTTTGTCATTGGCAAAACATTAACAATACTGAGGCTAATATAAATGGAATAATTATGCTGTTTTAAATGTAGAAAAAGCGGAAAACAATAGTCAGATGAGATGAATTGAAGGGGCAAATTATAAAAGAAAATTGGAATTGTTAATTTGTTTTATTTTTGAGCACATAAAAGGGCAGTATAATTGTGGTGCAGTTTTACTTTGACTACGTTGAATTTCTGTCGTCATTTTTGCAAATTTCTTGTCCTAAGCTTGATTGGAGCCGAAAGGCAACAGGTTTCACACACATACACACAAATATATATATATATGTATGTATGTATGTATGTATGTATATATTATTAGCAGGCGAAAACTTGATTCTGCAATTGCAGTTGATGCTTGTTCTTTGAAGGTGCAGTTGTCTTCTTTTTGTTTGCCCAATTGGTTTGCTTTTCAACAGTTTCAAGTGATGATTGCTTTATGGGAAAAATTGTTGATTGCAGTTTTATGAAATTCTGTTCTGCTACTTGGAAATGGGTTTCTTGTTTTACTTTTTGTTCAACTCTTTTGCAAACCATCTTCTGCATATGTAAGATAAACAAAAACAATAGAAGCAAGCATTGAACGACAACGGCAATTTTTGTTTTGTATGTTGAGCATAATTAAGTTATATATGTATACACATACATGTACAGTATATTGAAATTGTGCATCATTTTGCTTGAAGAACATGTTTTGAAGTTTCCACAACTGGGTACAGCAAAATGGAATAGTTGAAATGAAAAATGAATTGCATGTTAAACGTAGGAAGGTTTTGTTGAATCAACAACGGCTGATTTTATTTAACTTACATCGCTGTACGTCGACATTGTTAACCAGCGTTTCATGCTAACCAGTGGTGAATCATTCACTTGAATCATGCAAGTAAGTAGCTTAGAAATGTAGATTTATTATGTAAAATGTAGCTTTATTTTATTTCAATTTTAAACTGCCTTTTCTCAACTTTTTACTGGTCTATTGGTGGCAACACTTATTCTGTTTTTGTCAGTTTCCATTTTTTTGCGGTTATTGTATTTTTTGCTTTTCAAGCAATTGTCTTGTATATTTATTCACTTTCATTAACTGTTAAACAGAATAATGTTTTATTTTTCTTGCTTTCATTTATTAAAATCTGAGGAGAGGATTTTCAAATTGTTGTTGTTCAAGTGTGAAATTTTGTATTTTCTTACGACAATTTTTCCTCTTATTATTAATGATGAAAACAGAATTTATTTTAAGAGTTATTATTCTTTTTTGATTTAGTTTAATTTGTTTGTCCATAATGCGTTTGTTGTAATACGGTATACGGTAGGTAATCTGTATCAGTTGTATCATGTTGAAAAGTTTGTCAATTGAGAAACTATTGAAATTTTGCCATTCACGAAACTCGTGAATTTTTAAAACTCTCAGTGCAGAGAATCGATAATGTTTTTAAATTCTGCAAGAGTTGACCAATATTGTTATGCTTTTCAAACAGCAGCATCAGATTGGGTTTTTTCCACAATGTACAATTGTTTTTTATTCTATTTTAATATTTGATGAAATAAAGAAATTCACAATTTTTATTTTAAAATAATTTGTATATTGATTTCAAAATTGTCATTTTTGTAGCCGGAAGAAGTGAATAATTTTAGCAATGATTGAATTGCTTTTGTACAATCTGACTGACAGCAGGGGTAGAATAATAATTTACTTCAGAGAATTGAGTTTTATTTTGTTATCAGAAATATGATCAGTATTTGCAGTTCTTTTTTTGCCATTTTATATTTATTTTGAATGATGTTCAGCTGAAAGTTACGTACTGCATGCGTGTATTGTTAATAATATTGATGATGTTCAAGTATTTTTCTTCAGTTTAAAATTTCATATTAATTTTTAACCATTTTTGTCATTGTTTCAACATATTGGAATAATAATAATTTTGGAAATGAGTGACGAAAGTTGATTTTGATCGAAAATCATTTTCACTTGTGAATCGAATTGTTTCCACTGTACTAGTAGAGTGTATGTATTGAACAGAAGTAATATATTCAATATATTTTATATTGTTTTTATGAAAAATTTGACCAATATAACATAAAAGGCGAATATGTAAGGAATATTATTGAAAACAATTGCTATTTTCAAATTTTTGATTGCTGGTGTAATTGAAAGTAAAATGATATGATAATAATAATAATAATGTAAACTTGGTTAAAATGTAATGTTTTAAGCAGAAGATGTTCATTAATGTTATTAAGTGAATTTATTATTATCAGCTCATTTGTTCACACTTGAATCACACAGGCATAAATTAAGCAGTTTCATAAATCCAGGCCTAGATGTTGTTGCACGGGAAAATTGGATTATTGTTTATTTAAATTTCTAAGCAGTTGTCATAGGTTTGAAAAAAGAAAAATAATATGTGCTATTTATTAATATTATTATTATGAATAAGTTTCTTTTTGAGAATGTGAAATTTGTCTTAGAAAAAAATGGAAAATTTTAAAAATGATGTTTTTCACTGTTGTCTGCTTTTTTAAGATGATACATTTGATGAAGCAGTTGTTTGTCTGTTTGTCAAGATTTGTTTGAATTTTCATAACAGAATGCAGCAAGAATTTGTCAATTATTACTAGGCTGTTGATTGTTTTAGTCAGGGATGAATTTGAAAAATATTTTTTTTTTAACATTAAAATTTTAACGATGAGAAATGCATTTGTCATTATCAGATCAGTTTTGCGGATAGCATCTGCTATTGTGTGTGTGTTGTTCAACTTTCACTTGTACTGAAAACGTGTACAGTTAGCTCTGAAGCCTGCCTGCTAGCCTGCTTGCCTGTTGATTGGAATCGAAGTGATGGGGCAATTGAAAATTTGAAGTAAATTTTAAAAGGAATTGAATTTTCAATTTTAATTGCATGTCGCATGTTCAGTGGCTTTGTTTTCAATTATCAGAATCGGATTTGGAATTATTGCTGTTGCATCTGTGTTTCATCTATTGTTCATACTGAATGCATCAGTCGCATTTGCTGTTTATAAAATGAAATTATACAATAGTGTGAATTCAAAATTGATACTCTACCATGCACGTTCGACATGCTATATTTATTGTTGCTTTCATTGGATAGGGTGTAAAGTTGATTGTATGGATTTTTGAATTTCAACTTCATTGCAATTCTGCCAGTTCGTTTTTGCATGGCATTCTTTTTGGCTGAGGTAGGTTTGCAAAGTGCGAGTTGAACCTGCTTTTTTTTTCTTCATAGCAGCTTTTAAATATAATTTTTGCAAAATCTGATTTATGGAAATTATACGTACTTCACTTGCTCTCAGTTGATAAAAAATAATAAATATGGTATAAAAGTTGGTCATTATTTGGTGATTGATTATTATAATTTTGAAGATGATTTCTATTATTACCTTTGTCTTATTGAGTTGAATGATTAACTTTGCATTATTTCTCTTAGGTCATTTTGCATTTGCATTAACAATTTGAAAATGCTTTTATAAATTTCTTTTTCAGTCAACAAAAACAACAGCTCATTTGTTGTCATTATTGATCATATGTTGTTGTGTTGCAAATTGAAATGAATTGTGATGAGGAAATTAGCTTGCAACACTAGCACCACATGCATCGAGCACGTGATTCATTCGTCTGTATTTTAGCATTTTGGGTTAGAAGCATTTCGGTGAATTTCTTGCTTCATTATCTTAGATTGTTACAACTGTTTTTTACACTTACCCATACAGTAAAGTTGTATAGTACCATACAGAAAGTTTCAAGTTTAAATATAATTAAGGAAATAGATATTCTTGGTTCTTTTTAAGAAAACTAACTGTTCATCATTTAAAATTCAGGACGTGTTCATTGATCTTGAAGTTCATCAAAACTATTTTAATTGGTATTGTTATTAAAATTAGTTCATACTGTTGAAGAGACATTTTTAATGAAATTGTTGAAATAATATATTATAGATTTGCCGATGATATTGATTTTCAACCTATATATTTATATCTATATAAATGTGTGTGTATGTATGCATATATACTAATTGAAATTTAGTTGCAATGGAATTTCTTTATTTAAAAATATGGTTTGTTTGGCTTAGGTTAGTAGTTGAATTGTCGGTTAATTGAAAGATTTATTTATTTTGATAAAGGAAAAAAAATGGGTTTTCAGTTTATGAAGCGCATTATTTTAACCCATGTGCTAATAAACTTGAACACTTTCAAGAAAGGAAGGAAGTGATAGTGATCATCGGTCAGCTAGATGGTTAACTTATTATTATTGTCTGCCTGTTGCATGTTGATTTATTTTTAAAGCTATCTGAATAGCGCTTTATGAATAAACAATGAGAGGGTCATTTGTCTTTTTGTCATCAGAATGTGGTTGTTTTGTTCGCTTACATCTGCTAGCATCTGCATTAACGATCTTATTGTTATTCCAAAAACAAAAAAAATTGAATAGTAAAACTTAATTCAATTCAGTTTATATTCTCGAGTATTTCATATTCTATTTATTAATTTTCAAATATTATGCATATCTCATTATATGCATATATGTGTGATTGTTTGTGTTTTCTGCGATTGATAGTCAAAGAAATGAATGAAGCACTAAGATGAGAAATATTCAAAGTGAAAATAATTTTTGAACATGGTTATTTATAGTCGGTAAATCGCATCGCATATGCATACAAGTGAATTGCTTAGGCAAAATAGGGTTGCATTATTGATATAAGCTTAATTTTTAGAAAAAAATTAGAAATGAAAAAAATCTTTTGAAGTAAATTACACTGTATTGACAGTTAGCTGTATTGACAGTTTTCAGAAACAAATTTGACGTTTAAATTTTGTCATTGTTGACCTGATATTGAACATGCAGTTATGAACAATGAACAATAATTATTATTACTGATTACAGATTGCGATTATATATTTCTATTTGTTAATGTGAATTAATATTTAATTCAAGGAAAGAAATGTAGATTTTGAAATCAATACTTTTTTTCTGACTTTTGTGCAAAAAAAGTAAATGAAAAGTGAATTTGCATTGTAATTTTTGAAATTATGTCCGAATTTTATTCATCAACTTGTTCAAATCAAACGTCTTCTGATATGGAATTTGTCCTATCGTTGATTTGATTTGAATGGAATCTGAAGTATTTTTCGTTGTATTTATTATTGTAATGAGAAATTTGAATTTTTTCTTCTTCTGCTTGAACAATGATCGTCGGACGTAACAATTTTGAATTTGTTTCTTCATTTTCACAATGCGCTTATGCATAATCTTATTTATGTTCACTTGAAAACTTTTGAGCATTAGTGATTTGAAAAAAAGAAAAAAAAAGGTGTTCACCCTTCTGTTTGATTTAATTGTTTTTAATTGTTTGATTTATTCATTTATTTTTGAAATGCGTTGGTGGATAACATTTGTAAAGTAGGTTTTTGTTTGTTAAAGGCTATTGGGATGCGAGTAGGTGGTGAATGTTGAGAATCGCTTGGAATCAGTAATTTTTTTTTTAATTTTTGACGTCCTTGTGGCCACGTGATGCACAACAGTCCAAATGGGTAGTCCATGTATGTGGAGAGGTAATGGACTGTTGCAATTTACATTAAAATAATTGCAGTTGGATAAATTTGATGATTTTATCTTTGGTTTGTTATCTTTTGTAACAGTTAAATTGTAATTTTTAATTATTTAATCGAAATTTCATTTATTATTTAAATATGCATAATAATAAGTGCACACGCTTGGGGTAGTAATCAAAAATTCTGAGTTTTATGTTCTTAATTTTTCGGTTTTCATGTACAAATGTGCAGATGTAATGTAATGTATTGTTTTTTTTTTCTTTTGTTGACCTCGACAAAGCAAAGCTAGTAATATAAGTATGTATGTAAAAAGCGTCAACGTTTAAGGTCAGTGTTGACGTTGATATTTCGTCTACTAGCCCGCAAGCGACCGCTGCTATATTAGACGGTCAAATAGAACGAGCAAAGTTGCTTGGACGATAATTTGCTCCAGTTTTACTGTAGACTGGAATTTGGCAATAGAACTGAGGGGAGAGCCTATTAGTTATACTGTTTTGTTGTAGTTAGTTGTACATTGCGGGGCATATTCTCTGAACATGGTACGAATTCGAAGCTGGTCGACAAGCTCGAAAACATCTTCTACAGGAACCGTTTGGTCTTTGCCAATATCCGCATATCACCAGGTGGGGATTGAACCAGCTATATATATATATGCTTAAGATTTATAGTTTTTTATTTTATTTTATTAATTATTTTCTATATAAACTTTATTTATTCCTTTTTAATAATTAATATTCATATATTTTTCAAAAATACCGCTAGATTCTTCAATTTTGTCATTTTTTTACGATTTAACTTTTGCACGTCAGAATTTCTTTTTTGTAAGTAATGTCTTCGACCTTTTTATTATGCTCATTTATTATTAATTAATATTTAAAAAAAAAAGTTCAACAATTTTGTTAAATACTAATAAATTATCCACTTTGTTTTCTTTTTTTTTTATCACTTAATCAAAAATCCAGCTCGTGATTTATCATCATCTTGTGATGCATTTATTTTGAAAAGCAAATTGTTCAATTATTGTTCAATGAGCTTTTTTCAATGCTGATAATTGAACAACCAGTTGAGAAGCAATTTTGTGGTGTTAAGTTGATGTGAAGCAATTTTTCAATTTATTGCTAAAGTCTTTTGTCAAACGAAATGACCAAATTGAGCATACTGGTTCGCTTATTCGGCATTAATGAGACAAATGAACGGGTCATTTTGGCTATTAGTTTGAAAAATTACATTTCCACTAGTGTGTATAGCTAACAGTGTAAACAAACAAATGATTACAGTATTCTGATGTTCACTGATTATTAAAATGATGATGCTGAGTGTTGTTTCCTATTTTTTCAACTTTTATTTAAACTATATTTTACTATAAAACCCATACAATATTGGAAAGAAATTTTTTATTTGAATGTGATATTTTGAATTATTCTATGTTAGTTAGTTATTGTTAGAACGTATGTATTGTATTGATAATGATTAATGAACAAACAAACACGATTATTTTATTTGGGCAGTCATTTTTTCCTTCTTCTTCTTATGTTTTTTAAACAGCTAATTATATATTCATCTGATATATAATGAAATGTGTTGACAATGTGCGTTGCTAAAGTTCGTCAGTGTTGATGGTGATCATTAATGAATAAAAATTGTTGGATGGATATTTTTTTTTTGCTTTGCTTGGACGAAAGTGATGCTAGCTTGAGTTGCATTATTATTTAGACGTCATTTTTGCATTAGACAACACTTTGCTTGCATTTTCATGGCCATTAGCAGTTTTATATCAGTACGTGCCAACACTGAGCGATTTCTGAATTGGAATGTTTGCTTTTCACGTCAAGCATGCTTTTAGATGTTGCGATTAAATTTATACACGCGGTTACTTTTACGTCTTTGCTATGCAAACATACCTTAACGCATTTTACTGCTGCTGCTGCTGCTGCTGCTTTGTTAACCAACGCTGGCGGTCAGGTTGATTATTATCAGCAACAGATTGAGTGGACAAGTAGGAAAAGCTTTCTCTTTCAAACACCTCTCCAAATATCGTTTCTTTTAATTATCATATATACTTATTATATGATAATTTTATTTATCAGTGAGCATTGTTATCATTCTATTGACTTGATTATGCTTGTTGTTGGTGCTGTTTCAGACTCGGGATGGCCGGCCCGATTTGACCAATTTGGAAATGGATCTGTTCGATGTTCAGCTGAAAAAAGCCGCAACCCTGGAGGACAGATCCTCAAGGTGCCATAAAAATTGCTTAAAGCCATCATGCTTGCCTATTACGATAATTGTCATTTTCATTGCAATGGTGATCATGTTTTCATTGTTGAACGAAGATTACATCGAAGATTTTGTCATTTTGAAAGAAGAAAAGCAACTTTGCAGCCAACAAAATTGTCGGTATGTATATGCAAGCACTTTTGCATAAATAAATGTATATTCAACGTTATTTTAATATTAACATTCGTATTAAATAAATGATTTGATTCATTATTTTGTTGTTGTTCTTGTTTAGAATATCTTTGGTCGAAAGCATTCCCATGGGTATGCAATTTGCGGTGAATTTGTCTTTTGTCGAAAGTACGTATGACACTTGGCAAGAGTTGCTTACAATTTCTGAAAATTCCGTTCACATTGGCGCGTTTTATTGGAGTCTTCGTGCCAAAGATATGCTGGCCGATGATTCTGATGCTCAAGTGTGCTGCCTACGCTCTGTCACCAGTGCACGATGTACAGTTGATGAGAAATGTGATTTAGGGAACGGATTTGTTCAATCTTTTGGAAAAGGTGGGACGCAAGCGTAAAATTTCAATAGCGCAGAATTTGGGCGATGAACAGTCGATGCGAGAATCTGAACTTCTGGACAAGCAAGGTATTCCGGACATGATTAGTTATCCTTCTTTACGACGTCATTAATTAATTAATTAATTAATTGTTTCGTTGTTTGCTTCTTTGTATTTTTTTTCTATAGGATTGGCTGAGATTCGCAGTTTGAATTTTTCCAAATGGTTTGGTTCAGGGGTATTGCATACTAAACTGTGGATTATTGACGAGGAACATTTTTACATCGGTTCAGCGAACATGGACTGGAGAGCGTTGACGCAAGTATTTGATTTTGTTATTTCTGTAACATTTCATGGAAATTGAATTGAAAATTTTAATCTTCGTCGCATTTTGCGCAGGTGAAAGAGTTGGGCGTGGCAGTGTACAATTGTAGTTGTCTTGCTCGTGATTTGGATAAAATTTTCCAAGTTTACTGGTATATGGGCAAGCCGGGCACTGTTTTGCCGAAAACTTGGCCAGCTAAGTTTTCAACGTTTTTCAACAGTTCCAATCCGATGCGAATCAATCTGAACGGCATCCCCAGTGACGTGTACTTTTCTGTATGTAATTAACGTTCACTGCATGCAGTTGTTGCAAAGAAAAAATTGAGCATCTGTTTAAGAGCTCTCCTGAAGCATTTTGCCCTCGTCATCGGGAAAAAGACATCGATGCACTGATAGACGTTATAGACAAAGCAACGGATTTTGTTCATGTTGCTGTGATGGACTATTTGCCGATTGTTGAATACGTGAAATACCCTTGGTAAGTAAATGAAAAAGCTTCAAATTATAGTTTTGCTTTTGTGTTTCTTTTTTTGTTGATGAAATAACATATTCATTTTTAGGTTCTGGCCAAGAATTGATAATGCAATTCGAGCTGCAGCATTCAATCGAAAAGTGAAAGTGAAACTTTTGATAAGTCAATGGAATCACACGAAGCCATCAATGTTTGCATTTTTGAATTCTTTGGCTGCTTTTGGGGCTGGTCTGGCGCCGGATCGTATCTTAATTGTAAATAAATAAATAAATATATATATAATGTTTATGCGGTTGATTTTTGTTTCATCTTTTATAATGTTTTATATTGTTTAGAAAATTTTTGTTGTACCTACTTACAGTGAAAAACAAGCGAAGATTCCTTACTCTCGGGTGAATCACAATAAATATATGATAACAGAGGATACGGCTTATATCGGTGAGCAGCTTTTGATTTTTTTTTCTTTTAATTTCAGATCAGTGCTTCAACTTGTGAAAAAGATAATTGGAGATACTGTAATGTTTTGGATAATGATGTCAGGAAAAATATCGTGTGAGATTGAGTGATGATTGTACGAGTGTGTAAATGTTTCAGGAACTTCTAACTGGGTAGGCGATTATTTTCTGAACACTGCTGGTGCAGCAATGGTGATCCGGCAGACTAATATTACTGGAGAAAATTCCATGGACGTTTCAGTTGTTGGTCAATTGCAAGAGTTATTCGACCGTGATTGGAATTCATCCTTTGCTTCCGACTTGAAAGAGTTTGTGCTGTAATTTGAAAAACACTCGCCTATTTTTCATCCAGGTGTATTTTATTTTTTATTTTATTTTCCTCTATTATTAGCTGCTACTGGCTTGCACTTGTGCTTGACTTGTACTTGATTATTACGATAATCTGTTGAACACATTTTGTAAATTGCATCTATTTTTTGAACAAAGCGTGCAATGAAAATTGCCTGTCATTTCACAGCTCGTTCACATAATTGATCACATCATTTGTTAACTGATGCTTTCAGTAAAGACAGCCTGAAGCAATATTGCAATGCTTTTGACATGATTTCTTTTGTCAAATATGTTCTCTGATTTTGATATGTTCGTTTTGATTTGAGAGAACTAACTGCGTGCGCTGCGTGCTTGATCAATTGCGTTCACATTGTTGTTCACTGCGCAGACATTAGAAGGTGAGTATTTTTAAACAATTGTATTTTGTTAACTGAAATTGGTTAAAAAAAATTTTTTTCTTCAAAATTAATCATTTCACAAAGATTGTTCAATTTCAAATAATAATTCATTTCAAATTTGATATATGGGCATGAAACTTATGGAGAATTTATCACGGTTAGTGACCTTTTACGATTTATTATTACTTGAAATTTATAGAACGTAGCTACTAGTATCTATCGGTCGTCAGACATTTATTCAAGCAGCGAAAATAGCGAACGAAATGCCTTCCCAAATCCAACCGTTTCGTTGCGGTAAATAAGTTGATAGCTGATTCTGTGTTACTTGATTCACGAATGTCGCACCATTTCTGCGAAATTGGTATATAGGCACGCTGGCATTGCAAACACCAATTCCAGTGACACCATAGCCTACAGTTCCCATGTCACTGTAGCCTTCTCTTCTTCGTTGATTGTACAGAGCATCATCCATCACGTAGAGGTGGAAACCACCAGGTCCTATGAGCCCACGAATTGGTCTCAAATATGGGCACGCGGATTTTTGAGCCTTTGCCCACCGGCCCACAACACCATTATCGGTGTAACCGGCAACTGTAGCTGCTGTTGATAGTTGATTATCACTTGTACTGGTGAAACGTCTGACTGTATCTAGCTCATCTAAATTGAAAATGAGAAAAGTGAAATAATAATCAATTGAAGATTGAATCAATTATTACCGTTAGCTGGAAGCGAGCCGCATGAATTGGTAGTGTTGAAAATTGACAGAGAGGCTAAAAAGAAAAGCAACGTTCTGATCATGGTGAAATCGTTTACAATTCGATAGTCATTTTTTCAGATCGCTTATAAATTTTTTACTGTTTTTTTAAATTAAGGTGGTATGACGTGCGACTATGTTTACTTTTAAAAAATGTATAATTTTACACTGAACATGGTTGACTGTCTGTCTGGTTTGAAGATGAAAATAATAATTATAATAATGAAAAACCATCATTACAAGAAAAGCATACCGCTTTTTCAATCTGATGCATTGTTTTTTTTGTCAGCCATGCGCGTCACGGAGCATGTTGTTGTTGACATGACTGGCTGGATTCACTTTTCTCGTTCAACAATTCAGTGTATCTTAAAGTCTGCATATGTTAATAATAATAGAGAGCAGCTTTTTGCTGAATGCCTTCCTAAATGATTAAGTAGTTGCTCAGTGTTTTTTGTATTTCATTTCATTTATTTGCATCCAGCATCACTGATGCCGGTGTTTATTTCTCCTAATGACATATTTGATTACTGTCTCCTGAAGGGTATTTTTTCTTTTTGGAAAAAAAGTTTCACATTTTAAGGTGATTTTATTTCTGTTTCAGCAGTAATAGTAATTCATAAATTTTACACACTCTAAAAATAGTACTTTTAATTCTCAATTTCAGCTAATTGCGTGTAAATAATAATACGTGGAATAAGCATGTTCTTGTTTGCGGTATTTTTAGTGTAATAAATTTATTTAATAAATTCATTTATCCTGGCATGGACATTCTTTTCACCGTATTTTCAAAACACTGCTTAAACTACGCTTTAATTTCATGTCCTTGCAGTTTTATTTCTGATTTACATCTTCAAATTAACGATCAACAGATAGCATGACTAGCATCTTTGTTAAAAGAATGAGCTACTTGACTACTAGTAAAATAATACTTGATTTTTTTTCTGTATAAGCAATTTTCTTCAAAAATATTTTGAAATGGACAGACCGTCGTAACCTGCACAGCTAGCTCTGCATATGAACAATATTTACTTCAGTTACGAGTAATTTATTATCAATTGAGAATGCTGTTGTCTTTCAGATGTTTATTGCAATTCTTATACTGGAGCAACTGAATTAATGATGGTATTTTTCTTTCAATTTGCTTAATATTTCTCTAGTCAGTATAATAGAACAATTCTTTGCTATTGCTTATTATTCCAAAGCAAAGTAAACATCTGAAAAAGAAACAGACAAAGAACTAATATTTGTTTCATTATTTATTAGTGACGAGAATGGACGGAAAATAATTTTTTGCTACATATACTCGACATTGACGGTAACGGTTGAAATTGCAGAGAAAATTAGTGAAGAAAGAATATGATGATGAGGATGATGATGATGGTGGTGTTTACCAACACAATTCCGCATTCATGTCATTGCAGGTCTTCTGTGGCTGAAGCGGTATGCTTGTGTTTTATTTTTAATTTTACTTTTTTATTCTTTTTCTTTTATTTCTTAGTTCAGCTTTATTTTATTGCATTCAGTTTTATTGCCGTTGTTTATTTATGAGACTTGTGTAAATTAGTGTGTTTCTTTTTGAATTAGATTTCTGAAATTCTAATTACGGGAGTTGTTGCGTTTTGTCTGCTCAACAGACTGCAGGAGTGCTTTTGTATTTTGTCTTGTTTTGCAAGCAAATGAATCTATCGTCACATCTAAGCTTTCAAGAGCAGCACGATTTCTCAAATGTTGCTAATTCAGATACAAATGCAAGATGTTCTACATCATTTATAATTTTTACAGTTCATTCCATAATTAAAATCACACATTAATATCGTATATTTAATTTAGCAATTTAATCTTCAAATTTATTTTCTTTAGCATATTCAGAATTGTTCACTAAACAAATGAAATTTAATGATTTGCAAGGCACATTTTTGAAGTTTGCCCCCATTATTGACATTGTACATTTTTTTTAAGTGAAATATTAAAATGAATCGATAACTTCATGAACTTACTACCATTATATAATAAAATTTCGTGTTGTTACACGTTTTCATTTTGATATTCACTTCAGCAGCTATACGCTATGCAAGCAATGTATTATTAAATTTTACTGAAAGTTAAAATAATAAGTGAAAAAATATTAATATAATAAAGATCAATTCACGAATAGTGGGCATAAATAAATGTCAGTAATTCACGTATGATATAATTGTACGTGTGAAATAAATTCGAGTTGTCTGTAAGAAGTGTATTAGCACAGTTTTTCTTTGCACTTAACACATTGGCTGTGAAATATAGTGCGCTAAATGTGTAAGAATTTTTCGTCAGCTTTTTTTCGAATTTTAAGACTAAGATGACTCAGTTGGGTGTAATGTCAGTTCTTTTCTTCTTTGACTCATTCCATTTCATGAACCTCAGTACTTTATCAGACTTCATGGAATATTATGCTTCGAATTAATCTTTACTTAGTTGTGCGATGAATGTACTACTACAAACCGTGGTGAGACAACTTTCATCATGTTAATCGAAAAGGATGGAAAATGAAGGAAAAATGAGTTGCCCAAACCAAAGAAATATTGCACAACATTGCGAAATTTCAACGAATACTACACTAAAATGTGGAAGATGTTTCCCTCACGGAAATGCAAGCATCTTGATTCCGTTTAAACAGAGTTCCAGATTGGCTACTATCCTATGTATTAGGATAGGCATTGTGCCAAATTTAGAGGACATTTATTCCACAAGTACGACTTAGTTTGCGGCGAAACTTTCCATAACCCTCTATTCGATTGCTATTTAACGAGTTATAACAAAAAATGCAAAAAATTTGACAAAAAAGTTTTAAACGAAAACGCGAAAACAGCCAAGGCTATAGTCCATGAAATTTCGAAATTAGCGAAAATCTTACTTTTATACAAAAATGAGTTGAACAGATCAGAAAAAATCAGCGAATTACAACGAACCTAGTCGCACGTTGCATGACAGCTTATTTGTCGAGATATTGTCAAAAACATTGAATCACTATGCAATTTTAGTGGGAACTACAAGAAGCGAAATAAAATCTGTGCGATTCATAATCATGCATATATTTTCATTCTATTAACTTTTACATATGAACTTTCTATAATTTTATCAAGGAAAAGTTGCTTATTCTAATAACATTTGTCCCTGAGTTTCATTTTTGTAAAATTTCCATTTTATAATTACGCAATTTCATTAATTATAAGCGATACGGAAATAAGAATAATTTAAAGCGAAACGATTGGAATATAATTTTTATGCAGCATTGCATTATTTCCCAATATAAATGACACCTTTGCTTACAAGCAATTCTGTCAAATATCTCATTAAATCATCGATTGCGCATTACTGATAGTTTGTGTGCAAAATTATTGTACAAAACTGTTTCCATATATGAAGAAATAATTCAATAATACATTGCACCTCTCTAGAGGCACTCCCTTCTTTTAGCTGAGCTTATGAGTAAATATCTCGGAATATTAGAATGAATACCAAATGTGAGCGCATTAATTTGTCATAAATTGTTAATTTATTTAATTATAATCATTTGGAGTTAATTAGTAAGATAAAAAAAACAGCATTCCTAGGTCATTTCTGAAGCGTGGTTACATTACAGTGAACTAATCGAAAACAAAGTCAAATAGCTACATTCTTGGCATCATTCGGCAGCTAAATGAATAATTAAGATCATCAGCAGCATACTATTAGAGGTCATTTAGAGATAACTTTAGAGGCCATTTATTCCACAAGTACAGCGTAGTTTACAATGAAACTTTTGCAGAACATTCTAATCTATGGTTAATACGATTCTTGTTCTTTAAGTTGTTCTTGCATGTCACGTAATCAAATTAATAGAGCACACATTGGAAAACAAATCGCTACAAAATAAAAAATTAAATGATTCCAGTTAAAAGATGAAATTTTTATAAAAACATACATGGTAAAAATGAAATCTAATACACAGATTTAATAACCGAAAATGAAATGACCAATCAAAA
>JYDO01000151.1:0-107254 GCA_001447755.1 Trichinella papuae | reverse complement strand
GTATAAGGCGCGAAGAACTACAGTCAGTATAGGAACCTGACTGTCAGTAACAAAGTGTAATATTGTTCCCTGCCTTTATTACAAGTATATTTGATGTCACTTTTATTAAATACAGTTGTTTTTTCATTCGTATAATGGCTGTTTTTTCTTTAAATATTTATTTTTTAATTTGACAGTTTTTAGTAATCAGTTGTAGCATCCTGTTACGGTAGACTTTTGTCGGTCATTCATGCGAATCTTATTTCTGGTTTCTAACGCTTATTCACAACTAAATACAAGAACTAACAACACACACACACACACGCAAACTATCTCGCTATCTATATCAAAGCGTCACAATCACGCTATATACATAAAAAAGTGGTTATGCCGCTAGATAAACGCCGTTTTCCTTTTTAAAACCATTCTTGAATTGGCGCCTGCCCTATTTTCTTCCCTTCGATCTTGATTTGCTATTAATTATGATCATACCCATTACACAGTGTTTGTAATCCAATTTTTAAAAACTTTTCTATATTTTATTATTATGGGAACCAAATGAAGTTTAATGAAATGAGATAGTCGTAGGTCAACAAATACAGCAAAATAATTTTTTATTTTTTAGCGCTCAACAACAACAATATCAACAGTAAATAATAGATAATAACATCAATAATGAACAGCAGTAAATAACAGATGAGAACAACCATAATAAACAACAAAAAGTAAAATAAACAAATATAAGTGATCAATAATAGCAAATAAAAACAATAAAAAAGGAAAAAAGCAATCAATAACTCAAAAGGCGGCTTTAAATCAGCTCTGGTGTCAGGTACATTAAAGCTTCAAGATACTGCTCCAGCGAACGCCTGCCGCTGGTGCATCTCAGCATAAGTTTGGTTTACCCGTCTTAAGCAACAAGTAGCAGGATCTCTTGATAACAGCTGGTTGATGAGCGTTTCCACCACACCCTGTTCTACTATTAGGAGCTGGAGCAGTTCATAAAACCTGACATGGCTTTTACCAGCTTTTTTGTTGAGCTCATTATGCCAACGTTCCAAGTGGTTATTGGTTCTAATACGTACATTGTGTACATCCCAAAGCGGCAGTATATCATGGGTCATCCATTCCTGCTGAAAGTAATGAAATAAAGCTAACAGGTTACCCGTAGTGCCTGTTTCAAACAGCCTAACGCCGGTAACAACTTGCGGAACAGGGAGGAAAGCGGTGCTCAGGAGCATTTTGATTTTTCTTTTTGTTTCTTCATCGCTTCTATAGCGAACCACCGGCTTCTTTCTTAGTCCCAGCTCACTGACTTTCCTATGTACCTCTTGGCAGAATTGAAAATAACAGCCCCGCACCTGCGCATTCGGGAAGTAGCGCTGAATCACAGGTATCAGGGCTGTTTCAAAATCACAGATAATGCTATCTGGATTAAGGTCGACCTCCAGAACTACCGCTTTGTTTATTTACGCTTGAAAAATAGATCCGTAAGTGCCAATATCTTTACCGGTACATAAACAATAGACTGCTGGCACCAGCTTACCGGCCACAAAGTCATGGATGGTGAAAAGCTGCTAATACCATTGAGGTACAATCTTGAATGTACCATCCATGCCCGAGGCTTTCCTGGTTACCAGCAGTCTAAATCTGGAACATGTCGCAAACACCAAAATGTGCTTCGATGCACTTTGGCATACCAGGAAGTCTTCCTCAGATTTTGATGTCTTAAGTTGATCAGGAATTTCCTGATCCTGACAATGTTTAGGAAGATTGGACAAGCGTTTTGCCCAGTTCTTGTTCTGCGCTTGCTGTTCTTCCATGTGATACGATCTTCCCCTGAGAGGTGTTGAAAACGCCTTCACGGTACGTGACCAGTAGGCACCTGCGCCAACCGTCCCTATGAAAGCCGTAGTTGAATATGATGGCAACGTACACCTTGCGTTCTTCATCCACTGTTAAAGAGAGGAAGGCGCCTCCACTGATGTTCTTCACGGCAAACCCTGCTAACTGTCTTCTCTAAGATGCTTTTTGCATCACATTCTACGGCTGCTGTTCTTCCATTCTGATGTGATGCGCCGTAAATCGTTGAAAACGCTTAGATGCAATTTCAGCAGAAGGCATCTGCGCCAGTCGTCCGGATGAAAGCAGCAGTAAACAGGGAAGAGAACGTACACCTTGCGTTCTTCATCCACTGCTAACAAGAGAAGGTGCCTCCACGTATAATAGCATAACCGAATTACATACACTACGGTAAGAAGTGGCCATTCATCATCGTACTATCAGTAAGAGATGGTCTACGGCAGCATTCGACGTTCCCTGTATAATGTAAGGAATGCTATTTTGATCAGCATGCATTTCCATTGTTTGCATATAACCGTGCACGGACAGCATAGAAGAAAATATTACGCTTGTTTCTTGACAGCAGATTCTCCTTTAATCTTAGTTCACCAGTGCGACATGGTGACATACCAAGTCGTTCAAAGAAAACGCCGTTGCCATCTGAGTGCATTTCCTCGTCCATTAACTGAATTTTTCCCCTTATAAAATCATCTATGGAGATTTTTGCATCCAAGATTTCCATAAATTCCCATAATTTCTTTTCTGTTTAGTATGCTGAAGGATCTCCTTCTGTGAAGGACAGAGCTTTCTTTTAGAAACGGCCATAAAATTTTCACTGGAAAACATCTGCCCAAAGAGATGAACTGATAGAATTGATCAAAAAATTTTCCGTGAAGAAAAGGCCTACACGTAACAGCGACGCACGCAGCAACGCAACGCAACGCAACCAACGCAACCGGTGCAACGTCACCAAACTGAAAACTGGCTTCTTTTCAAGCTGCTTTTATAGCACGCTAGCAGCTTGCTTTTCCGCCTTGAAGGTTTCGAAACGACTTCCTTGGTCTCTTTTCGCTCACACTAAATGTGTTAAAAGATAGCAAACTTACGCAGCTCTATCTTTGCTCTGGAAACACATGATTGGCGGAAAAGTTCCGCACGCTTACGTGCGAGCGACTGAACTGCTACCTACCGCCGTTAATCTGACGTAACTTCAGGTGTAATATATAAATTACAAGTGCAATATTTAATAGTACATTTCAACTATGGGTTTGAAAGAAGTATTTTTGTTCAATATTATTCTCCAAATAATGTAATGCATTCAATTTATTTTGTTACATTTTAAATTCATCGAAGGTTGTATCATTGATTACAACTCAAATATAAAATAAACGATGCGTAATGTAAATATTATTTCACGAGATTTCTTACTTAAAAAAATTATGGATTTTTCTCCTAAAATTTCAGAAGAAAATCAGGAATAATCGGTTCCACAGATATTTTGCAATATGGCAATTTTTTTCAACATTATGCACAAAACAAAGTTATTAATTTCTTATATATGTTGAAAATATAATTTTATTATATTAAAATAAAATATTGAAATATACAAAATTCAGTGCAATGCAAATTTCCAAACTTAGATATAAATATTAAAAATACAGTGTATTATTTTGAAAGGATCAAATTATATTTCTTCATCTTCATTGTAGCGATTCAATGAAGCATAGCTTTGCTTCTCAATGAATACCGCTTCTTTTTTGGAGTAGATTTCAATGAAGAACGTTTTCGTTGAAATTTAGTTGACTTTATCAAAACTGCTTTTCGGTTGGATTTTTTCACGCTTCTCTTTTTATTACGACGAGATTTTCGTCCACTTTTAGATCTTGTTCGCGCTGCGGCTTTACGGGCTACTTTCTTGCCAAGGCTTTTCCTCCTTGTAATACTCCTCGATCTTGAACGTGACCGCAACGACTGCAAACACGTTGGGCAAATTATTTCTGCGGAATCCTCAACTCCATCCAATGGTACAGCTGATGGTCTTTTCTGCAATTCTAATCTTGATGATGGACTCAAGGATTGTCGAGGAGAACGCCTTGGGGTTTGACTTCTTGATCTTGAACGTCTTTGACGACGGGTACGACTACGACTACGACTACGACTATGCCTGCTACTTCGACTGCCACTGCGACTACGACTTCGACTATAACGACCAACGGATTGAGAGCTTATCGAAGAAGGCATGGTGCTCACTAACGACAAGAATGAATTACTTTAGTTTGCGCATCGCTTATATAATCTATTTAACACTTTAAAGAATATTACTTTAAATCGAAATTATTTTAAACTTATCTTTAAAGTAGATTATGGAAAAGTTGATCATTATTATCACTCGAGTTTGATACACTAAAAATATTGCAGACTTCTGAGTATGCATTACTTAGAAAGAAGAACTGGGAAATAGAATATAAAATATGAATTTATTTCCAAACAAAGTTTTCAATTTTAATAATTTGATCAAATTTAGGCTGAACTTTCCCTGCGTTTTCTTCCTCGTCGTTGAACGCGTTATCTTATTTGACATTCGTACCGTTCTCTTATTCGTTTTCCTTGTCTATTTGTTCATTGATTTGAACTTTTCAGTAGTAATTAGCTGCCATATTTTTTCATTTCATTGGTTTAAATATTAAAATTTAGGATTATGTAACATTACTAGTAGTGACGTAACGTTAGTTGTGAAAAATTTTTTATTATTCAAAAATTATCTTGAGTTTGCTTTTATCAAAATTTATGAAGTTTTATCATTCTTAGTTTGGCAGAACCAAACCCGCTACCATCAATTAAATTAATACCTGCATATATATATATGATTACTGTATCATCGGTATCGTACGAGGGCAGCAATTATTATTATTAGAACGACTGTATAATCAGCTCCCTTACGTGACATATAACACCGTGATCTTCTTATAATAAACTGAACCACACCTACTGGTGACGCAGCTGTCTACTAAACACAACTACCTCGACATCTCAACATCTGCCCTGTCAGTTAATTTGCCAACCGTCTGGCCGCATAGCCCGTGACTATGGTTTGCGCAACCTGAAGCCCAGTTTCAGCTGTCTCTGAAGAAGTATTACGACGTCATTTCATCCTTACCACATTCCGTTTCTCCAGTCCTCGATGACTACTGCCGAACTGACTCGAACTATGACGCAAGTAATTTGACATTCTGCTGGAATTAGGTATCATTCGACCGTCCATCAGAAGTTGGGCGTTGCCGCTACACATGCTACACATGGTGCTGAAGGAACAGCGTATCACATGGCGACACTGCGGAGATTCCCGTCGTCCCAACAACGTCACTAAAGCATGATAGATGCCTGGTCCCAAACCTCAACGACTTCGTCTCACAATTAAGCGACCGGAAAATATTTTTCAAAGTCGACTTAATCCGTGCTTACCGACAAATTCTGGTGGCTAAGAAGGCGAAGACCTACCGAAGACGGCAATTACTACTCCTTTCAGCCTTTATGAGTACGTAAGAATGCCATTCACTTTGCGGAACGCTGCACAAACGTTCCGGCGCTTCATGGACGAAGTCTCGCGAGGGTTGTAATTTTGCTTCATATATTTAGACGACGTATTGGTCGCAAGTCCCAACAATGAGGTTCACGAGAAACGTTTTACAACTCTTTTTCATTGATATGAAGAATACAGCGTCAAACGGAATCTGGAAAATTGCGTTTGTTATGTGATGAACGTTGGGTTTCTCAGATTCAGAGTCTGTAGTCAAGGTATTAAGCCGTTGGAAAAGAAATTGCAGCTGTTTGTGACCAGTTGTGACAACCGTCAACCATGCATGAAGTTCAACAGTTCCTCAGTTGTGTAAACGTTTATTGACGTTTCATACCGTGAACTGCCACGTTACTGGCACCGCTGGAAAGATTGATATCTGAGTGCGGAAAGAAAAAAAAAGACTTAAACTGCAAGACGTTATCAAAGCGTTCGAAGAGGCAAAGCAGGCACTAGTGAAGATGACACCGTAGAGCCATCCACGGGACGGAGCTGCGTTGTCCTTAGTAGTCGACGCGTCTGACTTCGCAGCCGATGGAGTTTTTCAACAATAGCTAGATGGACGCTGGTCTACCCTGGCGTTCTTCTCACAAATCTCAGTCCCTCTATAGCAGTACCGTGCGTTTAGGCGCGAGCTGCTTGCCTTCTATCTGAGTCTTCATCACTTTCAACATTGGCCTGAAGGATGACATTTTATCGTCCTGACAGACCACAAGCTGATCGTGCATGCAGTGCAACACGGCGCGGGCAATCACAACCTATGTGAGGTGTGGCACTTGGATTATGTTACATCCTTTACCATTTACGTCCATTACATTAAAGAAGCATAGAACGCGATATCCATAGCCGATGTCCATAGCCAGGGCTAACTCGCTCTCCGTCAGATCAGACTAGACGAATTTGCAACATTGTGAGTTGCGCACGGTGACGTCCAGCATTTTGATGCGTTTGAGACAAATCAAACTGTACGGCACAAATATGGTTTTGTGGTGAGACATCACAAGGCAAGACCCGCCTCTACGTGCCGCAGCTGAAGCGTTGCCTGTTCGAACATTACGGTGAATTAGATAACGACCGCTTTAACGTACTTACGGCTCCAGACGCTGCTGGACATATGAAACGCTCCCAGGTACTTCGAGAACTGCGCTGGAACTGCAGGACAGATTTGAACTGAAGCACTTTTTTCTTCTATCTTATTATCCATTCTTATGGAGCCATGAGATTGGTTCTCTCATCTAGCTTTTCATTGACTCAAATTATTCTGTGTTGATTAGCTACAAATTTTTTTATTTCATTGGTACCAATGTTTTGATTACGTAACATTAGTATTGTTAAAAATAGAATGTTTACTTTAGCCACTATTTTTAATCGTTAGTTGAAAATGTTCACATTAGGTTTAGCAAATATTAATCGTCCTAGCTGTATGGAAAAAGTATAACAATAGGCTGGGAAATGGCAAAGGGACATTCGATCCTGTTGTTATGATAGGCAATTTAGACTAAACAAACAATGGCTAGAGCGTGTGCTAAAGGACTTTAATTCCTGGAATTGAAGTTAAAACTAGTTGGCAGCAAAACTACCTCATATTTTCCAGAATTTAATATGATAGCAGTAACAAACAATTACTGTTAGAATCAATCTGCGAGAAATCTGTGAAAAAGGACAGTGGATCAGTACTGCTGGAAGATTATCAGCGGAAAGATCGTTCTCCTTTGTATGTTTGTGATTCAGTGAATAAATTGTTTCTATCTGCTTGTTGTATAGCCATTGCCACAATAGTTAGACTGTGTGCTATGTTGGCGCTGACGCGTCAGCTACATCCGGAATCAAAGAACCAGAAAAACGCAATTCGTTAAGAGGACGAATAAGGCGCGAAGAACTACAGTCAGTATAGGAACCTGACTGTCAGTAACAAAGTGTAATATTGTTCCCTGCCTTTATTACAAGTATATTTGATGTCACTTTTATTAAATACAGTTGTTTTTTCATTCGTATAATGGCTGTTTTTTCTTTAAATATTTATTTTTTAATTTGACAGTTTTTAGTAATCAGTTGTAGCATCCTGTTACGGTAGACTTTTGTCGGTCATTCATGCGAATCTTATTTCTGGTTTCTAACGCTTATTCACAACTAAATACAAGAACTAACAACACACACACACACACGCAAACTATCTCGCTATCTATATCAAAGCGTCACAATCACGCTATATACATAAAAAAGTGGTTATGCCGCTAGATAAACGCCGTTTTCCTTTTTAAAACCATTCTTGAATTGGCGCCTGCCCTATTTTCTTCCCTTCGATCTTGATTTGCTATTAATTATGATCATACCCATTACACAGTGTTTGTAATCCAATTTTTAAAAACTTTTCTATATTTTATTATTATGGGAACCAAATGAAGTTTAATGAAATGAGATAGTCGTAGGTCAACAAATACAGCAAAATAATTTTTTATTTTTTAGCGCTCAACAACAACAATATCAACAGTAAATAATAGATAATAACATCAATAATGAACAGCAGTAAATAACAGATGAGAACAACCATAATAAACAACAAAAAGTAAAATAAACAAATATAAGTGATCAATAATAGCAAATAAAAACAATAAAAAAGGAAAAAAGCAATCAATAACTCAAAAGGCGGCTTTAAATCAGCTCTGGTGTCAGGTACATTAAAGCTTCAAGATACTGCTCCAGCGAACGCCTGCCGCTGGTGCATCTCAGCATAAGTTTGGTTTACCCGTCTTAAGCAACAAGTAGCAGGATCTCTTGATAACAGCTGGTTGATGAGCGTTTCCACCACACCCTGTTCTACTATTAGGAGCTGGAGCAGTTCATAAAACCTGACATGGCTTTTACCAGCTTTTTTGTTGAGCTCATTATGCCAACGTTCCAAGTGGTTATTGGTTCTAATACGTACATTGTGTACATCCCAAAGCGGCAGTATATCATGGGTCATCCATTCCTGCTGAAAGTAATGAAATAAAGCTAACAGGTTACCCGTAGTGCCTGTTTCAAACAGCCTAACGCCGGTAACAACTTGCGGAACAGGGAGGAAAGCGGTGCTCAGGAGCATTTTGATTTTTCTTTTTGTTTCTTCATCGCTTCTATAGCGAACCACCGGCTTCTTTCTTAGTCCCAGCTCACTGACTTTCCTATGTACCTCTTGGCAGAATTGAAAATAACAGCCCCGCACCTGCGCATTCGGGAAGTAGCGCTGAATCACAGGTATCAGGGCTGTTTCAAAATCACAGATAATGCTATCTGGATTAAGGTCGACCTCCAGAACTACCGCTTTGTTTATTTACGCTTGAAAAATAGATCCGTAAGTGCCAATATCTTTACCGGTACATAAACAATAGACTGCTGGCACCAGCTTACCGGCCACAAAGTCATGGATGGTGAAAAGCTGCTAATACCATTGAGGTACAATCTTGAATGTACCATCCATGCCCGAGGCTTTCCTGGTTACCAGCAGTCTAAATCTGGAACATGTCGCAAACACCAAAATGTGCTTCGATGCACTTTGGCATACCAGGAAGTCTTCCTCAGATTTTGATGTCTTAAGTTGATCAGGAATTTCCTGATCCTGACAATGTTTAGGAAGATTGGACAAGCGTTTTGCCCAGTTCTTGTTCTGCGCTTGCTGTTCTTCCATGTGATACGATCTTCCCCTGAGAGGTGTTGAAAACGCCTTCACGGTACGTGACCAGTAGGCACCTGCGCCAACCGTCCCTATGAAAGCCGTAGTTGAATATGATGGCAACGTCCACCTTGCGTTCTTCATCCACTGTTAAAGAGAGGAAGGCGCCTCCACTGATGTTCTTCACGGCAAACCCTGCTAACTGTCTTCTCTAAGATGCTTTTTGCATCACATTCTACGGCTGCTGTTCTTCCATTCTGATGTGATGCGCCGTAAATCGTTGAAAACGCTTAGATGCAATTTCAGCAGAAGGCATCTGCGCCAGTCGTCCGGATGAAAGCAGCAGTAAACAGGGAAGAGAACGTACACCTTGCGTTCTTCATCCACTGCTAACAAGAGAAGGTGCCTCCACGTATAATAGCATAACCGAATTACATACACTACGGTAAGAAGTGGCCATTCATCATCGTACTATCAGTAAGAGATGGTCTACGGCAGCATTCGACGTTCCCTGTATAATGTAAGGAATGCTATTTTGATCAGCATGCATTTCCATTGTTTGCATATAACCGTGCACGGACAGCATAGAAGAAAATATTACGCTTGTTTCTTGACAGCAGATTCTCCTTTAATCTTAGTTCACCAGTGCGACATGGTGACATACCAAGTCGTTCAAAGAAAACGCCGTTGCCATCTGAGTGCATTTCCTCGTCCATTAACTGAATTTTTCCCCTTATAAAATCATCTATGGAGATTTTTGCATCCAAGATTTCCATAAATTCCCATAATTTCTTTTCTGTTTAGTATGCTGAAGGATCTCCTTCTGTGAAGGACAGAGCTTTCTTTTAGAAACGGCCATAAAATTTTCACTGGAAAACATCTGCCCAAGGAGATGAACTGATAGAATTGATCAAAAAATTTTCCGTGAAGAAAAGGCCTACACGTAACAGCGACGCACGCAGCAACGCAACGCAACGCAACCAACGCAACCGGTGCAACGTCACCAAACTGAAAACTGGCTTCTTTTCAAGCTGCTTTTATAGCACGCTAGCAGCTTGCTTTTCCGCCTTGAAGGTTTCGAAACGACTTCCTTGGTCTCTTTTCGCTCACACTAAATGTGTTAAAAGATAGCAAACNCATATGAATGGCACTTTCATGAACTTTTTACTTTCTACATTGTAGTGAGGTGGAGTCAAGACATCGTTCTTTCAAAATGCAGTGCACTTCTCCTGACACACTTGCATTAAGCTGTCATGGTAAAACCATTTACAATATCATCAGTTGCCAGCGATGAGTTGAACTTTGCTTCGCATGAAATGGAAAATTTGGACGTCGTTTTCATGGACAGCAGTTCATCAGCATCTGCTATTGATGAGGTGTTTTATGACAGAATTCATGGTTGAAGTGCACTTACTATAACTTCATGCAGACAAGTGAAAGGAAACGACCTTATTGTACATGCTTGTCATTAAGAAACATGACCTTAGGAAGCTGAGTTGAAACTTTCCACGGTAAACAAGCTGATTTAATTTTGTGACCAGCGTAAAGCATGCGTGCCTTACCAGGCAAAATTGTGTGACTCCACAAAACCGTATCTCTGCAGCTGCCTGGAAGGTTCTGCACTAAGGTGCACACGTGACACAACACAGTGAGCAGCTTTTTTTGGTAGTGGCTGAGTTTTGTAGATGTTTGGACTGAACATCGAGCCCATGCGACAGATCTGTGGTCAGTGGTGCCTCATCATGCGCAAGCATCACCAAGAGATACGCTTACCAGAAAATTTTAGGTAACTTCTATAGGTTCACCTCTTTGGGAAGATGTTTCGCAGTGAAAATTTAAGGCCTTTTCTACAAGAAGCCTCTGCCATTCACAGGAAAAAGATTTTTTAGTATACTAATGATCATAGAAAATTTAGTAATTAATGGAATTTCAAAAATGCAAGTCTGCATGGATAAATTGGCAAAGTAAAAATTCAATTGATGGAGGTGGAAAGGCATATTAGAGGGCCAAGGCATGAGACCTAAAATAATTGTTTACGTCACCATTTTATTTTGGTGCACTGGGATTACCTGATGTCAAGAATAGCACTGAATTCTCAACATGCGTAATCTCTTCCATACTGTCCGTGCATGATTATATGGAAACAATGGAAATGCATGTCTGTACAAATAGCATGTCTTAAATTTAACGAGGAACGTCGAAGGCAGCGGTAGCTCATCTCTTACGGAATATTGTACGGCTCATCTTACCGCTTGATATGATGAAGAACGGTCACTTATTCGCCGTTGTGTATAACCCAAATCTGTGGCTTTTTCTATGAAATCTGGTTCCGTCATTGCACGTGGAGGCACCTCCCTCCTGATAGCCGTCGACAGGGAACCGAAAGTGGACGTTCCCATGCCTTCAACGCTTCACGGCGGAAGATTCTATAGTGTTAGAAGAACAGTATCCGTGGAACGCGATGCATAAAATAATCACTGCAATGCGTTCCATTGCGTTATTGTTTGTCTGACGTTTGTTTATTGTCAGTCCTTTGTTAATAATAAAAACCAATTTTCTAGTTCTGGTTATTGTCTTCCTGATGTGAGATTGAGCAAAAGCGGCCCTATTTCAAAATACATAAGTTTATGCACTGATGATTTTAATACAGACAAAACTAATAATTGTTTTCAAAAAATTTACACTCAGTGACCAAGAGATGTCATTCAGAAATTCTGGAAGGTTTCCCCATTCTTAAATGAGGTGTTTCTGCTTACTTTTTTAGTCCTTAGAGTTTCACATATAAACAGCATTTTATCACTTATTAAACTGAAATTGACGTAGAGATACAATTATTTAGATGACATTTGAATCTTTAATATATATCATCTACTGTTGCTGATACTTCTTGCACAGATGACAGGCTGTGATTTTAGCTAAAACGCTGCAAAAATATTTAATGAGCGCTTTTACCACGACATTGCAGAGAATCATACATCAAAAGTTTTCTATGATTTTTCTTTTCAGCATTTCATGATTCATGATTGTGAAGAAGGTACTCTAATTATAAATTCTGTAAAATTTGCAGAACAATAGCAGTCTTATTCACATTCAGAATTTTTGTTTGTGTTACTCATGATTTTTAAACAAGCCACAACTTCATCAGAGAGGAAAGCTGGTAATGTTTCATAATATTAATCCCCTGGATCACTTGACTGCGTTAGTTATTGGAAAGAGTTTCATAATGCTGTTCATTTATTTCCTTGCTATTCTTTACAGTAATTTCAGCGCACGTTTTGATTGAATTTGTGGTACAACTAATTTTGTCATATACGGCAGTGCTGCACAGTACATCAGTGTTATCATTTGCTGATCTTTCAGTCACTACTTCATGAGATCATTTCATAACTCAGCGATGATGTTCTAACTTAGGGACAAACTTTTACGCTCTTTTCTTACTAGTTGCTGAAAGCATTTTCTTATTGAACCATCGTACGGTTTTCATTGTCTAATTGCTCATTGATTCAAACTTTTCAGTTGTGATTAGTTGCAAATTTTTTCATTTTATTGATTCAAATATTTCCATTTAGGATGATGAAACTTTAACAGTAGTGACAACATTAATAGTGAATTTTTTTATTATTCTTAAATTAGATTAAGTTTCTTTATCAACATTAATGAAGTTTTATCATTCATTGAAATTTTGCCTTTTTCAAATATTATTTTTGGTAAAGTTTATTCTTATTAGTGATCAGCATTTTCAAAAATGATTTTTGTCATTGTAAAATCAAAAAAGTCAGGTTGAATCTTCGATCGTCAGGTTCCTCTGATGATCTACTATCAAAGCGGCAAATCTAGTAACGCGCCTTCAAGTCATGCAATTCAGTTCGTGATAAGTCGACTATCCATATCAAATCACAGTATTTCATCAACTGTGTCCAATATCAACGTTTTCATTCACACTTATACGAATCAAATCAGTTTCATCAACTTAACGTTCAATTCTCATACGCTAATACACTCTCAACTCTGTATATGGAAACGAGTCAATTCAGTTTGTTTCTAGGTGAAATCTTGCTTCAATTAGTTCTCACTAAACTTCTTCTTAGGTAAACCGTATTCTAAATCTTTTACAAGTTTACCTTCATTTCTTAATACGGTAACCGTTCCAACAGTAACGATAGTACAAATCAATCACAATCAATGGAAATGACTATGTATTTTTAATCTATATATTCGTCAGTCAATCAATCTATTATTATCATACAGTTTTTTTACAGTAGGAACTTGGATATTCAAGATACTTATTTTTATCACTGTTCACAATAATCATTATTCTATATTTCAGTGCACCACAATGATGTTATATAAAATGTGATAGCATTAACTCAGCAAAAACAACACAAAAAATAATCAGTGAAATACTGATTTTTATTTTTCACTATCCAACAGCAACAACAACAACAGTAAAGAACAGCCAACAGCAACAATAATAAAAACAAAGTAAACAATACATATCAGTGAATGATATTAAAACAACGTGGAAATGATGAAAAAGGGAAAATCTGGAATATGATACAAATACAGTTATGATACAAATATATTACTATACAGTATAATACAAACATTATACAATGCAATAGAATACAAATATATTAGAAACTACCACTCAGAAGGCTGTATTAAATCAGTTCAGGCGTTATGCACATCATGACTTGATGGAACTGCTTCAGCGTATGTCTTCCGCTGGTATATTTACCAGCATATTGTGCAACGCGTCCAGCTTTTTCAGCATAAACGCTGTTTACCCGTCTTAAGTTACCAACGGAAGCGTCTCCTGGTATCCAGAAATTAATTAATTTAAATTGTGGTATCCAGAACACGCTGTTCTGCTTTAAGGAGCAGGAGCAGCTCACAAAACCTGATACGGAATTTTTGTTGATCTGATTATGCCAAACTTTCAAGTGGTTATTGGTTCATTTTTTGCATTATGCACTTCTGAAAAGGCAGTCTCTCATCGGTCAACCAATCCTGCTGAAACTATTGAAACGAAGTTGTGAAATTAGCGGACAACTAAATAGATTACTGATAAATTGCTAGCTGAAAAATATTACGTCACACTACAATCACAAAAGTATGTCGATGCTAAGATTTAGTAGTTGCCACTCCTAGTTTTAATTGAACAGCTTTAGCTATGGACCATTTATCATTTCCTTGAGTATTGAAATCATCTTCATTAACTCATCTGATGTGACAAGGAACTGACACCATCTCCAACGTGTGGAAAGACATTGCATTTTTTCATGGTCAAGATCAGTATGACTGCGCCGGTCATCTAAATGAATGTTGTCGTTCACAGGGATGGGGAAGTTCACCGTGGGCTCACTAAGAGAATGGTGTGATTAAAATAGATGATATAATGAGCGAAAAAAGAATAACAATGACCACTATGAGGAACAATGAATGAGGAACCACTAATTTCAGACTTCAAGCAATGAAAGTACAAATTTTATCTTTTTTATTCTTGAATTCAAATCATTCATGCTTTCAAGCAATGTTAACGCGGGATAGTCTCTCTAGGTAAAATTTTCAGGGCTAATGTTCTATTGGTTGGCAAAAAATCGAGTTTTTATAATTGCTAGTTCTCTCGCCTAAGTTGTTCATTGATTAAAATTGTTCTGCTTTGATTAGCTACAATTTTTTTTATTTCATTGCTCCAAATTTTTAATTACATAACAATTCATTACGTAACATTTGATCTCATTTAGTGTTTGATCAGTGACGACGTCACCATGAAAATTTTACCTAGAGAGACTAAACCGTTAACGCGTTGGCAGCAACGATAGCGCTGTTAGTAAATTAACCAAAGCAAAGGAGAGCAGATTAATTCAGACGCACTATACATTTACTGACATCATACCAGGAAGTGATGTTCAACATTATTTGCGTACAAAATTAACTTTGGGCTAAAGGTATGCTAATGGCATGCTTTTTGCATGACGCGTTAGTAAAAGTGAAGACCAGTTTGTGAATATTCATATCCTGTTTCTCCTTTGCTTGCTATTTGCCATGAAGCTTGCATTTTAAACAATTACTAAACAGTTTCTTCAATATTTGCATGAATTAGGACGCTGGAAACAAAGCGGTGATTATATAATGACCTAATTTAACTAATCTTTATAAAAATCCTCTAATCGTCAAATGAAATAATACTCAGTATAAAAACGCCCATTCAATGAAAAAACACGCATACATGGACAGAATTCAAAGGAAATAATTAAGTAACGTCACACAAAAAAGCAGATTTACATGTAGTCGCAGACAAGTATTCAATGCCAAATATATTAGCAGATCAGATACATTACGCAAATGATTCAGTTAGTGTCATAAAGGGGATGTGGTTATTTAGCAGATATTTCATGTACAAACATTCTGTTTGAAAATAATGAATTCAGAGAACGTAAAATGCAAATGAGAAGCAAATCATTGGGAAACAGTTCTCATTTGTGATATGATGCTTTCAAACACATATT
The DNA here is from genome assembly GCA_001447755.1 of Trichinella papuae. Classification (NCBI taxonomy): domain Eukaryota; kingdom Metazoa; phylum Nematoda; class Enoplea; order Trichinellida; family Trichinellidae; genus Trichinella; species Trichinella papuae. The sequence goes on along the minus strand of JYDO01000151.1, from coordinate 91,698 downwards.
TAAAAGTAATTGATTTTTCTTGACATTTTTTAAAACACCTCATGCAAATTGAACGTTAAAACTAATTTTCAACTATTTCCTTTTAAATGAACTTTACTCATAAATTTTAAGCTAATGAATTTGCTTAAAGCATCTTGAAGTACTTTAAACAAATTGAAGTTTAAAATAAAGTTTCGATTGAGAACATTCGAACAGAAATTTTAAACAAAATTTGTTTATTGTGTTTTGAACAACTTTCTAACAGGTTTTTTAGCTGAAACAGAATCACAACCATGAGATCACTTGACCGTTATGCAAAAATGCCGCTAGTTGTACAATTGATGTCTTCAATGAAACTGAACGATTACTGGGCAGACTAATCGAACAGCTGCTGCTGCTTTTAATCATATTTGAATTACTTCTACCTGAATAAATGACGCGGCGTACTACTTGAGGCATTTGTCACTTCTGACATGTTGAAAACTGAGCGTCATAAATGACACATCAATATAAATGCGTTCATATTCATAAAAGTGGCATCACAATCAATATACAGCTATCGATGAACAAACGGCTGCAAATATCACGCTGGAATGATTTTTCACCATTATGCGTGCAAATGGGCCGTTCAAGATCACAGTGTGCATCTTTTACCTATATAAAAATCTTGATTTGAATGAATAGAAATTTTATCTTTTATAAAATATTATTTCCCGTTGGAAAGTCCTCTGTCTATCTACAAAATTTGTTTGTTTCAGTTGGTAAACTCTATCTTCATGTATTAAATTAGAATTATTTTGATTATTTAAAACCAAATGTAAATCCTTAGCCATGAAGAAGATAAAAAGAATCAGAACAAAACCAAGCACAGCAAAGAAAAACGTAGTAAAAGGAAAATCTTTCATTCCTATTTTACTAATATGATTTACTGAAAGTTAGAAGGCAACTGTCGATTCACTTTTGATTGATGGCTCTTTTCAAATGACCGTTTTATTTACGAAATCACAAAGTGAAAGCAGCTGGCATTTATGAATTGTAGGCTTCATAGCAGAATTTTCTTTTTGTTCAGTCTAACGTATCTTTCGCGATATTTTTGCCAATACTGGTCACGCCTAAGAAATTTGCTTTGCTTCAAGCGATCTTTTATCTTTCACTGAGATTGGTACATGCACTTTTTAGCATTTGAAGAATTTTTTTTCAAAAGCTTAATATCTGTTTTTCCAGATATTTCAAAAAATATTTTTTTATTTTTGATAAAAATAAAATCATATAAATTTCAATGTTTTTTACAAAACGTTTAGTTTTTTCTTTTTCTTACTTTATGTATCTCAGAGATCTGAAAAACTTATGCTGATCAATGCAATATTCAGTTGTGATTGTTGGGATCCATTTTCTTATTCATTCTCAAAATGGGATGGAAACGAGAATAAAAATCTATGTTGTTATTATACCGGACAATATTTTATTTGCTTCTCATTAGAAAATTTATTTCATATCATCTTTAAATTTTAAAATTTATATTACAAAATAAAGCAAAGCAAATTTCTTAGGCCTGACCAGCCGATGTTGCCAAATGATTAATTATGCGCCACATTCTAACAGAAAGGAAACTTTGTTTTGAAGCTTATAATTATAAAATGCAGGCCAGCTTTTACTTTGTGATTTCTTGACTGAGCAGGTACTTAAAGATAGTCATCAATTCAATGAATAACTGTCTTCTAACTTTCAGTAAAGCTTATTCCGTGAAATAAAACTAAAAAATGATATGCAATAAATTTTCTAATGAAAAATGAATAAAACGTTTTCCCATATCTTATCTATTTTGTATTCATTTCTCTGACTCATTTTGATAACAGAAATTTTGTGCTCATTCAGAGTCGAGGCTCCTGATTCAATATTGTGTCTAGCTTGACTTCACTGCGCCACTGTCTTTGCTCATAATTATCAAGAAGAATTTGCATTCAGCATTGACTTACTGTTGTAATTATTCCTTGTTGTAGTTGTTAATATGCTAATGAATATATTACTTTAACTTACTCATACCTAACTTACTTGATTTTAAAAACCTCATAACCTAATTCTAATATCATAATTCAAATTCAGTAACTAACTTATTTCAACCTGTGTGCGCACGCCGCCCGGTTGCTCAGTCTCTACCTACCCGTTCGTAGTACTACCATTTTAACTGAATAAATCTATATTATACCCTACACTTACCCACAAGTATTATAATGCAGTAAATAGATGAACGGAACTTCAACTATGAAAATAAATATTCGCTAACAGAATGTTTTTTTTGAATGTTATGTGATCTATATGTGGTGGTGTTTAGTCTGTGTAGCAGTTATGGCAGATTTTGTGGACGTGCTCCGTGCAGCCTTGTTTAATTTGCAGCACCTTGAAAACAATTTTTGTGTTTGGCTCTACTGCAGAAGGCGCAAAAGTGTTTGCATTTTTATCGCTTTTTTATGGTGAGCTGTCGATGTTGATCCCAAAAGCCTCTAATAACGTTTTATGTGCTCAAACAAATTCTATTCATTCTGCTCTTCAGTATAGAGCATTTCTGGAAGATTTCTACCACATTCCAATAGAAATAACCATCTATTATGCGACCTATTGGCGTTCCAATCAGGATGTTTGGCTGTTCATATTAAATTCACTGGCACTCTTCTGATTTCTATTATATTCAAGAATAATACCCTGCTTCTTGATAAAGTCAGTATTAGGTGGTACATATTATCTACATCAGACTTCCGTCTGGTTTGTTGTTCTTTTCCACAGAGACCTTTATATTAGGGCGGTCCAACAAAAGTTAATATGAGGGCGACATAAACACCACATTTATCTGAGGGCTGCATCCAGATTAAATGCAGTATATATATATATAAATATATGTTAAATTACTTGAAGAGTTCTACTGCTGGTTTGGTGTAGCAAACACTTAAATTTCATCAGAAAATAAAGCCATGGTGATTATAAAAGCTTTTATTGAAACTGTAGACAACGTGCAATAATTGTTTATTTTATTTTAATGAGAACTTTACGTTAATTCAGCATTCCTTACTACAGTAATTATATCAATTTCATTGCTTGTAGTTGCAAATCACAGTAAATTTGAAAGGGATTATGTCAATGAACGTTTATATTTTGATTTAATGGATTCCAACCTTGAAAAATATCTGCTTCTGAGCATTGACTTCTAAGTTACTCAATTTCAAGTATCTCTTTGTTGGTATTAATTTAAAAACACTTTCTCCTTTGTTACTTCTGCAGGTATAAAAAGAATCCTATTGTAAATCTCACAATTCCAGCTGAATGTCAAATCTTACATTTTAATGCTGACAGTCAAGGGTTGAATAAAAATTAAAATATTTTCTTCAAATTCCTTAAAATCGATTCTCAAAATTTTCAATGAATACTTCAGTATAATTTGCATGAGCGGAAAATGATGTTCCCTAAAAATTTCTCATTTCTTTGCAATTCAGAAAAAAGTAAAAACATTATTGGACAAAGTTGATTTAAAAAACTCTAATTTACTTTTAAAGCCATTCTAATGGCCATGTAAGGTGGCATTATTCAGTTGTTTGCTGTGCAGTTCTAAGTTCACCTCATACAAATAATTGGACATATCTGTCATAAATGCAAGATCTGATAAATCTATGGGATCTTGCATTTGATTTCAAGTTCTGTTGTGGAAGAATTTACATGAGTTTTGAAGAATATGGATATTTCTTTCAAAAAGCGTTCCAGATATTTTCTGACACTTGACCAGTAAATATCAGAATGGAGTAGCAAATCACCATATGCAGCATCTATTTCACTCAAGAAATAGCGAAACGTTTGATAAGTATTAGTTATTTTTACAGTTACATTTATGGCATTGACTTGATGCAGAGATTTCCCACATAGTGATTCTTAAGGAATTGTGCAATGAATTGTAAGGAAGTTAATATTATTATGTTTCAGTAGTCCACAAAATCTGATTCTAGTCCCTACCATGGCTTTGGTTGCATCTACCACAATCCAATAACATTTATCAAATCCTCCACAATTCATAGCAGAGTTTCAAACTGCTTCGAAAATATCATGAGCTTTAGTAGTCTCATGTAAAGTTATAAGACTGAGTAGCTCTTCATTAGCAGTGAAGTCGTCCAGAATAGTTCAAACAAAAATTAAGAGTTGACGTACGTCTGCTTGATTAGTGTTTTTATCCAGAAACAATGAAAAGCTCTCACATTTTGTCATTAAATCACACTGTTATCTTTGAAACGTATTGAACCATGTGTTTTCTGCGCCTTGTGACGGTCTGATGAGATAATATAACTGTTTTGAACTTATCAGCTAACTTCAGCTCATTAAGCTGTTTTTTGATTTTAACTGCACATTATTTCACACTACCATACCGTCACTAAAAAGATTTTTGCTTTCGTTATCTCTGGTGCTACTTTATATGAAGCGGTGAGGTTAGAACTTTGTGTAGCATTTATTTTTGCAAAAAACCTCAATTTGTACATCAGGTTCTTCTTATATTCTACAATAATGGCGCTTCTTGATTCTCAAATATGCATCTCAAATGTTTTACTGTGTAATGCAGTGTAGTGCCGTTTTACATTATAATTTTTAGGCACTGCAAAACTTGCATGCAAACAAGACATTGAATTTGATTCTTGTTGTTTGTAATTAAATAGTCTGATTCCCATCAGCTTTGATGCATTTGCCTTTCATTTTTAATTTTTTTCCTTACTCAATATGGTTGTTTGACGATAAGTAGTAATAAAATTTATTAAGTAGAAGTAGTATGGAAGTAATGCACGAAGAGTATTTAGTAATTTGGTAAGAAGCATCGACAAAACTTCGATAGTCTGGTGAAAGAACACTAATAAATACTCACAAATCACAAACGTGTCCTTGTCATGATTTCCGTTCTTTTCGATTATTTTTTTCACATAAGTTAAATTTAATTTGCTCAAACAAATGTTCACATTTTACTTTAACAGATGTAGCACATGTAGCTAAATACTGAAACCCTCTCGTGTTAGACGGCTTTTATTGGGTCACGGAATTGTTTCTGGAATTGCAAAAATGAAACATGATGTTGCAGATATTTCTTTAGAATTGCCAGGGAGTTGTTTTAAAATAGATGCTAGATTTTTTGACACATATAATATTTGAAAAATACATGAGTATGCAATAATGTAAAAGCACAAAATAAAATTACCATGACCAAGATAATCTATTAGTGATAGAATTAAAATATCTAATAAACATACCATTCAAATTGGTTTTTTATCACGTGTGAAATCAGATCCACAGGTGAGCCTTCACGGACTGCATGCGGCCAGATGGCCATGATATGGACAACCCTCACTGGTTGAAGAGTCTGCAATAGAAATAATCTTGCTGTAAATTAGATTCTAAGTTGGAGCTGTTTCTTACATTTGTATCTTAAATGAAGGTGCAGGTCAAATCCTATTTACCCTTTCTGAAGTTAGATCTAAGAAGAGGTTTGGTTTAAAAAATCAGTAAATCTTTCAGAAGAGTTATAATGACTAAAGTTAGAAAGAGAATTAGTGAATATGAAGCAATGGTGACTGAAAATGAACAATTTGATGCCAGAAGAAGTTAACGTGACCTCTGAAAATATCATTCTTGACATTGTTAGAGCACTATATTTTTAGGAGAAGAGAGGAATGAGAAATTGTATGACTACGCACGCCATGCACTTGGAACCAATATTAGATGTTTATATGAATGGTTTTTATTAGTCTGAGATTAATTCTATTCTAAACACGTCAATCTAACTAAACCTATGCAGTCAAATAATTTTTCCATATTGAAAAATCATCAGTACTTGAAATAACTTTTTATTGGTTCATATTTTTCATTTAGCCTTTACCTTAAAGCAAATAATTTAGAATCTCATTGCACATAGTGCTTCATGGTGTGAAGCGGTATTGGGGAAGATAAATTCTGAACGACAAATACGCAGTGAGGAAGGTTTTAATAAGTGCCCCTCTTGATCAAAAGCAACTCTTTACCAAAATAAAACCAAAAGTAAAGCAGTGTAAAGTATATGCTAATGTGAATACCTGCCACTTTGACGTTCATAAGACATAGGGCAAATTACAAAGACGTATTCATTTTTTAATTTTACTGATGAACTTAGAATTCTTTATATCTGACTTCTTACAACTTTGCACGTACAAGAAAATGCAAATTACCAAAGTGAGGTTAGTATTACATCAATCACTCATTTCTAGAAGTGGCAGAAGTGAGAACTTTAGAACGACACAATTAATAGTTAATTATTTATCTTGCATATCAGTAGTGAAGATAATAATAAAAACTTTTATGAAGAACTCTTCTACAAACATATTTAGTGAAATTCTGCAAGCACAACCAGTCTATCAGGTAGAATGCAGAACCATCATTGAGCAATATCATTCTAAGAAAATCACGAATTCAAGAAAGGTATGTTCAAGATAGGCATTTTTCCTATTAGAACAACCGTAATATGAAGAGTGGCCTCTATGAGAGGAGGATGTAACAGAATTTTTTGTGTTCTCATTTTCATTTATTCATTTCTTGCTTTAAATGATACCTAGTTACAGATTTGATGCGTTACATAAAGCATATCCTACAGAATAATATAGCGCTCATATGTGGTGGGAATTTGCATTACAATCTACCTTGTTTCTAAAAATTGTATGATGGTCACTGATAGTTGGAAGACCTGACAAATGAAGTTCATTTTACAAATAGACAGAGGAAAAAATAACAAGCAGCAAATCATAAATATAATTAGATTAGCAATTATAATAAGGCGCATAACATAATTTTCCACTGAATATACATGAATTATCATGAATGTCAGATGCTATCATGATGATTAGTAATTAGGAAAAGCAATATTTAGAAAGGTAATATAAAACAAAAACTACTTAATTTGCATTCATGCATTAGATGTGTAATGCGCGATTAAAGTACTGTATTAATGATCCTCAAGTGAGCATCTTACGGTAGCCTGTTCTCTCTCTTCTCTGTAATTAGTTACGGTTGTTCTGCTTGTGGTAGTCTACAATAAACGTAATCGTTTACATTACTAATGAATTCGTTAATTTTCTCATCAAAATATTATCATGTAAAGATGGTGATAAAGAACGCCAAAAAATGAAAAATGCTGCTGCACGAACATCATGTAGAGAATCAGCTCTGTAAATTCATTTGATGCAACACTTTTAGCACTAAAATATTTAGTACTGTTGCAAATAAATAGTACTTTTTTACATTAAATTCTATTTCAACATCAAATTTTGAGCATTAAATAGCTTCACTTCATTTTTTAGACTACACTTTTTCAAAAAAGTATATGATCAAAACATGAAAAACACTGTTTTACTAAAAATAAAAATTCATAACTTTGTTCTCAAAGAAAGTGTCATCGTTAAATTAGGTCTTCATTAGATGATTCTTCTCGTTTCTTTAACAATTCGCATAATTTCAAATTCAATTCCTGTAGATCTTTTGTCACTTTCTGGGAAAATTCTACCTGAAAATAAATTTGAACAAATAAAATTGAAAGTGATAAACGCATCAAACGAATCTTTCAGTCTTAACATACTATATTTTTTTACTCATAAAACGGTTCTTTTATAAACTCAATAATCAAAATTTTATTCTTACATACCATTTAATGCACATGCACATTAGAAAACAGATATCTTAAGAAAAACAATTCAATTCACAATTCAAAATTCTAATCACTAAAATTGATCACATATTGAATATGAGAAACTCTTACATTTTTAGCGTTGTCAAAAGGTTTAGGTGCAGATACCGTTTGTTCACTAAAATAGTGTAAATCATTAAATTGTAACTGATTTATTTCAGGTTGAAATTCGATACTGATCTGCAAAAAATAGCTTCATGACAATAAGTTAAAATCAAACATGGCTTACTTAGGGGGAGATTTCAATTCTTCGATAAGATCAGCCAAGGTAAATTTTCCACCATTAGCTTTCTTCTTCATTTTAACAAATCTTTTTTTATTGACAAGGCAATCTGGCAAAATAGCCTCAGCTTTATTGGGAAGTGAAGATTTAGAATTTGCCATTTCAGGTAGTCAGAAATAATATATTTATTAAAGTTATACTGTAATACAGTAATAGCACTGCAAACTCTAATTTCTTTATCAACAGTTGTGAGATTAAAATATGCACAATTTAATTCATTCATTATTGGTTATATTTTAATTTGCTTGTATTCGCTGAATTGATTATTTTTACTAAACTTTTAAAATTCGTGATGAAAAAGTGAAAGAATGGTTCAGGCAAAGAACACTAGCAGAGTGGAGCCTAAATTTTGTTTACGGTAGATAACAGCATGTAATGTGTTTTTAGCCAAAATTTTTGTTTCTGCTTCTGAATGTTAGAATAAATGCTGTTTATCTGAAACAGAAGATAAGTATTGTTATTAGGGATTTTTGGGAAAACACTTACAGCCTAACCTGAAGAAGGAAGCGGTCTTGTACTGATTTCCCCCAATGAAGTCTGCCTACTTTTCTCATCTAAATTTCCTTGGCTGTCGGTCTGATGTGATTATCTAGATTTCATTGACTGTCATTCTGATACTTTCTATTTGTTGAATATTCCTTTCCTATCAATGGTCAATTTCTGAATCAATTTTTAGCTCTTTTATTTTTAGTCTGTTTTTAAAAATTAAATAGTTCTCAAATGTAATTTTGATGAACATTAATTTTAATCAATCAGTTTTTTAAATGAAACCTGAGCGTAATGGCGTTTTTTATATTTTATTAATGAGAATTTCACATGTAGAAAAGAAACATCTGTTTCTATATTTAATTGCAATTTCGTGAATTTTTAAATATAGGTAGAGTTGTAGGTTGGAGTTTTATTTGTGCAACAAGTTATAAGATAAAAAATTTGTTTTTGACAACACAGTATCTCCAAACCTCTCATACTCAAATGTGGATTTTAAATTTCAACAGAAGTCACTTTGCTCAAATTTTGTTGTTAGTCAAAGTTTTAGTGACTGTTCTTTCATTTGCTAAAACTAAAATTATATAAGTACATTTAAAAAGTATATGATTTTTCAAAATATAGGGATTAAAAATCTTTTAGTTTTTCAGAAAACCGACCATTTATAAGAAACCAGTATTTGACAAATAGAATGCATAAGAGCGACAACGAATGAAATTTACTGCAAAAGAATAGGTGGAGTTTGTTCGGGAAATCACTTCCACCCTGAAGAAAGTAGCCATAGAATTATTTATCAAGTTCACTGAAATGTGAGCTCTTGAATATTCTAAATACTCTAAAAGTGAACTTGCAGAATTATCAAGCACTGGCGCACCACATCAATGTTCATCTTCTGTTCTGTCAGAATTTTTAAATTATGCACAACATCTCATGTTCATGCCACTGGGCAATTAATCTTCAAGTCATCACTGTGGACACATATTAGACTAATATAGACAAGCAAACTCTGTTTTGGCTGCTATGGAGCAGGTAAATTGCATAGACAGGTGGTAATATGTGATGAATAGAGGGCTGCCTTGAAATTCACCATCAGCTGGTACAACTTGGTAAGAATTTCAAGACTACCATGACTGTCAGACTACCATGGCTGGACACAAAACAAATTCTTTAGCATTTATAAAGAGGACATTCAAATATCCAAATGAATGTTAAGTGTTTTTTCAAGTGCAGGGGTAGCGAAAGTAGTCGATATGGACACTTTGGGGTTGATGGTACTATCTAGGGCAGTGGTTCTCAAAGTGTGGGTCGTGACCCACTGGTGGATCGTGAGCAGATTTTGGGTGGGTCGCGTAAAACATTAAAGTAAGGGGCGGGATGGTCTTTATGTTTATTAAAAAAGTTTTACTCATCGAAAAATGTTGGATGAACAATTATACTTTGATTCAGTTACTGATTACCTGAGAATCACTATTTCTGTCCGGTTTCTCACAGCACCCCGATGTTGTGGCTACTGGCATATCCACAAAGGCGGATGAATAATTAATCGATTTGTGTGAAGTTTATTCGTTTAAAATGAGTTTTGATCGTGAAAGATTAACACAGTTTTGACTATCAGTTTAAAACACATATCCAACTGTTTTCACCGCAGCATTAAAAGTGCTGCTTCCTTTTACTACTTCGTACATGTGCGAAATTGGATTTTCAGCAATATTGGAATGAAAAGCAAATTTTGAAATAAGCTACAATTATCCAACATCTTGCGTCTAAAACTAACACGTATTAGTGTGGACGTCAAAGAAGTCATCAATCAAAACAGAAAACAAGCCCATTTGTTCGCGTACACCTCATTATGCACTTAACTAATAAACTTATACATTATAATTAGGTGTATTCATTAAAAAANTGCGGCACGTAGAGGCGGGTCTTGCCTTGTGATGTTTCACCACAAAACCATATTTGTGCCGTACAGTTTGATTTGTCTCAAACGCATCAAAATGCTGGACGTCACCGTGCGCAACTCACAATGTTGCAAATTCGTCTAGTCTGATCAGACGGAGAGCGAGTTAGCCCTGGCTATGGACATCGGGTATGGATATCGCCTTCTATGCTTATTTAATGTAATGGACGTAAATGGTAAAGGATGTAACATAATCCAAGTGCCACACCTCACATAGGTTGTGATTGCCCGCGCCGTGTTGCACTGCATGCACGATCAGCTTGTGGTCTATGAGGACGATAAAATGTCATCCTTCAGGCCAATGTTGAAAGTGATGAAGACTCAGATAGAAGGCAAGCAGCTCGCGCCTAAACGCACGGTACTGCTTTAGAGGGACTGAGATTTGTGAGAAGAACGCCAGGGTAGACCAGCGTCCATCTAGCTATTGTTGAAAAACTCCATCGGCTGCGAAGTCAGACGCGTCGACTACTAAGGACAACGCAGCTCCGTCCCGTGGATGGCTCTACGGTGTCATCTTCACTAGTGCCTGCTTTGCCTCTTCGAACGCTTTGATAACGTCTTGCAGTTTAAGTCTTTTTTTTTCTTTCCGCACTCAGATATCAATCTTTCCAGCGGTGCCAGTAACGTGGCAGTTCACGGTATGAAACGTCAATAAACGTTTACACAACTGAGGAACTGTTGAACTTCATGCATGGTTGACGGTTGTCACAACTGGTCACAAACAGCTGCAATTTCTTTTCCAACGGCTTAATACCTTGACTACAGACTCTGAATCTGAGAAACCCAACGTTCATCACATAACAAACGCAATTTTCCAGATTCCGTTTGACGCTGTATTCTTCATATCAATGAAAAAGAGTTGTAAAACGTTTCTCGTGAACCTCATTGTTGGGACTTGCGACCAATACGTCGTCTAAATATATGAAGCAAAATTACAACCCTCGCGAGACTTCGTCCATGAAGCGCCGGAACGTTTGTGCAGCGTTCCGAAAAGTGAATGGCATTCTTACGTACTCATAAAGGCTGAAAGGAGTAGTAATTGCCGTCTTCGGTAGGTCTTCGCCTTCTTAGCCACCAGAATTTGTCGGTAAGCACGGATTAAGTCGACTTTGAAAAATATTTTCCGGTCGCTTAATTGTGAGACGAAGTCGTTGAGGTTTGGGACGAGGCATCTATCATGCTTTAGTGACGTTGTTGGGACGACGGGAATCTCCGCAGTGTCGCCATGTGATACGCTGTTCCTTCAGCACCATGTGTAGCATGTGTAGCGGCAACGCCCAACTTCTGATGGACGGTCGAATGATACCTAATTCCAGCAGAATGTCAAATTACTTGCGTCATAGTTCGAGTCAGTTCGGCAGTAGTCATCGAGGACTGGAGAAACGGAATGTGGTAAGGATGAAATGACGTCGTAATACTTCTTCAGAGACAGCTGAAACTGGGCTTCAGGTTGCGCAAACCATAGTCACGGGCTATGCGGCCAGACGGTTGGCAAATTAACTGACAGGGCAGATGTTGAGATGTTGAGGTAGTTGTGTTTAGTAGACAGCTGCGTCACCAGTAGGTGTGGTTCAGTTTATTATAAGAAGATCACGGTGTTATATGTCACGTAAGGGAGCTGATTATACAGTCGTTCTAATAATAATAATTGCTGCCCTCGTACGATACCGATGATACAGTAATCATATATATATATGCAGGTATTAATTTAATTGATGGTAGCGGGTTTGGTTCTGCCAAACTAAGAATGATAAAACTTCATAAATTTTGATAAAAGCAAACTCAAGATAATTTTTGAATAATAAAAAATTTTTCACAACTAACGTTACGTCACTACTAGTAATGTTACATAATCCTAAATTTTAATATTTAAACCAATGAAATGAAAAAATATGGCAGCTAATTACTACTGAAAAGTTCAAATCAATGAACAAATAGACAAGGAAAACGAATAAGAGAACGGTACGAATGTCAAATAAGATAACGCGTTCAACGACGAGGAAGAAAACGCAGGGAAAGTTCAGCCTAAATTTGATCAAATTATTAAAATTGAAAACTTTGTTTGGAAATAAATTCATATTTTATATTCTATTTCCCAGTTCTTCTTTCTAAGTAATGCATACTCAGAAGTCTGCAATATTGTTAGTGTATCAAACTCGAGTGATAGTAATGATCAACTTTTCCATAATCTACTTTAAAGATAAGTTTAAAATAATTTCGATTTAAAGTAATATTCTTTAAAGTGTTAAATAGATTATATAAGCGATGCGCAAACTAAAGTAATTCATTCTTGTCGTTAGTGAGCACCATGCCTTCTTCGATAAGCTCTCAATCCGTTGGTCGTTATAGTCGAAGTCGTAGTCGCAGTGGCAGTCGAAGTAGCAGGCATAGTCGTAGTCGTAGTCGTAGTCGTACCCGTCGTCAAAGACGTTCAAGATCAAGAAGTCAAACCCCAAGGCGTTCTCCTCGACAATCCTTGAGTCCATCATCAAGATTAGAATTGCAGAAAAGACCATCAGCTGTACCATTGGATGGAGTTGAGGATTCCGCAGAAATAATTTGCCCAACGTGTTTGCAGTCGTTGCGGTCACGTTCAAGATCGAGGAGTATTACAAGGAGGAAAAGCCTTGGCAAGAAAGTAGCCCGTAAAGCCGCAGCGCGACCAAGATCTAAAAGTGGACGAAAATCTCGTCGTAATAAAAAGAGAAGCGTGAAAAAATCCAACCGAAAAGCAGTTTTGATAAAGTCAACTAAATTTCAACGAAAACGTTCTTCATTGAAATCTACTCCAAAAAAGAAGCGGTATTCATTGAGAAGCAAAGCTATGCTTCATTGAATCGCTACAATGAAGATGAAGAAATATAATTTGATCCTTTCAAAATAATACACTGTATTTTTAATATTTATATCTAAGTTTGGAAATTTGCATTGCACTGAATTTTGTATATTTCAATATTTTATTTTAATATAATAAAATTATATTTTCAACATATATAAGAAATTAATAACTTTGTTTTGTGCATAATGTTGAAAAAAATTGCCATATTGCAAAATATCTGTGGAACCGATTATTCCTGATTTTCTTCTGAAATTTTAGGAGAAAAATCCATAATTTTTTTAAGTAAGAAATCTCGTGAAATAATATTTACATTACGCATCGTTTATTTTATATTTGAGTTGTAATCACTGATACAACCTTTGATGAATTTAAAATGTAACAAAATAAATTGAATGCATTACATTATTTAGAGAATAATATTGAACAAAAATACTTCTTTCAAACCCATGGTTGAAATGTACTATTAAATATTTCACTTGTAATTTATATATTACACCTCAAGTTACGTCAGATTAACGGCGCTAGGTGGCAGTTCAGTCGCTCGCACGTTAGCGAGCGGAATGTATTCACCAATCATGTGTTGCCTGAGCAATGAGAGAGCTGCGTAAGTTTGCTATCGTTTAACACGTTTAGTGTGAGCTAAAGGAGACCAGGCAAGTCATTTTGAAACCTTCAAGGCGGAATAGCAATCCGTGAGCGTGCTGTAAAAGCAGCTTGAAAAGAGGCCAGTTTTCAGTTTGGTGACGTTGGACTGAGTGCGTTGGTTGCGTTGCGTTGCTTCGTCCGTCGCTGTTACGTGTGTTATTATTTGTCTGGTGTTTTTCGACGATCAGTTTGCATGTGGATGGCAGTTTCATGAACTTTTTATTTTCTACATTGCAGTGAGATGGAGTCAAGACATCGTTGTTTCAAACTGCACTTCTCCTGACATCGCAGTGCACTTCTCCTGACACACTTACAGTAAGCTGTCATGGCAAAACCAGCCATAATATCATCAGTTGCCAGCGATGAGTTGAAGTTTGCTTTGCATGAAATGGAAAATTTGGACGTCGTTTTTATGGACAGCAGTTTATCAGTATCTGCCTTTGATGGGGTGTTTTATGACAGAATTGATGGTTGAAGTGCACTTACTATAACTCCATGCAGAGAAGTGAAAGGAAACGACCTTATTGTACATGCTTGTCATTAGGAAACATGACCTTGGGAAGCTGAGTTGAAACTTTCCACGGTAAACAAGCTTATTTAATTTTGTCACCAGCGTGAAGCCTGCGTGGCTTACCAGGGAAAATTGTGTGACTCCACAAAACCGTATGTCTGCAGCTGCCTGGAAGGTTCTGCACTAAGGTGTACACGTGACACAACACAGTGAGCAGCTTTCTTTGGTAGTGGCTGAGTTTTGTAGATGTTTGGACTGAACATCGAGCCCTTGCGACAGATCTGTTGTAAGTGATGCCTCATCACGCTTCAATATGCGGTAACCTCATGGAAGAGATTGCAAAAGAATATCGCAAAAGCAAAATCCTGCTGGACATAATGCTAGACGGAACAGACTGAGATAGACAAAGGAAACTGGAATGGTGGAAGAGTTATTTAACAAAAAATTCAAGACTGCTAATTCTATTTTCCCTTATTGCTGTGTTCAGTGCTAACTCTCTTGAGTTCTTTTCTTTATCGTTGTTTTGAGATTTCTTTTTCAACAATGAAGACAGATAATTATAAAACTCGATGTGTTTCCATCTGACAGAACCAACAAACTCTTATATAGAAAGGAAGGTACTACACGCTCAAGCGTACAAATCATACTGATGAATATTGGATGTGTGCTGAGGTAAACAGAATTGGCTTAACGTAGAACAATTAATAATAAATTAATAATATTATTGTTGTAGCAAAAGCCAGCCATTTTTTTCCAATTCACAAGGCTACTTCAGCGCTTCGGGTGAATTTCTGGTTGAACTGACTGACTTCATGACGCGGAACAGTGGACTTTACCCTGATGAGTCGTCTGAGCAGTGGATGATCCATAAATTGGAAATGTTTCAATCCAATAGAATATTTTTACAAATCAGATCGATCAGAAAACTCAGTTGTAACGCTGCAAACAGGAAACTTGCCGTTTGTTGGATTTTTTGATTAGAAGACAGTTGTATATATCTGACGTGGAAACTGCCATTTCTAACTGATAAGATGTCAGCGTATTCCAAGAAACCGTGGAAGAACATTTCCATGAGTTCACAATGATTTTTGTCAGGGAAGCAATGGATTATGATCGAGATAAATCTACGCTGCATTCACCGCTGGACGTGGAGACTTGAGCATTCAACGGCCTTGGCAGTCGTTTCAAAGCCACATTGAATATTATAAACAAAAGTTAGAAGACGTGTTCAAGCAAGCAGTTGAATGCGTCTCTATGCGGACTGGACATTTGCGCTGACAACACGAGGCTGAACTGTATTCAGTCAATCTGGAGCAGAGTTGCAAATGCAACCACACGGTCAGTTTCATGACGGGATACAATCACTTCTTGAGCAGATAACAACGCCTGACGGCTGCGGCACCCGCATGAAATACACATGCCAGCGCCAAGACGTGACCCTTATAAAGAACCAATGTTGAACAGATGGTCAGAAATCATGACACACACCGCTGACCATTCTAAACAGCTAGTTATGGTTTTTTGCGGCTGCCTGCCATTTTGTGACCAGCTAGAACAAATCAACTGCAGATGTGGTGAACTAACTGCAAGTGGAATTACAGCACTTTCCGGCAGCTGGATTCAGCGTCGAACATCTGGTCCGGGCGTTGGACGAACTTTTGACATTCCAGCGTCAACTGAACTTCTAGCTCAGATTGTTTTAATCACTGTCGGCTGCTAACGACTGTGCTAGCTCACACTCACCAATGTAAAGTTTTCCTCGTTGTCGATTGCTGTCTGTTTCAATTTGTATTAAACAAATATCTAACAGAAATAAAATTTTGAGATGTTGCATTTCGATATGAATTTTTTTGGAAGTTTTCTGCAATATATGCGAAACAGAAAAAGAATATCAAAATGTGACGGAAGCTTCATTTTACATTTAAATGAAGTACATTTCACATAATCATATTTGAGTTCTACATTCAGAAAACACTATTCGAATAAGCTAAAATAAAGTTATTCATTTTTTTATTGATCTACATATCTGAAAAAAATTCAGTTGTTAGTAATATCATAGAAATTATTTATTCAAGGAAACTGAAGTGATATGATTATTTAGATAGCAGTTAAGAATAAGCAAGCCACTTCAAGCTAACTAGTTGAAACAAAGAAAAAATGAATTAAATAGGCGCGGGTTAATTAACAGACTGTTTTCCTTTAGTCTGCTCGATTTTTTACCTTCTTCTGGTTCTGATAGGCGTTGCACACTAATTGGGCAAATGACTTTGGCAATTTCATTAGCTGTTAATCTTTGATCTGTTATTGGATGATGGTTGTTTATCAAATTTTGAACTAATACGGTGCTCTGCCCTGACTTACCTTATAAGAACACGTAATGATCATTTTTCATTTTTGTCAACAAACGTTTTCTGAGGCAGGCTTTGTGAAAAATTTTAACATTTTCATAGTAAATTATTTAAGCTTTGTGTTTGAACTTCTTTACATTTGTTCAGTTTTTACGTGTCTTCACCAATTACTGATCACACGCCGTACAGCCTATCAACGAACAGTCAATCAGAAAAATGAGGTTGGATTTTAGCGGGTGAAATCAGAGTAAACCCAATGCCAAAAAAAACAAGTTTTTTGCATGCTTTTTTGTTTGTCTTCTAAACACTGCGTGCTTCTCTTAATCATATCGAAACTTTAATGTACATTAGCTTTGGAGAAAAAGGAAAAAATTCTTCTGAGGGCAATTTGCTCAAAACATCATCTTCAATCAAAAGTAAAGAGTCACTTTTGGGTTCGCAAGAAATATCACCATTTGAAATAAATACTGAAAATAAAAATTTACTAAGTAATTATATATATATATTTCTATATATATATATACGGACTACGTTACCGTATAAACACAAAAATGAGTAACTACAAATGAGGAGAAGTTATCCGTAACACAAACATTTACACTTTGTATCATGTTATTTTTGAGTTTGGTAATAATCATAAATTCATAATAAATATACATGATGTGTAAATTGCACACAAATATACATGTTTGCAAATAATCTACAATAAAATCATAAAATATTTTTATTTTTTCGACCTCTTGTAAAAGAAATGCAAGTACATTTTGTAGTAGTATTACTGTATTACTGTATATCTTCTATTCAAATTTCTTTTTCAGCTATCAGAAATGGCTGACCCTAGCACTTTACTGCATGAAAAAGAAAAGGTATTGTACTATAAATAAGAAATGCATTCTTGTTAAGTGATTGCTTTAGATGTACGGATTAAATGTATAACAACAGCCAAAGCGTTTTAATTATTTAGTAATCATAAAACATTATTTGTTTTGTTTAATCACCTTACAGGCACTATGCTCACTATGCTTGAATTGAATAAAAAATGTTTTGTTTTTTCTTTTATATGATAAATAGTAATCTGCTTTAATTATGTACATTATGCATGTTTAGTGAATGCTAAAATTAATATATTTTCCTGTGGTTGTTGTTTAATAAATTATTTTTGGATTTGTTCACATGCACTAATATCTGTTTAATTTTCAGAATGTCACAAATGCCGGAAGCTCTGGTTCAGAAAGTATGGGTTTACCGCGAAGTGGAAGACGGACATCTTTGTGGCGTGCTCCAAAAAATGGTTGTTTATTTGCATTTGCATTAAATAGCAAAATTGATTTTTTGTGATATATTTTGTTAGAAGATAATGAAGAACTGCAGGAAATAATTGACACAATTCATCAAATTCCTGATTACGAAAAAACTGTTCTATCTTACGAAGCATATTGCGAATTGTAAATTTTTTGAACCGTATACATTCTGGAAGTTTTCTGATTAATAATGACAATGCGTACAATGTATATTAGATTGCGAAAGGAAATTGAAGACAGTAAAAGGATTCTTGCCGATATTTTGAAAGAAGAAGAATCTAGCGTGTAGTAAATCACTTGTTTGTAATTTGTCCTTTAATATTAATAAATTTTAGAGAAGACTTGCTAAAGAAAGAAGAACCCGTACTGCATTATACGGAGAGAAAGTTTCTGAACGATCATCCAGATTACAATAAAATAATAGCACTTTTGGACGAGAGAAGACGCCACATACAATTTGTAAGAAACTTTTTTATATTTAACACATATATATATATTATGTATTATCATTTGGTAATTTTTTTTATTTTGTTAAAGAATTGTCTGCTACTTTAAATTTCATTATGTATACATATATGCTTTTATATGGAATTAAGGAAGCTAATGACTTCTTAAATTAGTATTAGTTAGATGAAACATTGCAACTGAATTTAACATTTATCACTTGTATTGTTGTTTTTCTCATTTTTTTTTTAGGAACGATACAAGAAAGAAGTTGAAAATTGTCAAGACGAACTGGACTTTAAATTGCAACGACTATATGATGTTCTTCAAGCTTCAGATTTGTTAGATCTTGATACCTCTTTAATGCAGCATTCCCCATTTTGTGATGCCAATTTCTTCAAGAAATGAAACTGCATATTTCCACTTATAAATACAATGTTTTTCTGTTTTTATGTACTTTATTTGAAAAAACCAAGTCAGGATAGTTACTGTTGAAATTAAACATAAATTTATTAATTGTCCTACTGACAGTATAAATTTTGAATAAATTTTAGAAAAGCATTATTATTTCGAAACATTCCAAAAATACTAGATATTTTCATAGTGAAACTGATCAAGCAGCCGGATTTGCAATGCCGATTACTCCACATCCAACACGTGCTCCAGCATTTCCAGTTTTCAGGCTTTCGTCATCACCTCCTTTTCCTTAAAATAATTCCAATAAAAATATTAATCGCAAACTTAAACAAATACTAACCCAAATCATCTTCTTGAATATGCACTACCATAGTGCGACCAATTATTGAATATGCACCTGTCAGTTTGATCTGATCGTCTACAATGTCAATTTTTGCAACACCATCTGAACCGGCCACGATATTGCCCAAATCTCCCACATGACGTACAGTATCCTATAATATGAAGTAAATGTTAAGTTTAATATTTATTTAAAGTTTTCATGCAACATTTCAAAAATAAAACTATATTTCTAACATCATGCCACACTTACCGTGGGTCCACCGTGAGTTTTACCAAATGGATTGTAGTGAGCACCAGCGGAAATGCAACCCATGCTATTATCACCCCATTCATGAACATGAAATCCATGTTTCCCAGGAGTCAAGCCTTTTATTTCTCCAGTGATGACTGTTTTATCATCTTCCGTATTCTGCATTCAGAAAACCAACGTATATCAAATTATAAACCGAAAAGAAATTACCTGTTTGAAGGTCACAGTACCAGTAACATTTTCACCACGAATTACACAAATTGCTTTAAACGGCATTCTGGAACAGAAATCAACACAACCACATAAGTATTTATGATGAAACTGTAATATTTAAAGAAAATTTTCAATGTTTTAAACTTATTATTGATAAAAAATCATTATTATAATGACTGAACTTTGAAACTGCGCAATTTAGAGGTCATATTTTGTGATTTAATAACTTCTAATGAGAATAACTTACTTCACGCAAAGCAGCTGTAAAAATTAGTTAATATTTCCAGTTGATCGCAACAGACTACATGTATCCAATTAACAATATGCAGGTTTAAATAAATATATGTACTGTATTAGATAAATGTGAATAAAAAACAGGTAAAAATAAGCCTGAAAAGTATAATATCTTTTTGGGAGTAAAATTATGATTTTATTTTTATACTTTTTCTTTTTTTAATCTGTGAATTATTTAGAAATAAGTTATAAGTGAAATTGTCAAAATTAATTCAAATTCAAATATTTTAAGAGCATTCAAAATTATATTTCATAATGTACATTTTGAATTTTACTCTTTTAACTGATGTCAAGCATTTTAAAGTCAGAACACAGTTTCTGAGCTTTCTATGTTTTTGTTTTATTTTGAGACATTCTGCGTTTGTATTTTAACATAATTTATTGCTTTTCATATTAGTATAAAATATGTAATTAACGTACAGCATGTTAAACATGCATAAATAATATATGCGACTTCGAAAATAGTTATTGGCATTTTAAATTTACTGTTTAATTGAATTTGAAAAGTTCAATAATTGCTGTTAAATTTTGTAATTATTTCACTGAATACTTAATGGATCTATTTTTGAAGAATTGCATAATACTTTGCAGGAATAATTTGATCAACAGTATTCTAAGTTAGAATGTAACTAATCATTTTTTCAGTGATAGCCCTATCATTTATTTTTTCAGCTGTTCCATCACATCTTTCGATGTACATATAATTTAACATTTCAGTAACATTAATGTTTGCTTCAGTATTCATTAATGAGATGACAATATGAATGCAAATCAAGATAACTTTTATTGATTCATAACATTTTCAAGAAATTAAAGTAAAATTACAATTGCATAAATGACTTGTATAAACAATTTCGCCATTCATAAACATAAGGCATAGAAAGTACAAGCACGGCAACAGCGACAATTCAATGATGTTAAGTTTGAAATGGTTGAAAAAAAATGCCCAAGAATTTAAATAAATTGTATTAAACAAATTAATTATTTTCAATTGGTCTGCTAGTGATGGAAAAACTAATATAAATTAATATGCATTTTGACATTTTTGATTTAATTGGTGTTCAGAAATAAGAAAAAGTTTTTATTGAGTAAAGTAATAATGCTCTGCATTGAAATAATAAGGCTATTGTTAATTATCTTGATAAATTTTTAAAGTGACAGTACTGATCATTATTGTATTTATTATTCTTTAAAATTGTTTTCTGATTAGAAATTTAAAAAATAGGAATTTTGAAGAAGAAATTTGATAGGATGAAAGAAGAAAATTGATATTACAGCATTTGAAATTAGATCTTTATAAGTTTTTAGTTAAATCAGAAAAACAATTTATTGTTAAAAAGTGATCAAAGTTTTACATAGAAAAATGAACTGCATCGATTAGCTAACTTTATTAAGTTATAATTTTTGAGCAAGATAATATAAAACTAAGCAAAGAATATAAAGTAAAATAAATATAATATCATTCTTCTGATACATTAAAGCAATTACTGAAAATGTATTTTTAAGATATAAATTGATGCTATGCGGAATAATGAATTTTGTTTAATTTTTTTATACTTTGCTTTGCCATAAATAATTTATTACATTACTGGAAAAACATTGCTTTTACAGTCAGCGATAAGGTAAAAATTACCAGATAATTATTAACTTAATTAAATTTTTGGAAAAATCAAATGGCATATATATAGTTGTTTATTTTTTTCTGATTACAGATGACGGCTATTATTAGAAAGATTAAATTTAATCATTAAAATAAAATGATGAAAAGAAATGCAATGATATTAAAAAAAATAAAATTATCTCCTTTATGACTGTGTTGTATATAATTAAAATAATAATGCTATTGGATGGATAAATTGAAATGAGAATAAGAGATGAAATAGATGAGTATGTTTTACACAGTTCATCAGGTGATTTGTAATTGGAAGAAATTTTGTTTTTAATTTTATTTATTGTTCACAAATAATTACTGTATTATTTGTTGACAGAAATGAGCAAAGTGAAGTTAAACTGTCGGTAGTGATAAATGTTAATGAAATGTATCGTGCAAAATGAAATTTTAATTGATTTCCTCCTGATCTTGCATAAACAGCAACAATAGCCATGAGCAGTTTAATTTGTCAATGATCATTTGTTAGCTTGATGATTTGAAAAGAAAATGATTTACTTTCAATTTCTGGCTCAGCAGAAATAACTGTGCAAAAATTGAAAAAAATTTTTCCAATGTATGATAATAATTCAACTGCCAGTTGCAATTCCAGTGTCGATTTGGCATGTGAACCGACAGCACTGTTGACCACTGTCCAAGGCAAAATAAAATTCTCTTACAATATGGAACTAATTGTGTATTTGTACCTTGTGTTCGGGTGTACAGGATTCTTGACTAATGGTGCTTGGGCTATTATATTAATCTTGAACAAAGAAAAGCATCGCATCGAAAAATATTTCATTGGTAATATTTTGAGTTGTGATCTTATGCAAATTCGACCATTTTAATATTTAATTTAATTTAATTTAATTTTAAAACAACATATTTGTTCCTGATGGAAAAAATTTATACACTTATCTAACATTTAAAATTCATAGGAATATTTTATTAAAAATTTTTTTTTAATTTTTTGGCCCATTTAACAAATTATATTATTAAAATTTTGTTGATATTAATATATATATATATGATTATTCATGAATTATTTTTATACATGTATAAAATTATTATAATTCAATTAATTTAATCAAGATTTAAAAATAAAATGTTTACAATTTTCATTTTGAGAAACAAAGTTCACAGGCAATAAGTTAAAGTAAAAAAGAAGATTTATGATTTCATTTATGTTTATGAAAAAGAATTGTTTTTCGATTCTATTGCATTATTAATGTTGGCTAAGTTGAGAAAAGCATATGAATTTTTTACAAAATTACATAAATATGACTATTTTTTTATTTATAACACCATTTTATGGCAAAATATTGATTTTAATTTATTTGAAAATATTTTTTAAATATATTCAAAATACTTTTTGTATTTCTGTTTGACGACATTGTGAGATTATAATATTTGCATTGCAATTGATCATCGTTATCATTGTTTCGGTGAAAATTTCAAATTAATTTTTATAATTTAAATTTATAATTGATTAGATGAATGTATGTAGTGGAAAATTTTTGTCTTTTTTTAAAATAAACACAGTTGTTAGTTTGCTAAAAACAGTATAATAAATAATGATTGCAATTATTAATATTTACAAGTCATCCTGTAAAGTTTGTATCATATTTTGCAACACTTTTCTACCGTTTGTATAGATTGATTTGTAAATAATTTATCATTTAATTTATTTGTATGAATTTAGCATTGTTAATTTATAATCAAACTTTTGCGTTCAGTTCAAAGTAATAAAATTACACGCAGATGAATTGATAAGGATGAAAATTAATTTAAAAAACATAAGCATGTGGAATTGTTTTCTAACGAGGATTACTGCTACTTTAAATAATATCTGATTGTAATTATTTAAAAAATTTTGCATAGAAAAATTGTTTGCAATTGAATGAAATGGAATTAAAAAAGTAAGAATAAAAATGGAAACATATTACAATAAGAAAACTGAAACACAAATAGCAAAAAGAGTAGTAAATGCTGAATTTTAATGAGATGACATTGAATGAGAAAGAAGTGAAATATAAATTAGCCACAATATGTAATCAAATTTTAATCTTTCATATTCTCCACACGCGACATCATAAATGATGGTTTTCCTTCACCAATTTTGAAAAATTATTTAAAAAATAATTTGAATTTTTATAACTGAAAAAAAATACGCATTGTTCAGTTAATAATAAAAGAAAAAAAAGTTAAGAAAGAATGTGCAATTCATGTATTCAAATTTAAGCATCAAGAGTTGAAAAAGAATCAATATTCACTGCCAACAGTTGAAAAAGAAATTAATATGCAAAATTAAAGTACATTTTTTTATTAGACAAATTTAAGATGAAACATTTAAATATATATATTTCATATAAGAAAAAAGAATAAAATTATTGCATTTACATTGTTTAATTATTTGTTTGTTTTGAAGTGAAATTTAACCGAAACAAATATGATAAAGTGAATTGTTGTTTGTTTAAGCTTATGCGTTGGCTTGTTCAATGAAAACGTTGACAATTGCACTGGAATATGCTCGTATAATTTATTACTTCAACACGGACACTACAGTGAGCGCTTTGTATTGTTTTGTATTTGCCATCCATCCAACTCTTTATCTCAGCGCAGATTTGATCATCGTTTCTATACTGTTGTTCATGGCGATTGATTTTTTGTTCACAATTTCCGTCATTAAAACCCAATGGCAATTGAAAAGAAGATTCTCATTCATTGTTGGTCTGTTTTTGTTCATTGCACTACTGATGACTATAATCACGTCAGCTTGGCTGAAATCGGTCGAAGATCAGACCAAAATTTCTATAATGTGCATTTTGACCGATGTAGTGGCGCCCAAGATGATTATCTTGAACATCGTGCTCACGCTAACTATAAGCATTGTTGCCACTGGTCTGCTGCTGGTGGCGATGATTCGCCTGAGACTTCAAAAACGAGTCACTGAAAATAGCATCCAAGTGATACAGCTGCGCAGAAATTCAATAGCCGTCAATAAAATCTTCATCATCACCTTTTTCACTTTGACAATACACAGCGTCCCGTTCGTCGTAGCAATGGCCAGCATGATCGAAAATGAAGAACAACAACTCTGGGATTACATCGTCTGGATGCTGCATAACGTCGCCTTCACTGTGCATGGTCTGTTCCGCATTTGGAGAACTTCGAATCTTTGCATCCGTTGTCTACCCTCTGTGCATCCAGTAAACAGCATCTTGTGAACTTTTCTTTTCTTTACTCAATCAAATTTGCTCACCTTCGGCAATGGGTATTATTATTTGAAATTAATAAAACAATCACAAATATTAAAATCTACTGTAACTTTTCATTTGTTTCATCATTATTTCATTGTTTCACAATATCAATTGAAATTGTAAATGATTTTAAATATTATTTTTAAAAAGATGCTATTTCCTCTAAAATCCATTTTCATTTAGACTAGTGGTTTTCAACCCGTATCAGCGCACACTTCCTTTAATAAAAGTTGTGCAGTTAATGCCCCCCTCCAAAAAAAAGTAGTGCAGTATGTATTCTGTGTACGCAAAGCAAATTGTTGCTTCATGGTTGCATCAAGCCAAGCTACAGTTCAGTACTATTTTAGTACAAAGGTAAATGATAAATTGTGCAAAGTTGAAGCTGCTAAGCTAAAACTAAGATGATCAGTAAGAAAAGGCGGTGAAAATTCAGCTGAAGTAGACCAAACTGTGAGAAGCAGTTCACTGGGAAACAAAAAGTCACCAGCATCAAAATAAAAATGATTATTAGGATATGCAGGCGAGCAATTTGTCAATGCATTATAAATAACATGATGATATCTATTGACTAGGCATCTTAGGAGCTGCATAACTGAAGTGCATGAGCTCGGGAAGTACTTCACATTACAGCAGAAATGAACTTTCGAATTTCGAACACCTGCAAGGCTAAAAACTCTAACTTCTACACGCCCCCCCCCTGGTTGAGAAACACTGATTTAGACTTTCTTTGTAGGAGTATTACTTTAATGAAAAGCTCATTATTTGCCTGAGGGATATTTTTGATGAATACAACTTTTAATCAACCTTAAAAATCAGAAGTCTTTTAACTTCCGCATTATTTTGTCATATTAATCTGATAATTCCAAGCTGATAAATCATAAAATTATGAAATTCATTTAAAAAAACAAATTCAATATAATCAAAAAATATTTTTTTATAAATTTATCGTTTTTATAAATTCATAATCAAAAGAAATTTTAAATGGGAATAATTTTGCTCACTAGTTAATGGAAAAAAAGAAGAAAAAGGATTACTTTTTTAACACTTTAAAAAGTTTTCCAAAAGAAATACATTGAAATAATTTATCATCATTATTATTTCTTACGTTTAATGAATCATAACGTATAATGAATAATTAAAAATAGTATTTTTATTAAATTTGAAAAGATTATTAAATTGTCCCATTCTACAATTGTGAATAATGTATATTAACATATTTCAGCTACGTAATTGGTTAATAAAGCTGCGAACAAAACAACAAAAATTTTCAATATTAAACTATTACTCATCTTAATACTTCGATTATGAATATGAATACAACAATTTCACCAACATTTCGTTGAAATGTGCAATGTTCAATTTCAATGCAATTGAAAATAAATCAGATACATTTAGTTTCACTTTTCGATTTTAATTTTTCATTTTTTAATCACTACAACAATTTTGTAAAATTTGAATAAATAAATAAATAAAATTTTACAAATACATTTGTAAAAAATGTGAAACAGTATATTTACAAATAGTCAGCTATGAACAAACTGTGAGAAGGGTTTTTTTGATTTCATCTTAAAGAAACATTAGTCAGTAACAGTATTTTTTGAGGTTTCAAGTTTTCAACTTTTTAAATAATTTTAAAATGAAAATTGTAGAAAAGCATGAAATTCATTTCTTAGAAAATTTAATTGAACAGCATTTAATTGTAAATAATCGATTTCAACAACTGCTCACTTTATCATCACACCATTCATGCAGTAAAATAATTCGTGATCAAATTTTCTGCATGAAAAAATTAAATTGAAAAATTAAATCAGCTTGATCTTTTAGAAATTGTGACAATATTTGATAAAACATTCGTTTTAATTATGAAAACCTTTATTCATTTATTGATAGAAAAAACTTGCATGTAATGGAATTTTTGATACAAAATTGAATAATTTCAATAAAAGAATAAACACAAAATTCTTAATGCACAAAAAGCTATACATTTATAGAATGTGAAAACATATGTTTCATTTTTATAAATGTTGCATGTATAATTGCATTGAAGCAAATGTTATTCAACATTCAAAATTTCAAATGTTTCAATTTTCAAGTATATATGTTACGTTTAATGTTGAAACTTGCCTATTATTGACAATAAACATGAATGCCACTTCTGCTCATTATGACTTTAGCGGGCTCAAAATGCAGAACTTTGTAAAGTGATTCAAATAAATCATAATATATACAGTGGAACTCGGTTATAACGATAGGCTTGGGGCACAGAGATTTCGATCGTTATAACCGAGTATCGTTATAACCGAGTTCTACTGTATATATTTATTTATTTATAATCACAATCAGGCATGGTTTGAAAATTTATCAATGACATTGTCACCTGGGCTCGTAACATCACATTTGTACTAACCAGTGGTTTAACAACTAGGCTTTTTGGAAAAGCTTTCTCGCTCTCTTCTTATGCCATTCTACACAAAACGTGAGAAACAAATGGCACGCTTCCATTCTGTGCTTCTCGAAATGTCTTTTTTTCTCCATCATGAGCAATCTTTTGATAAGAAGCATTGATAGCATCGAACATATTTTTTCACTAGAGAGGATGCATCTTATTTCATCATACTTGTCCAATCAGATTACATTTATTTTCCTTGCCGATTTTTGAAACTTCATACTGATTTTTTAAATTATAATCACAGGCAGATTTTTGACTATCTGATTGGATTCACAAAATGCCTGTAATTATTTGATCTCGCTGTGAAGTTGGAAAAATCACTGCATTTTGTCTTTTTTCCTTGATCATAGCACGGAGCTGTTCTTCATACACAGCGTTTTTATCCATCAGAACTTGAACAAATTGGAAAGTGGTTGGTTGCCTTTTGCTTTCATATAACTTTTGTAATGAAGCCATTTGCAGGCGCAAATTATTTTGAACATATATGAACCGAATCATTTGTCATTTGTTGAATGAAATGAAATGAACATCATTGAAATTTTCAAGCGATGCATTTGTTTCTGACAATAAATACAAACAATATCATTAATAAAAGCATTTCAGCATACGGCGTGACTCGTGAACCGTAGTTTCAATATAAGGCAAATGCTTATTGCCTATTGTCAGTAATAGGTAATTTTCAACATTAAGCGTAATATATATAACATGATGCATATTATTGTGCAATTTATAATTTAAATGACTAGCTTCATTTCGTGAAATAAATTTTATTAAACTATTTCTGATAGATAAATGTTATTTCAAATTTTACAATATTTGGCAGCTATAATTCTAGAAACATGGAAGAAAAATAAAAGTCATAATTAATCAGTTCACTAATTTTGTATTTATAATATCAGTATTATTGATTCAGCAAATTCAATCGTGTTTACTAATGTTCAATCCTAACGAGGACAAAATATTTACTAATAAAACTAATTGTTGAAATAAAAATAAATGCTTGTGCATTGATATCTGTTTTTCAAATCTTGTAACAACATGCGTACTTAATATTTACAGAGTTGTTAAGAATGAAATACTTTATCCGCTAATATCTGCTGTTTACAGCATTCAAGTTTATCTTCATCAAAACCAATGTATCATTCAAATAATCATTGAAAATACAACAAGCAAAAACATACTACTTTGGCTTATAACAGAAAACACCTTCACTGATGATAAAATAATTTCCAACATATTAGGGGTTATGTCACAACCATAATTTGAACTGTTTATTCATTTGTCAACGGGTGGTTTCGTTTTTGAAATATCTTTAAACATGCCAACTTATTGATATTACTGGTTTAATTATTAAATATTTAAATTCTGATGAAGCGATCCTTTCTTTTTTCACCTTGATCTACCTATCCATAAACAAAAGCACAACACAATGCATCACTGTTTGAAAATTTCATTTTTATTTTTCTGAATTTTCATTTTGAAAAAAATATCATTAACACACGTCTTTTTATGCTAAATAATAAAGCTAGAAAAGCATCTGTTGAATAATATATAAATAAATGGTATCAGCGACCAAAAAATCATGTGAAAAATAATAAATAGTTGCCATGATCATTTTCCATTCAACGAGCTGAAGCTTTGTAAACTCCACGCGCACCGCGGCTTCCGTAACCCCAGTTTCCTCGAGAATTTTCACGTGCATAGCCACGTGGTGGACCGCCATAGCGGCTCGAAGGGCCCCTTGGCCGAGGATTCGGTGAACTGGCAGGTCCGTTGAAACGGCCTATTTCACCACGCCCTCTGTAACTGCCGGCTCCACCTACGGCGCTGACCGACGTGTGTGCGGGTCCAGCAAAACACATTTTCAGCACAAACGGGCTTTTACTCCCTGAAACTTCTACAACTAATCTCTTTTCAACAATTACAAAAGAAAACAAAAGAAAAAATAAAATAAAATAAAATAAAATTAAATTAACATATGCATTTACCATAACTTTCTATATTGGTATGATTGCACAACATCAATGCTTCTGTAGCGGCAGCTTCGTTTTCAAATTCAATTATTCCTGCTGAATTTTTCACAAGCTCTAAAACTGACATATCACCTCATCAACACATTCAAGCTTTATCAATTTATCACTTCAGTGATTAGCACTGATCAGATAGTTACCTTTTTTGTTAAAAATTTTCACATTCGTCGGCTCTGGAGCGTTGGAATCTTTGAAAAGGCTGACCAATCGCTCTTCGGTCACATTTGGTGGCGCGTTGAAAAAATACAAATACTTCTGCGGATTGGTGATACGATTCTTGGCCGCAATATCCGGCGATGTGAATCGTTGAAATCGACTGCCAGTAAAATCCTTGTAAGACGAACTACCATCTGGCATTTCGGTCGGATCTCGAACTTCATTCAACTGGCGTTGACGTGACATTCTACATTGTATACAGTGAAAAAAAATCAAATTTAACAAACAAACAAAAAAAAAAGAATAAAAGAAAAACATACGCCACATGAATACGTTTGCCAAATACCAACGCATTATGTAAGTTTTCTATGACACGACCAGCGGCAATGGGTTCTCCCATTTGCACCATGACGGTATCATTTTTGCTCTTCAAGAATTTGATCTAACACAATGATCACAAAATGTTGAAAATGAAAAATAATAACAAAAAGATCTTTATTATCTAACTTACTCGAATAACATTACCATACAAGCATAACAGATTGAACAGCTTGTCGCAGTTAACTGCTGTTGGATCCAACCCATAGATCATGATAACAGTACTCTCCTGGTGCATACCGTAGTCGTCCTTCATGCGATCGTCGTAAGTTCCACGGTATGCACCGTCCGCGTCGCCGTAGCCTGCATAAGAGCCCATTTTCGGCTCTGGCGGACCGCGGAAATCATCGTAATAACCTCGCCCTGGTCTTGGGTTCATATCCTCAGGAAGGCAATAGCCATCACCGCCTCTTCGATTTGGATAGTAAGCCTGCTTCGGATATGGAGAATCACGAAAATCTGGCTGACGATCGCTAAATGGATTCGGTCGCATTGATGGATCGCTGTCGTACGGAGATCTACTGTAGCCCCCTGGACCAGGCAGCATTTTCTCTGAAAAAAAAAATTTCCATAACTTTTCTCAAACTTTTGACTGAAAAAAAAACAATTTTAATAACAATTTTTACCGCCTTTAAGAACCAACATTGCTTCAGGGTCGTAAGGGGGGCGGTTAAAAGCGGCTGCTGAAGCTAACTGATCTAAATTGTTAATTATTTACAATTCAAACACGAGAAAACAAATTATCACTTAAAAAACATTTATTCACTAAAATATAAAAACATACCCGCTTTAAAAGGAGATGCATTCTCCATATCAAACATTGGACGACCGTAAGCTGCTGGTGGAGGCATAGCCTCTAAATACATAACAGAAGTTAAAACCAGTATTTCTTGTAACCAATACAGTTAAAATTTTATACCCATCTCCCCAGTGTAATCCACTTGATCAGGCTCATTCTTTTTTACAGTTAAGTGATGCAGCTATAAAAAATTATACATTATATTACTTCTGATTTCAACTAAAATCTAAGTAAAATGCAACAACATTTGCCAATTTATTAACTATTTACAAAATGCTCAGTATTCTTTGCATACATATGCAACAACTGCATTTAGACTGCTCAAAAAGCACAACACAAATATCAAAATGAAATGCCGTTCGCACAAATATATCGTGTTTTGAAGAAAACAGTTCAAAAATAGCTAACGGTCCAATCTCAGATTCAATATAACGTATCAACTGCATAGGACTTTATACAAATATTCTCATCCAACAATTTCATATATTTCTGTCATAAATGTAATGTCAAAATGCAAACAATAGTCGAGATATTCAGAAAAAATACAAAAAATGTTTTTTAAAAATCTATTTTGCCCATATTAATATTCTATCCATAATAAAAACTGTTTCCACCCTTAAAAATCTGGCACTGTTAACTGTTAGTAATTTGCAATTTGATTGTCAAGTTTCTTTTACTGTAAACTTTCCACCTGCTGCTGCTGAGCAAAATGCAAATTGTTGATTTTACCTTCGAAAATCGATTCCATCAATCTGAATCAATACTGAAGTCACGGTACGTACACATGGTTGAACAGATCACTCTCACAGTGCAAAAGTGAAATGCTCAAGTTTTCATTAATTATATACTTTTACAAACAAACAAAGTTAACCTTCTCAATTGACATGCATAAAAAACTACATCAAACATTAAATTCCATCTTGTAAATCAAACTTACATCTAATACATGAGATACAGCTTACTTTTGAAATACTTAGTGAATTTTCCAATAAAAAACTATAAATATTGACAGATGAATATTCCTTCTTTGGAAAATAATGTCCAGTATTCTACGGATCACTGGGCAATTCTGAATGTGAATACTGCAGTGAAATGTGATAGGTATCCTACTGGTTGTGTGTTTTCAGTTGCTGATTTGCTTTTGACTGTGTTCCAGGATATTTGTAATCAGTTTCATAAAACTGAATTCAAATGCTTCAACTGTAATGCTGTATAATGTAATTCTTCGAACTACCAGTTTTTGATCTTGTGGTGATAAATGTTGTTATCAAACTTGAATTTCTTTTTGATTCCATGATCTTATTGATATGATGGGTATGAATTCTTGTTGCACTTTGATGTGAATTGTTAATTTGATTTGACTTAACGTTGAACCATCGTTGTTTTGCCGATGAAAAAATTTTGTATATGTTGACAGTTGTGCGTAATTTGTTCTATCTGTGTGCAGTCAACACTGCAATTTAATAATTCATTGATCCACATCCCACTTGCACACTGAGATCACTTCAAAATGACCTCAGTTAGATAAAAACAAAAGATTAGTCTGAAAAGTTTAGGCAAAAAATCAAAATATTGCTAAAAGTTCAAATTAGTAATTTCACTGAAATACCATAAATCAATGATGTTAAAACTAAAGAAAACATCCCACTTTCATTGAAACTCATGCAATTTAATTTTTTATACACTTAACACTAATTAAAACAATTTTCACTGAGTATTCGATAATTTACAAAAAACATGCTCACATTAAATTTAAATATTCATAAGTGTAACACAACTGTAAACTGTAATTACAAAGCTGATGTTATGAATTTTCCAAATGATTGAATTTTTCAATTCGTTTGAATGATCAAATTGTCGCAATGCATTTCAAACATTACGCTGTGAATGTCATAAAAATATGACATACCATTTTCTATTCTGTTTTCAAAGATGCTAACTTAACATGCAAAAATATAAAAAATACAATTATACTGTTATCGCACCATTTGTAAAACCTTAAATAAAGAAAAATGTGAACAGACAAAAAAAAATTCCTGGCTATTTTAAAACATGCAGTGCAGTAACTACAATACCAATAAATATAGATATTTTGCAAGTTTTGTTTAAAAAAAATCAAATTATTAATAAACAAGAAACGATAAATGTTAATATCAACTATAATAAACGAATAAATAAAACTTAAGTAACAGAAATCATGCATTGCAAATTGTGTTTATGTTACATGCGACGAATATTTCATGTTTACGGTTGAATTACAAGTTTACGGTTATTTTCGTGCGACAAGTGGTATGTAAAATAGTGGACTGTGGAAATACTTTTTGAGCATTGTTACGGGGACGTTTGGGGTATACGCCTTACAAGTTTTTGTTGTTTGCATATATGAATCAAGAAATTGTACTTTCGCAAATTCAATCTTCACAGTGCAACAGCCCGAATAAATGTCGCATCCATTCAATCTTTGTTTGGCCACCCTGGCCGTTTCAATGTCTCGAAATTCAACCAATGCTTGAATACCATCCCGACGATTAATAATTATACGATTCACAAAGCCAATCGGTTTGCAAATCTGATGTATCACCTCCTGAAATAATAAAATACAAATTATAAAAGGCGTTAGTTTAAAGAAAAACTAAAAACAAAAAATTATTAAGAAAACAAATTCTTTCTTACCGTTGTAATTGGATACTTTGCATTCTGAACGTAAATGATCAACACATTACTAGGCGCTTCCGTTTCAAGCCTATAAATTAAACTTTTGCTTTTTTTGTAAAATAAAGTCTAATGTAAAAATATTTTCAATGTTACCCAGTGCGTGGAATCGCTTGCATGTTAGCGAAGCATACAAAAACGGGTTTGTTGCATACAAGAATGTCATTTGACTAAAGAAAAGCAAGCTAACTTTTATCAAATAAAAAATAACTAATCGCTTACAGCATTAAATGTAACGCAACGTTCGGCCGCAGTAATACTCTATTACAAATAAAACAATAAATAGCGTGAGCTTCGCAAAAACTCAAAATACTTACTTCAAATTCAACTAAAGCGGAACCACGACTTGTAAGGCTCACGTAACTAAACGTACAATGTTAACAGCAATAAAAAATGAATGCAATTAAATCACCTGACAAGCCCAAATGGAGACAATGCATCAACTAAATCTGCTTCAACAACATTATCCATTAAATTCCTGACAAGCAGTACTCTGCTTGGTGGATTCTGCGCCCCATATTGATCATGCATGGATGCCATGTATCCATCATTCTTAAAAAAAAAACAATTGCTGACTCATAAACAAAAAGTTAACTTTAAGTAATATATGTTCCATAGAACTGAAATATAGGCAACACGATAAGAACAAACAACAATGAATGCCCAAAAATTTTCTTTTTCATCCTTCACAAACAAAACAATTTTAAGGCCATACTATACAGTATGACATCACCAGTAAAATAAGAATTGCTTCGTTATAACTATAAAGATTTTTAAAGCAAAATACTAAAAACGAAAACAATCAAGCGACCATTAAAGTGCTTACATAATGTGGAAATGTTAAAAACTACATTTCGCATAAAATTATCAGCCGCAAATTTACGATTCATAGATAAGGAAAGCGAATAGCAGATGTATATAACCTTACAGGAAGAACAAATATTTTCATTCACTTAAATTTATAAATCAACAATGAAATCAGTTTTTCAATAAACCGCAACTGGTTTCTGAATAAACTTAATTATTACATATTACATCATTATATCATTATAACAATTAGATATCTCAACAATCTTAAATAAACTGCTTTCAAAGCTTTAGTGCATTAAAACTGTTAATTTAAAATAAACTAAATTTTTAAAAAATCTGAAAGAATCAAGCATTCAACATCTAAAAATTAAAAAGAATTAAGCATTTTCAATGAAAAATATGTTCTGAGAATGCACTTCGAAATATAGAAAAATGTAATAATGAAGAATGATACGAACCAGTCAAATTTAAGCATTCTAGTCAACAACAGGAAATCAAATGTGCTAAATTTAAAATCAAAATCGAAAAAATTTCAGAACAATCTAATGCTCTCCTACCAAAAATTTTAATACCTAAAGTAGCTTAAGTATCAATGCTATAATTAAGGTCACCTTTAAAGAAAAAATGAAACAGCTAAAATAAACAACATTGCATGCAAAAATTGAAATTATTAATATTAATTCATTCAGTTAAAGGCTCAATAAAATAAAAATGATAAAGATAAGAAAGAAAGAAGATTAAAAAAACATCACTGAACAAAATCAAAGTTACATAAAACAAAATAAAAAAAAGAAACTATGTATTTAAAAGTGCATATTATGTATCAGAAATGCATGAAAAGAACAATGCTTACTTCATAACGAGGTCTTTTACTCATCATCATGATGAATTTTTTTAAACACCACACTACAACGGACGCGAACCAAAAATAGCCAACAACCTACAGTTGGAAAGACACAATGATGGTCACATAATACCTGATTGTCATAAATTTAAAGTTCAGTTTTTTATCATGTAAATAAAAGAAACTCCTTATTAATTATAGTAATTAGAGTAAATTAAAGATAACAATGATTTCAAAGAATATTATTATTATATCTACATAAAATGCTATGGTAATAATTTTGCATAATATACTATATGTGCAATATTAATCTTGGCCAAATGAACAATATAAACACTATTTATACAATGAATACAGTATGAAAAATATATAAATATATAAATGTAACTAAAATTGAAATAAATATAAATAAAATTTCATGTAATAAATGCTTAATTATACTGATATAATTTATGAATTTTTTGCAGTTCAAAAATTTAGTATCAGTATATTATGGCAGTTTTGGTAGTTTAAATTAAGCAATTTAGAAGTTTTTAAACAATAAATGGGAAACATGAGCAGTTAAATGGCAGAAATAGATTAAAAGCTTAACATGCTATAGTTCAAATGCCATTTTTGCTGAATTGATAACATTATTTTTCAATGTGTAAAACAACTGATAATTGCATTTTATTGAAAGATATCGATTGATTAAATTTGTAATTGAAATGCATTATGACTTATAAAGCAAAAAATATCTCAAAAAATTAAGAAACTACCAGTTACGTTCCGTCTACAAACATTTTAATTAAACAAATGCTACGTCTGATTCTACATAATAGTATATGTAGACATCTATTTATTTAGTAGCCCTGAATTTTATGAAAGAAAATTCATTTTCGACATCAACTTTCCACTTGACCAGATATTTTATAATCAAATGAAATAGTAAGCCCTACAGTATTTCAAAAAATCAAGATTTAACCAAATGTTGAAATTGCATTGAATGGTTTGATTCAAATTCATTAATTAAAATTTTTTATTTTTATTACTGATTAAATGATTATCAATTTAAAATACAGTTTAAAATGCTCTAGGGGTAGACCCGATTTCCCCAACGAACTCCGCCTACTTTTTCGGAGTAAAATTTCATTGGTTGTCGCTCTGATGCGCGCAGCTAAATTTCATTGGTTGTCGCTCTTATGCATTCTATTTGTCAAATATTGGTTTCTTATAAATGGTCAGTTTTTTGAAAAAATAAAAGATTCAATGTATTTTTAAAAATTATATTCTTTTTATGTGTACTTAATTTTTTTGTTTTAGCGAATGAAAGCACAGTTACTAAAACTTTAACTAACAACAAACAAAACAAATTTAGCCAATTAACAGCAATAATTCTGTTGAAATTAAAAATCCACGTTGGGAAACAAAATAGTTGTCTATTTGGCTTCGTATGGCATTGCAATGTTCTTTTGCTACTTTATGTTTGTTGTTAAAATTGATGTCTTGGTTGGTAAACTCACCCTATATTAAATGATAGTTCTTGTAATTAAAACTTAATGCATATTGCTGCCATTGTAATAGATGGCAGGAATCTGAACAAATTCAATTACAAAAAATAAGAAGGGCTATAGTTGTTCCTTTTAAGATTCTTTTTATGATTAAGATTAAGACAATATTTTATTTACTTTTCGTTACAAAATTTATTGCATATCATTTTTCAGCTGCTTCTCTCAAACTTGGAAGCCAACTGCCCATTCACTTTTGATTGATGACTGTTTTTAAATGACCCTGCAGTCAATAAATCACAGAATAAAAGCAGACTAGCATTTCACAATTTTAAGCTTAAAAACAAATTATCTTTTGGTTACATTCTTCTGTAGAATTAATTATATTCATACATCTGTTGATCAAGCCTTAGAAATTTGCTTAGCAGTATGCTAAACTGACTCTGTTCTTAGTATTACTTGTGTACTATTCAGCATTTCGAAGAACTTGTTCAACAATTTTCTTTCTATTAATTTATTTGTTAATTTGATGAAGTTAGATACAAAGGGAAAAGGACAAAAAATGAAAAATATAATACAAAATTACAACTTTGAAGGCTGCATTAAATCGGCTCAGTCGTTAGGCACAGCAGGATTTGCCCGGTTGTAGTATATTGTGGACTTTACACGTTTAAAACCCAGGAACTGGCCAGAGGTGGATAGATCATCAGACGCTTCATCATCATAAATAACGGAGATGGATACTGCTTCTTCTGTGCACCTTTTCTTTCAAACTGTCTTCCTTTCCATTTTATAAGCAATGTGCTCATCCACCGGGCACCCTTCTATGTGATCTTTCTGACTGATAACGGCTGTAACTTCTAAATTTGTACACATTGCACCCCTGCAGCCTTTTTCATCATATACCAAAGTAAACAAATCCTTCATAACAATGGACATATGTTGCACATTGAGCATATACTTTGGAACATCCCCAATAAGACAAGGGATAATTTACCGCAACGATTGGTTGCAAGACGCAATTCACAGTTATCAGACATAAAGAAAACAAGGAATAGTAAAAGAAATGAAAATTTTCTTCTGAGACCTTAAATACTGTTCATAGGAATGTCACCCATTCTGATTCTGGCACGTGGCTAGTTTGACATCATAAATGTCAACCCTCTGCAATGGTTTTTAACTGAATTTTTTACTTGTTGAAATTTATCTCGATTCACAGTCCACTTCTGGACAAGATGTAAGAAAATCGATAATCTGTGTGAAAAATATGGAATGTGGCGCCAACAGTTTTAATTTATTCACAAATGGCGCACCACTGGCTGACATCAAAAAATGCGATGTCCACTGCCCCGTGAAATGAAAAAGCTTCAACAGCTTTTCTGCTTGGTGCTGTTCATTGCTTTTTTCCGCTTTTAAAGTGCTTTACTTTTATCCACCCGCGTTCATAAATACTGTTCAAAAGAATGTCAACCAGCAGCTGTTTTGCTCATGAGATAAATTACGTTTTAGCTAGCAATTTTACGAGATCTATGTATAAGATGCTTGTCTGTTTGTCAGAAATTGTTCTGATGAGTAGCTAAGGGCTATTCAAGTACAAAGGAAAGCTCAACAAGTGATAAATTGTTCACAGCTGCAGTTATCAGCTAAACCTAGGAGTGGTGATTGCTGAATATTAGCATTGAAACATTTTTCGGATTTTAGCGTGACTGTTTTCTGAAAATCTTTCTTGCTTGCAATCAAAAATTTAACTTTCATCTTCACAGTTTTGCTCACTTTCACCAGTGTTATTGTTTTCTTTCCGATGTTTTATTTAAATAAAAAAAAATTAAAATCTGCAATTTTATTTACAAAAAAACAAATTTTATATTTGGCGTAAATTGTAAAGTTTCTTTTTCAACATCTGAACTAAACTGACTAGTGTGTTGGTGAACATTTAAGTTGCCATTACTTTCCATTTGCATTTACAACCTTTCAACTTGTATTTCAATGATAACCAAATGTTAAACATTCAGGACCAAAAGCAGTGCTTATGACTTAGCTGATCTGTTGTTTGTTGTTTCATTTTAAAATTATTATATATAACAAGTGAACGTCAAACAAAATTTTTCCTACAAACAACAAACCTCATCGGCATGTATAAAACAGCATAGTTGAATGTTTCAAAAAGAAACTTTGTAAAGATCAAGCATTAAGATTAAGTAAGCAATAATAATGTGCTGCGTTAGGTCATTCTTTTTAGCTTTGTACACAATCAGTGTTTATCATTATAATTTGGATGCTTAAGCGTGTAGCACCTCTTTTTTGAATTAGCTTTTGTTGGTTGGTTGAAAATATCTCTCAAACCCACGACTGAGAAAAAAGCACAAGCTAGTGATGAACACTGAGAAGTGAATCAAGGAAAAGAAGAATTGACGGCCCTGTTATTTACAAATTAAATATCTTTACTATCCAATTGCATC
Source organism: Trichinella papuae (assembly GCA_001447755.1). Lineage (NCBI taxonomy): Eukaryota > Metazoa > Nematoda > Enoplea > Trichinellida > Trichinellidae > Trichinella > Trichinella papuae. The sequence goes on along the minus strand of JYDO01000151.1, from coordinate 52,628 downwards.
ATTCTACAAAAAATATGGAAACAAAAAATGAACAGCCCAAAGATGAGATAACTGAACAAAGAGATATTAGCTAAACATTTCAAAGACTTAGATAAACATATTTATCTAAGTCATTCATTGTTTTCATAATTTGACATGTAATGACTTTTTACGATGGCAACAAAGCTAGCCTTGTTCACTAACTTGACATAGAAGAAAGTTGTGCAGCAATTATCATGAGTCAGGTCAACATCTAGCACGAACAATTTTCTGAAAATTGGCTAGATCAACACATGCCCTGCAGTCGAATTTGGCCTAAGCTGGGCATAAGCATTTTCAGTTCAACCTGTGCAGCATCTACGCTACATATGAAAAATTCTTTACAGACCATTGATATAATGTGAAGTCAGTGCATACTGCACCACATGCTTCTTAACATTTCACGCTACCCCAGCCCCGTAGCGTCGGGGGGGGGGGGCATTTGGGGGCATTGCCCCCTCAGTAAAATCTTATGCGCCCCCCCTCCCATAGATCCGCTGAGCATCTCTAATGAGGAGCTTCTGCGACGGTTTCACAAAGCTGGAAATCGTAGGCTACAACTTTATTAAACTCACATATCAATTACTTGTAGTCATATAATAAAATATTTAATGACAAACCATGGTGTTAACTAAATTACGCGCGTTTAAGCGAAAATTGCAGGTGATACACTGATGCTTATCAAGCGGACTTACAAACTACTAAAAATAATGTTACAACGTCACACGCCCCCTTCAAAATCTCATTTGCCACTTCTAAGAAGTGACCACGCTACGGGGCTGTTGTTCCCTCTACCCACTTTCTACATATTGCACAGTAGAAAACTCAGCTTTTACTTGATTATCAAAAAAGGGCTACGGTATAAGTGGACGACGTGGAGAGGAGATTATTATTGGTGGCAGTGCAATTGGATGATTTTGTGGTGGTTGGGGTTCTATATCGGTGATTGTTGTTAGCTCGTTGTAATAAAATGTTCTACTGTATTGACTTGTTGTTCCTTCTGTTGTTTGGATGTCGTCGAATAAGCCCGAACGTTGTCAAAATGTCCACCCAGACTGCGATGACCGCCGCATTTGCCATGAAACGCAATCTGACCCTCCAGCTTCCACTGATGGAGCGTTACAATTTTATTGTCGTCTTTCTACTTTTTAAAATAATTTGTTTATTGAAAAATTGAAAATAATCTCCAGTGACTATGATAATGGTTCAAAAAATGACAGTGAAGTAAAATTTCTGGTTGCTAGAATTCCACACTGGAGATGTTAACTTCATTAGTACTATGATAAAACAGCGTACAATTAACCAATTTATGAAAGTATTTTTTTAATATTTTGTAGTACAATTCAATTTCTTTCAATAAATAATTTTATATTTAAAAGAATATTCTGAAAACAATGAGCAATACAAAAAACCTCTAGTTTTACTCTTCACATTGTAAGGCGGATGTAACTCATTTGCTATATTAGTATAAAGATAAGCATTTGTACATTTTGTACATTTGCTCCAGAAGCAGCGTAATAACATACTGTTAATTTTATTGAAACTAATTTTTCTTTTACACGCAGCTATTCAGCAATTTATGTCAGCTACTTTAACCATCTTTAAATATTGATGTTAAAAAAATTATCAGCTATCGATTATCATATCTACAAGATGTGAATCAAAAATTTAATAGAAAACGCTTCCCAAAATATGCATTGTAATGAACATTTGTATAAAGAGGTAATTGGATATAGATTAACTGTTAACGTTTGCCGTCAACAAGATTTTTTAACAAACAAAAAAATATTTAGATGAATTTCATTTTCCTGATTTTATTTTCTTAAAAACAGCATTTTGCATTTTAATCACTTTCGTTAGTTTCGAAGCATTAAGGATAAATTAATCTTGTTTTATTTTGAGGCATTAATCTGAAGCACTAGTCAGTCGTTTTGATCAGACATTCCACATGCAATCATAAACAGTTTAGTCAACGTGCTAAAATTTTTTTTTTGATTTTAGTACAAGTAATAATAAATTTGTGAAGCTTTTATCATTTACCTTTAAATATGTGTTATTTATTTATTACAAAAAGAATAAAAAGTTCAACAGTTTGTTCTTGAGCTACTGTTTGTTTGCTGTAAAAACAAACAAATGTTGTTGAAAGCACTGCACATTAGAAATACCATATTAAAGTTGATAAATATTAAATGCTAAAGTATTTAATTGAAAACAATGCTTTTATTACTTATAAAATGTAATAACTACCATTGAAGAATGAAAATTCATTATAATTTCCTATTGAATATTTGAAGAATGTTTGCTTTTATTGAATAGATTTACCTATTACATAATCATTTCTCATAAATTTTGCATGTACTTCAATAATTAATAAGTTTGTTGTGTCTAGATGTAAATTATATATGTTTATAATTTTATAATAAGTAAAAAACTTGATAAATATTTCTGTTTATGATATTCCCTAAGTAGCTATCACTTGTAATATTATGAAATTTTGCAAAAGTTGTGGTGCTCAGATTTCAAATTTTTTATGCTATAAACTTAAACAAAATTTAGTTTATTTCTATTAAAAATTCATGAAAATTGTGCCATGATAAAATTTAAATATCAGAATTATTTATATTTGAAAAAAATGAATCTTTCTTAAAACTCATATTGAGCTTCTCACTTTTTCTTTGTATTTAACTTCACAAAGCCAAAATCTTGATTGCTATAAAATTTTCGAATATGAACTATTATTAAAGTTGTAAAAATAAAAATTTATTACTTTATAATAATAAATTAGTCAGTGTTGATCCAAAGTTCAATAGAAGCATGCAAACAAAGAAAAGTTTCTTTTTTTATCTTAACAAAGTTTGCTGTCAATGTTTAATGCCTTTTCTGAATTCATAATAAAGTTTTATTATAAAAACAAAAATAAGAGCTAAAAACAACAGAATATTAATTAGTTAAGTTAAAATGCTTTTTGTTGTGTAGAGAAAATGTAATTTGCAATAACCAAGCAACAACTAAAAAATCTAAAAAAGAAAAATGAGTTTTTAAAATTTCCAACTGCTACTAATCGAATCCTTATCTCTTCAAGATTTTACTTTGTATAACATTTTTTGTATTTGTAATTTCTTTTATTTACGTTTCATATAAAGAATCAGAGGAGAAGTTGAAGGATTTTTCCTGTTTTACAGTAAAGACAGACTATTGGTTATAAAGTTGAATATAATTCAAAGTGGAAATTGAAGAAGTGAAATGCGTGAATTATCAAATAAAAGAAGTATAAAATCGAATAGTTTTTAAAACTTGCTTTTATTTCTATTTGGAAAAGAATTTTTCATTTAGCTTTATTCAGATGTCGTGCCATAGCTTACTTGAAAATTACTCAGGCTTAACGTAAAAATGATAAATTACCATTATATTAACCATTGTCCAACTGTTTCGGGATTTGACCATTTATGTTATTGTCCATATTTACAAGCAGTGGATTGGCTTGGACACCTGAAATCGATTAGGAACGGCTGATCTTAGTGGTGATTTCTTGCCGTACTGTGGCCACGTAATTGCATTGTCAACTCCGCCCATTTATTATTATTTGAAATCTTTAAAATTGATCTGCAAAGGTGAAAACTCCAACTTTTCACTTTCAGAAAACAAGCAGCATATATGCGATAAAGAACTCTGCCATATTAAAAAGGGCGTGTCAACTGGTCAGTTAATCCAATGGCTCAAATATTGCCCAATTTCACACCACCATCAGGAGTTTTCTGCCAAATTAAACAGGAAACACCATTCCCATTTTTGGAAAATAACGACGGAAGCACAATTCCAATGCAAGGTGTAGCATCAAATGTACCCACAAGTATGAACATCTTTGATCATTTACATATGCAATAATTAATTGTTTTATTATAATTTCTTTGCAGTTTTTAAATATTATAATAAATCTGATGACCTATAGCTTTGGTTTAATTCTCCAATAGACCACATTTCACAAGTAAAAATGAATTTATAAAGCTGTTCTTTAAATGAAACTTATTTGTTTTTCATCAGCTAACCCAAATGGATAATAAATAGTAAAAATCAAAATAAACTGCTTTTCAAAGAAATTATTAATATCATTTGTCAAAAGTTAATGCAAATAATAATACAAACCAAGTCTTTCTCCAAGAAATAAAAATTCGTGTTATGGCAAGTGTTAAGCATTCCTCCAGTTGTGTTTTCTGTGTAGCTTATTATGTAAAATGCAATGGAAAGTAAATTTAATTTAATACAAAACTAATAAATATGATAAAATTATTATATAAATAAATTTCAAGATTCTTCACTTAAATTTATCATTCTCACATTTTTATCTTTGATTAGCATAAAATTATAATGCTTTTCTAATTTAAAACTATTTAAAAAATTGCGTCAAACAAAACTTCATTTTACTAAAAAAACAATACACAATATTTTAATATTATAGATTTATGCAAATATTTAAGAAATTATTGTTTATAAATGAAAGCATCAAAGCAAATACGATTGCATTTCGCTTTTGTTGCTTTTTAATGTATAGTAAACATCCTGATGTATATTTTTTTAATGAAAAGCAAAATGATATGAACTCAATTTTAAACATTTTCAAAGAAATTTCAAGTTCTTTTTGCTATAAATTCTTGTTTTATTTCAGTTGCAATATTCTTTATTGAACTGAATGAAATATTGCATTGCAGTAAACTTCATTGACTAGAATTTAAAATTAAAATTTATGTAATCAAAAATAGTGCAATTTTTATTTGGAATATTTGTAACTACAATTATGTAATAACAAATTTTCAGTCAACACACAATTTGTTCTATTGCAATGTAATAAAACTTTACCAAAGTTGCGTTTGCAGTTTTATAACAGTGAAAGCCTTCTTCAAAATAAATAAAGAAAAACAGTAGCCACAACTTAGCACATACTGACAAAAATATTACATTTTAAATTTTCAAGCAAGCTTGTTATTCATAAGAACAAAATTTAAAGCAACGTTTTTAAACAGCTTTTAGCTTTTAATACAAATTTTCTTAAGTAATTATAAATTTATCAAAAGTATATTTATTAAATGAGTTAAAAATATCATATTGGTATCATTTTAATAGCTGTTCTTTTTTGTTTTGTGAATAATTGACTTTTCTGTTGGTTCAGTTGCAAATCTAATTATAATTAATGCAATTATGCTTAATAATTAATAATTATAATCCTTTACTATTCATATACTTCAGCTGTAATACAACATAAACATTAATTCCTAAATTTATATTGCAATTGTTTATTTATAAGCAAAATTTGATTATATACATATTAACTTGCATTCTTTGCATACTGATTTTACATGCATTGTTATTTGTTATTTAACTTTACCAGAATCACGCAGCATTTTGTTGACTGAATGATACAACATTCCCAGTAAAAAGATAGACAATTTTTAAAACATTCAAGAATGTAAGTTACATTGCGATATTTAAAATTCAAATTATTGTTTAAAGATAAACACTGCTTTTAATTCATTCTGATCTTTAAAGATATTTATGCAAATTTTAGAGGGATTATTTGAAAAAAATATCTTACAGTAAGTATAATTACTTTGTACTAAGCTATTTCATAATTTAAATATGATGGAATATCTGAAATATGAAATTTAAAAAATTTTAAGAAGGAAAAACAACTTTTTGAATAGAAATGCTTTTTGTACTTTTAACACATGATTAAAGTGTAATTTTAGCTGCGTTGTCAAAGAATAAATTGAAAAAAAGGTTAGTTTAAAAATCATAAATGGAATTTTTATTTTTATTCTGTCCTATAGCGTGCAGTATTAATTATTGAATTCATGAATGGAGGAATAAAAGTTAGTTTTCAACTTAAGAGAAATTATTTAAATTGAATATACTCAACAAATAAATTTGTAATTTAATGATGCTTGTACTTCAAGTTGAAATAATTTTCAAAAAAAATTGAATTGGCAGTTTGAGCAACATATTCCTTCACCAATAAAAGTGAATTTATAAAAGCAGCAACATTATTTACAATTTTGAAATAAAAATTAAAATATTTTCAACGCTGATAACCTTTTGCACTTTCAGCTTACCTGATGATGATTTCAAGCAACAAATATATGGTAGATAAAAATGGTTTACTAATGCTTTGCAATTAATACACTATAATTAAAACTTTGTTTTCAAATATCATTTTAAAATATTTCATGGAATAATTATTTACTAATAATAGACAAAGTTGTTGTTGGAATTTATTGTACACATAATGCATGTGCGTAAAGCGTTAGTTTTACTCTTGTTCAGTGGTGATTATCTCTTTCTATTTGACATAATTTAACTATTAAAATGCAATTTAAGTAAAAATTTTGAATTTGTTATTATTGTCACTGTGATTTAAATTAACGCAATGCTGGAAGGAAAATAAAAACATAAAATGCTGAAAATTTGTGACAAAAGTTTTTTGCATTTGCAGCTTGTACACCGTACGATACAACTCCAAGAGCTAGCTGGACTTCAACTGGCAATCATCGACACCTTGTACAATACAACATCCGTTACAGTACGACATCAGCATCAGTTGGTGGTCTGACATCATCAAATCATCATGGTTCAGGTAAGTTGATAATGTGTTTATTGTAATCACAATGACATCTGCCATTTCGGGCAAGTAAATGAGTTCAATTACGATAAATTTTCTTATTTCCTGACAACCGGCTGTGCTCAGCTTGACAATTAAATCGATACAGTCTACCAAGAATTGATTATTAGTCGTTTTGAATTTATTTTGTACTTGAAAAGCAGCTATTGAAATTTTACTTCTGATGAAAAATTAAATTAAATTAATTTCAAAAAGATAAGGTTAAATTTTGAATAGTAATACAAAAATTCAAATATAAAATAAGAATTAGAAATGGAAATAAATAATAGAAAGAGAAAGTCAAAGTAAGCAAAGAAGAAAGCCTGCAGAGATTCAGGAAGTTCCAGCAAAATGAGTTAACAGCCTCTCAGTTGGGCATGTTACTCGAAAAATGGAAACAGCTTCAGTTTTCACAATGACGCAAACATTTATTTCCTATTGCTATTCATCAACAAGCATGCCGGGGTCCCTGGTGCCGAATGAAATCTGCCATGCCACCCGCTGCACTTGAAGATTAATATTTGCCTTAATTATTTCCTTTCATTCAACAAACCTGCACGAAAGCTTTAAAAGCTTAATAAGAAATGTCGAATGGATTTTAGTCACGCTGTGAAGCGAGCACCGTTTCATTTACTTTGAATAAACGCTAGTGTACGGCTTGTAAATTATTGCTAAATCGACTGATGAAAAATGAATTAAATTGTTCACCTTTACATTTACAACTGACCAAATGTTTCAGTCACGAGAAGCAGCTTCTCATGCATTAATGATGCAAGCTTACAATATTGCTTTTTTGCATTTTTAATAGAAACAAGAAAATCAAAAATTACAACTATAGCATTTCTGAACATTACTGTTAAATTGCAAAGAAAACAATGACAAATAATCTAAAAAAATCTATCTGTCGTTTCAAATGTTATATTAAAATTTAATGCTGTTAAACTTGATTTCAAAAAAATTTAATAAAGTATTCATTATCTTAGAAAATAAATATTTACAATGAAGTATTTTTGAAATTAAGAAAACAAGTTATTCAAACATTATACGAAGAAATGTTTCAAGACAGTAATCAAATATGAATGTAAAAGTGTGCGCAATAACATGTGCTATAAATAAGTAAAACTTATAATTACACTTATATATGCTGCAGTTTCGTTTTATCAACAATTTAGGCTTGCAATTTGTTTTATGTGACAAATGCACTACATATGCAATTTTTATTAGCATGTTACTCAGGCAAATGTTACTTTACCATTAAATAGCTGAATTTAGAGTTTGATTATTCAACAAACTGAAGTAAGTTTAGTGAATGCATGTCATGCAAGTGAAAGCTGCATGCTGTTTGGAAAATAAGAGATGGACGTCAGTAGATTTGGTATTTTTAATTTTTTGTTGAACAACAATGAAAAATAATCTGGTATAAAAATAATAATGGAATAAAAGATGCAAAAAGTAAATTCATTGTTGTTAAATAAAAAAAACATTTTCCGAATGCATTCAAGTGCATTTAATAAAATTTAGAGTATAAATCTTTACTTAAACGGACATTGAGAATACATATTTACATATGCATATTTATTCAATTTCAGGAACTGGACAAATACAACTTTGGCAGTTTTTGTTGGAACTTCTTTCAGATAATTCCAATGCAGCTTTCATTACTTGGGAAGGAATTAATGGTGAATTTAAGTTGATCGATCCTGAAGAAGTAGCTAGAAGATGGGGCGAGCGGAAAAGCAAGCCAAATATGAATTATGATAAGCTGAGTCGAGCGTTGCGATACTATTATGACAAAAACATTATGACCAAAGTTCATGGTAAACGCTACGCATATAAATTTGAATTTCACGGATTAGCTCAGGCTTGTCAAGCATCGTTGCCAGAATTACAACTTCCTATACCGTCTTATTCTTCAGATATATTTTCAAATTATCGTCATGCAGCAGCGATGCAAGCAAAATTTCTTTGTTTACCGTCTACCGGGAACCAAAACCCCATTGCAAATGGCGGCCAGGCAAATACATTCTGCTCAGTGCCAACAATGGGTCATCCTCATTTGATGTCACAACCCAGAAATTATTGGAATGGCAACAGCCCATTATCGACAGGATTTTATCCAACCCAAATTCCTACATCACATCAAAAATTTTCCAACATGATGTACACTGCATGATATAACTTTCTTTCTTTGATTATTGATCTTTTTTTTATTGTTCGCCAACTTTTTTTAAATAATAAATCTTACCTGATTGTTGTTTGTAATAAGAAAATCCCCCAAATTCTTTTTCTACATAAATCAGATTTCACAGAATTTAAGACCATCATTTTGAATTTCAATATTATTCAAATATATAACTTAATGATAAAAATTGTCATTTGAATATGCATCAGCAGTTTGCCGTTGTTTCAACCTACTTCATAAAGTTATGATAATTATATTAAAATACACAATTTATTATTTTGTACCTTTATAATTCATAATTTCATAATTTGTATTAAAGTGAATTAAATTAAACTGAATGAAATGTTCGCTTTTCTTCAAACTACATTTTCACACTTTAAATGATTAGATACTTTGTTTAAAATCTTTTCATCAGATTTGACGTTACTATTTTATAAAACTATTTTAATGTAAACCACCTAACATTTTAAATAAAATTTATAAATTTTTTATACTTGTCTAGACGTTTATGTATAAATAAAGAGCTAAACAAAATTAAAATCATAATAGGAAAATGTTTATATTTTTATTCACTCATCGTCATTTATTAACTTTATAAAATGTGCTTAAAATTTAAATTTTTTATTCTATTTTTTTCATTTTTTAATTGAATTTTTGGATCTTCTGAAAAATAATACCTGACTTTCTCTTCTACAAAAGTACTGAATAGATATGAATGATGGATTTTAGTCATTATATAGATATTGTTTCTAGAATTATTTAATAAAATTTAATTGTAAAATTTAATAATTAACAATAATATAATAATTTCTGTAAAAACTGTATTGAAACTGTAAGATATATTTCAAGTGTGAAATGAAACAAACTGAAGCAGTTTTATTCGTAAAATTGCTTGTTAATTTTTATGCTTTTCTGTTTTTGATCGAAAAAAGAAATATATATATGTGTGTGTATGAAATTAACTTTTCCAGTTGACGTTATACTTTTATGAATAGGAACTGTCTGTGCAGATATGCATGTTCGTTTTTCTAGCATGTCAACAAGAAAATTAAAATAAAACAATTAGCGTAATTTACATATAAGTATTTTGTGAAAATCCATTTATTAAGTTTCATTGCAATAACCTTTACATCTGATTGCTGCATGCTTGTATTGTTTCGCTTAAAATTCTAATATCGCTTAAAATTTAAATTTTTTTGTTCAGGCAGAAATATTCAATTATGGATTTCGGCTTGTCTGAATTGAATACAGAAATGCGCAATGGTACTGAAATATTAATTTGTTTTACTTTTTCTAACTGATTATACCACTATAAATCTTTTTGTTATTTGCAATTTCAATTTTAAATTTTCCAATAAAATGACTAAAAAATGTAAAAAATGTTTTTTTAGCTTTGTAAACATTGTAAAAATTATTTGAAGGCCTTGTTGATAATTTCATATGTAATTGTAATATGATTTTTAAAATAATTTAGATGCAAATGTAATGATTGATAATTAATTTAGCATAAAAAATATTTAACTTCAATAGAAAACACTTTTTAGAAATTTCTGCAGCGTTGGATCTTCTTCAACAAAGTGAGAAATGTGACGTTTGTTTTTTCATTGATTTAATTTTGAGATAATTTTAGAACAGTTGACAATAGAAGAAGAGTTGAATAAATGTATTAAGGAAAACGACGAAATTCATGCTCAGCAGGAAGAGGGTGAGATTTTGAAACAATTCCTTTGTAATTTGATGTGAATTTTAAATCAAATTTATTAAAATTTTTAATCAATTAAATTTGTGATTAATAGGGATTGTAATTTACACTGTTTCAACTATGTTGCGCATATTATGCGAGAAGATCGTCAAATATCTATTTTTCATTTATTTTTTATGAAATAAGTCTAATTTATTAAAATAACATTGCATTTTAAAAATGGAAATTATTAAAATTAGCTTTTATTATTTACTTTCATTTGTTAATAAATTTTAAACTCTTGTTATAGTTATGAGAGAAATTGCTGCTGTGAAGCGAAGGCAACTTGAATTGCAAAGTATGTATAATGCAGACAAAGAAAGGTTTAAAATTGCAATTTTCTTTTACATGCCAGTAAATATTTCTCAAATATTGTACTTCAAACAGAAAAATGTTTGAATCTTCCATATTTTGGGGGATACTGTGATTGACAAAGAAAATTTTTTTGAACGTTCGATGTAAGGTAATATATTTTAAAATCTATTTTAATGAAAATGATGACTAATAGAAAAACAGAGGTAATTTTTTTTCTTCATGAAAAGCAAAAAAAAATTTTTTGAAGCATGCAATATTTAACATAGTGTTCATGGAAATGAAATTCAATGTTTTAGATGATATTGATTCATCAACTTCGTATCTTTCAGAATTGCGCAAGGAAGAAAAAATGTATGTAAATAAGTAGGTAGCTTTGCTGTTTTTATGTTTAAAATATTATTTTTAGACTTCTGGAGTTCAATACAAATTTATTGAATGATGTGTCAGAAGTGGAAGAAACATTAAATAACTTGCGAAAGAAAGATGATGAAGATGTGTAAATTTCGATAATTTAAGGGCATAGTTGTGTTTTGCTAAAAGAATGTATTTAGACAAAATGGAATCAAAAAGTTGATTGATGCTATTGATGCAGCTAATGAATTGTATGAATTTTATGTAAGCAAATTTTTTAACAATAAATTTAACTGTTCACAGCTTGTTTTGTATAAATTTAGGATGTTAACAAATGCAAAACTGGCTGTGAAAATTTGGATAAAGAAATAATACAACGAACAGAAGAATGTAAGTTTTCAGTTTTAATTAATTGTATTATGCAAAGTAGTTTTCAATAATGTACATTGATAGTTGTTTTAGTTAAAATTTATAATTTATGCTGTAACTGAACTCCAGGAAATGAAAATGAGTTTAAAATTTGATTTAAAAAATTAAAAAGCAATTGGATCGTAAAACAAATTTTAGTTTTTTCGGGTTTTAAACGAAAGTTTTTAAATGATGGCTTCATTATATAGTGAATACTGACATAACCTCAACTATAGCTATATTTTCACCTTATGGACTGAATTCCCATTTTGATCCCTAACATTTTTAAGGTATTTTGTCTGAATCATTTTAATATGAAATACGATTTTCTAATTTCAGATGAAGCGCTTATTATACAAAAAGAGCAACTGCAAGCAACGATTGCAGAAAAGTTGACGGAAATTGAAAAAAATAAGGAGAAGTTGAACGCTTTGCCGTCACCATTACTGATGAAAATCATTATGTAAGCATGTCATTTTTTAAATTGTTTGTAATTTTAGTTTTTTAAAGGACAAAAGTATATTTTCTATTTATAAGAGAGAAAAATCATTAGCGTTGAAAATACTAATTTCCTTTAACACTTTCTCGGCCGTTGTTGTCATATGGTAACATGTCTAACATTAGCAATAATGACATAATAACAAATTCTAATTTCAAAATCATGTTTAAGTCGATTATATGATTTAATTTGTAAGATAAAAAAACGTTATTTGAGCAAAAATAAAAATTTCGCCGCGAATGGGTTAATTATGAGATGCATTTTGAAATTATTGATTTATTGGATCGCTTTTCAACGAAAATGATTATTGCACAAAAGTAATATAATAAAATAAATCGAATTTCAGAAAGAAGCTGCAAACCGACCGAACTTCGTTATTACTGAAACTCATGCATTTAAGAGCAAGGCAAAAAATGAAGCACTTGTTCATTCCGCAAATCTCTGAAGCATAACATTATGAAGATATTTTTGTTTATTTTTTAGTTTTCATTTGTTTTTAAAAGATTTGTTTAAGTTTCAAAACGTTTATTTTATGCGTTTCAAATAAAGTATTTTAAATATATTTATTAGTTCAATAAATATGCAGTTGCAGTATAGTGCAGTGGAATGCAGTGTCCAAAGACAGGTACTGCTATTATGTATGAATGTATTCTCTTAAAAAAATATCCCATTCATTTCTGGCTAGTGAAAACATTATGAAGATAATTACATTAACATTATAAAATAAATGTGATAAAATAATATGAATGTAAAATATGAAATGATTAATGAACATAAGTAATAAATGACATTAACAACAGCCATTTTTCATGTTCCTCCCTTTGACTGGAATGTTGTTGAAGCTGCAGTTGCGATTAGGAAAGTGACAGCGATTTGTAGTTTTTCGGTTGAAGAAATTCAGCAATTATTTAATAACAGTTTAGTACCATTTCCCTCCGATCGACTGCGTCTACTTTTCGTCTATTAATTTCATTGGTTGCCCTATGAAAGAGTTCTGATGCGTTCGATTTGTTTAATATTCATATTCTGATTTATTAAATATTTCTTTCATATCAATGGTCAATTTTCTGATACAGTTCAATACACTATTATTTTTTCTTTATGTGTTTAAGAGAGCTTAATTATTGTTATGTTATTAAGAAAATTCAAATTTTGAATATTAACATTTATTATGAATAGAACTTTAATGTGCTCGTGAAAGCACATCTGTCCATTGCTTAAAGACTTTATATTAACTTCCTGACGGATTATTGGGGTGGAATCCACCCTAGAGTGAGATGTTTTTGCTGCATTCTGTCAGTTTTCGGTTTCTATAATTTTGTGATATCTCCTTTGAAACAAGACGTAATTTGAAAAAATGTCGGTTGAAAGCATTTGGCAGCACTAAGCAGAAAGCTGTTAAAGCTGCTTCATTTCACGGGGCTGTGGACACCACATTCTTTGATGTCAGCGTTGGTGTGCCATTTGTGTGTGATTTATTTTCTTCTGTCAGCATCAACAAAGGGCATTGGTGCCACAACGAATATCACAAGCTGATCTTCAATGATAGATAAAACGAAAAATAAAAACAGCATGTTGCGCAAGTTATTTAAAATGGAATTCAAGACCGTTAAATTCATTTCCTTTGTTTTATCTTGTGTGTTTGGTGTTTCGCGTTTGAGAGTTCTTAATGATGAAGTTGGGCAATGATGGTAAAGCTAGCCTGAAGCAAAGGAAATTTCTTGAGCTTGACCTGCAGATGCAGTAATATCATAAATTATACGCAAGATTGAACAAGAAGAAAATTATGCTATTATGCTTTATAAATGAAAAATGCCAGTTGCTTTCACTTTGCGATTTGTTGACTAAAGCGGTCATTTAGGACCAACTGCAAGATATTGCAGAAAATTTATGCAAAAACAGAATGAGCAAAAAAAATTGTTTCATGAGAATCTGATGAAACCCCTCAATTTATAACTCTGCCTTCTCGACTTCACCAAGTACCTTTCTCACTCTGTTGCTTTATGCTGCGTTTCACTGTTTGTTGAAGAAATTTCTCTTCACATTTGCATGTTCTCTGGTTTTACAAGTTTATCAAGATCATTTTTACTTGGCGTGAATTTGTTATGAGATGTCTTGAATCACTACTTTTTTTTCATATCTTCAGTAAAACAACTAGGCTGAGATAGGAATTTTTAGTATGATTTGTTGCATTTCCTTCAAAATTTTCTTCAACAGTCATGACATCTATTGAGGTTTATTTCTTTCTCATATGTCTGGTTTTGTCTCAGATAAAAATTTTTAAGGCTTGACATATAATGAAATTTACAACTGCTACTTTTGCATTTTCTGTGCTTGGTTTCATTATGATTCTTCTCATCTGCTATCTCATGGCTGGCGATTTGTATTTGGTTTTGGATAATCAAAATAATTATAATTTAGTTTATCAAGGGAGAGTTTACAACCTGAAACACACATATTGACCATAAGCAGAGGGAAGAAGCCGACGTGTTACCGGGAATAAGATCAGCAAAAGAATGACTTTGACCTATTACGTACCGTTCATTTGTATTCTCATGAATAAACTGCCTCTCTCTGTCTAGACTCTAGAGAATCCTTGATAGTCATAAGGGTTTGATTACGGATAATTCTGACCAAGATGCGCGCGATTTGACACTGCCACGTGCCATTTAACCGTTTAGATGCCACTGTTTCCAATATTTGATGTCAAATATCTCTGTGAGGAGAAGGTTAACAGACCCAATTTTTTTTGTTGTTTAGAGATTGTTGAGTTGTATTTCATAGTACCATAATGCTAATCTACGCCCACACATTCCTGAGATAACGGAAGCTAAAATATGCTAATTAAATCATTAATCATTGAATCATTAATATCTCTTTCGACTGACGCACTGATCAGCAAAGTAAACCGCTATTTTCTTGAAGCAGGTCTCTCTTTAAGCGTTGTCAATTTGTTGTTGTACGCCTGACTTTTACTAATAAACACGGATACTAAAGCAGCAGAAATTTGCAAACCATAATCTCTCTTAGCTTTAAAAAACAAGATTTATTACTAAGAACATGATGTGATAAAGAGCCGTGAAAGCTGCAGCATTTCATTGGCAGCTAGTTTACAACACAACCAGCAGTTGTATAGCCAGTCTCTGAAGGTTTACTAGGACTTTGCCCGCTACAGTTCGACCTCATTTTCCTCATTGGCTGTTCAGTGATGGCCCATACGGCGATTGGCGTATCCTATTTTACTTATTTATTAATTTTTCAAGTGGAATTACTGATCAAAACTATGCAGTTAATAATATAGCATAAGAAAATCACCAATTACTGATCAAACGCCATACAAGCTATAAGTGAGCAACCAATCACACAAAGGGGGCAGAGTCAGAAAAATGGCAGCGGGTGAAATCAGAAAGCCCTGTCTCTGAAGCAGACACTTTCTATTGAATCTGCGCGCCATCTTATGGGAAAATTTGAAAAATGGCTACAATGCCATTGGTCACCCCATATTTTCATTTGGAAAACTGTTAATCTCTGAAATAGATTTTCAAATTAAATAAAAAAACACATTCAAAATAAATTTTATCTCGTACAAAGTAAAAGATATCATATGAATTCATTTTATCAACAATATTGATTGAATATCAACACAAAACATTGAATAAATAAAATTATTCTTAATTAGCATTCCTAACAAGAAACAACATTTACAACTAAAATTGTACATCTATTGTAAAACCTCTAATGTAAAAAAGTAAAAAATTCACTTTCTACGAATACTTCACAAAAGTACCTTGAAACACTTTATGCAAATTTCTTTTTTTCAAAATATGTTCTTTGAAGTATTGTTTAAAGTTAATAGTTTAAAATTTGTTTTAAAGTTCAACTTGTTTAAAGTAATCTAAAACACTTTAAAGAATTTCATTACTTTAAAATATTGTAACGACCCGCCGGGTGGGGTCGGCTGATTCATTTCCTCCGGGTCCGCTCCAGTTCGTTCGCCGTCGCTCTGTGCTGGTTCCTTCTTGCTCATGCGGTCTCGTCTTCTAGTCGACATTCTCAGGATTCGCTTCCACAAGTATTGCACGTCTCTACGTCGGTCACCACTCGCGCTCCAAACACTAATGCTGATCTCTCTTCGCCGCTCCAATATATAGAAGGATTTCGCCGCAGGGGGGCACCGGGGTGGGTCACTGTAATTTGATCCCCAATTGTCTTGCTGACAGTCCCCCGGCTTGCGGCCCTTCTATAAATCAGCGGCTTGTTACGCGGGGGCTTTGATCCGCTGCCCCAACGGATCAACGGCGACCGGCGTGCCCTTGGATCAATGACCGAACGACACGCCGCACAAAGGGATGACCAAACGACCCGCCGAACAACGGCTAATTAGGTGCCGCCTGGTTGGGTCATGGGGAACTGTCGCCAGAAGCCACCCGCGGTCCTGGCCGGCGGCGTCTTTGAACTGGGCGGGATAAAGGTTTTATTGCCGCGGCTCTGCGTCTACCTCAGCCAGACCAAGACGGTAATGAAGATATATATATATATTGTAGCGGACGCGGACCGAGCTAACAACCCTGTTTGTCCAGACAACGAAGCGGAGGAAAAGTGAAGCTACCGTAAGCGGATTCGAACTTGAAGATCAGAGGTGAAGTACGGTAGTGCGTTGGTGTATGTGAATTTCGTTCGTTTTGGTCAAGAGAAGCATGCGGTAACGCATCGTCGTCGGTCCTTGCTCGCGGTTGCTAATAAAAGCTATATACAGTAACTGTTGTTTGATTGTTATAATGCCATCAGGAAAGCACGAAACAGAAAGAATGGGAAACCCACTGGTCAATACCGGCTCGTCGCCGTTTGGCGACGAACGCGCTAACAGCGCGGCTGAGGAAGTGAACGAGCCTGCCCGAGGGAGCGACTCGTTACATTGGAGGTCTGTACGGGAAATGGCGCTGAGGGGACCCGGAACTGCTTGTTACGGCCTATCCCCAGCCTTTTCCCCGGAGATGGATCCGACCGAGTGGCTGGACACCGTAGAAGACTTCTTCCTCGTCAACGGTGTGCCACCCTCACACCAAGCCGCCAGCGCTCGCCTTCTTATGACGGAAGCGGTGCGACGCGAGCTTTTCCCGCCCGGGTCGACGCGTGACATCTCCTGCCAGGAGCTCAGACGTCGCCTGTTGGACGCTTACGGCCAGAGCGAGTCTCAGATCCAGTTGGAAATACGTTTCAGTGGTCTGCGGCAGCGAAAGGACCAGCTGATTCGAGACTTCGCACGCGAAGTGGCCGAAGTGGGACGCAGAGCCGGGAAGTCGGAAAGCGAATTGGTCCACCGTTTCATCTTCGGCCTGGCGTGCAAGGAACTCCATCGAGAGCTCTGCCTGCGGCAGCCGGCGACTCTCACAAACGCACGGCAGTTGGCGGAAATGGTGATGGAGATCGAGAAAGGAATCGAGGAAGGCCGGCGGAAAACAGTCGACGATGATGCATCGGGGAACGGCGGCCTAACCAAGGCTGTGGAAGCTTTGGCCCGGCACTTCGACAAGATGCAGGCGACGCAAGAACGGCCGCTCCGCCCGCAACCCACGCGGAGGGCAACGGAGTGTTTCCGATGCGGCGAACAGGGCCATTTTCTCCGGGATTGCCCGCAGCGACGCGTTGCAGCCAGAGTAATACCAGCGACGGCTTCGAGACGACCGGCAGAGCAAGAGTACAATTTATTAGCAAATAACAATAATGACCACCACCGTTTATCACAAGCACAAAACAACACACACACGTTCCACCGTAACCCTTTTCTGATCTTCAAGTACCGGTCGGCTTGCAACTGATGATGGAAAAATGTAATCGGTCACTCGAAGAGAAAGCAGCCGTAAATAATATCCGCAGCGGTGTCGTTATAAAACGTTTCCAAAATTTATTGTCCTACTACAGCACTGATTATACGGTATTACTTCTCTGGAAAGAAGACAAGAAGCTGCAAAGTGCTGTATCGTGTTCGATGGCTTACCAAAGAGTTACCAGCCACGCCGTGTGCTGCTGGCGTCTGGTGATGGCCTTCTGCCGTTGCGCAATCACGGCACGGCATGTCTGCGTCTGAAGGTATGCACTTTGGCGGCAGACGCCTGGACACGCCCGTTTATGATGACGATGGATCAAAATAGCCTTTTGACTGGCTGATAAATTTATGGCAGAGCCGCAAGCAATGGTTGTCATGAAGACAATGGAGGATCAAAGTTTGTTTGACGTAAATCGTGCACCTGCGGCTTGCGCTTTCGCTGTATAATCCAGCGAAATCCTGACCAAGAGGGTAGTACAGAAGAGCGAAAAGAAGTTGCTGGTGTGTGAGGCGTGAAGCGCGAGTGCCAGACGAGACGTTAATCGAAGAAGCGAACTTGACGATCATATTATCGATTCTTACATAGTATATGAATCCTAATTCTTCTGCAGTTTCCCTTATTATTTCAACGTCAGTCCTGATCAAGCATTCGATATCCCTTCAGTTTTGCTGCGCTTATCCACGAATCCACGAATATTGACGCAGAGCGGAGAGTACGGACAAATAGATTTGGTCGTCGTGTTGTTGAATTCAGCGTGTTTCCTGATGCAGACATCTCAGAGCTGGATATTAAGAGCGACGAAGAACAAGTAATCGCAGCTGATGATTATGAGTCTTTATCATCAGAAAGTTCAGTGGACAGTGTTGAAGTGGGCATCAGTACATTATGGACATGGATAAAGCAACGCCGGAAACAGACTGACGTGACATGGAAGGGGAGCTTCAAAAGTAAATGTTCATTTTAGAATATAGATATGCTGCGGTTCATTTAGAAGTGGAAAAGATACCGGAACCGATCGAATATTTCAAGCAGTTCTTTAGCAATGAAATTTATGATGTGGTGGCCGAAGAGTCCACGAAACATGGTGTTTATTCTGCAGTGCTACCGATTCCGTTTTCCAGTGACAACATGGACCAGTATATGGGCATTTTTCTGAAAATGGGTGTTTCAGGACTACCACGTTACAGAATGTATTGGAGTTAAAGTAAGGACAGGTTTTTTGAAATGCTTCGCTACCTTCATTTCAATGATAATTCAACTGCGATCCTGGACAGAGATCATGCTGATTATGATCGTCTCTACAAGGTCCGGCTGCTTTTGGTGACGTTTCGCCAGAATTGCATTTCAATGGAAAATGAAGAAGAGCAAGCTATCGATGAATAAATGATACTTTACTTTACTTTTTTAAATGATGTGTGCGTTCAGTTTGTTTTTTTTGGATGAGTAAAAATGTCAAAATGAATAAGATTATCTATCATAAGTTGCTGAAATTTATTTTAATTCAAAGTCCATAAAATTGCCACTTTCAGCTATCACAAAATTAAGCAACTTATATTACTCTTGATTTAAGCAAACTCACTTTGAATATTATTACATTTCACAATTATTGTGTATTGCAATGTCAATCAGCACATCCGTTTTACAAAATTCTTTTCATATTATTTATATATTTAAATTTTCACGCAATTCACGTTGTGAAAACCGTTGAAATGAAATACAGAAGAAATTAAAACGTATTCAAAATGTCGCCGCATTCACGAATGCGAGAAATCAAATGTCCGCATCTTTGTCGTTTGAAATAGACAGGACAGTCCAGTGATGTGCAGCCTTCATTGACCATTGCAGCAGGATTGTGCAAAATGTTGCTGCACGCATAGCACAGTCGAATTAAACTCGAGCAACACAGTTGCAAATGTTTTTGCTCTTTCAAAATGCACAGACAACTGTTCAAAGAATCTTGTCTGCAACTGCTGCATACGGATAAAGTTGTTGGCATTTTACAAACAGGACAAGCATTGATTGGAAAATATTGTGACAATGTTAGCTGCCCCCTTCTATCCGTTTCTGAAACCACAAATAAGAAAAAGTTAAGCAGAGCAAAATTTACTCACACTTATTCTACCGTAAAACAAACGATCACGTTGTTCCAATCGACTGTAGTGGATACGTTTTGGCATCCGTTCAAACCAACGAAGCGCATCGTGACCAAGCATATTGAAACATCGATTCAAAGCTGGTGAAATTTGACGAACAATATAATAAATTACATTTAAACGCAGTCCTGGATTCAGCAAAAATTCCTCCGGCTCCTTGACGCAAGAAATCAACGTACATTTCGGTTCACCGCATACAATCAAATAGCGAACTCTTTCACGAATTCTCGGCTCTGCACGATGATCACGAATCATTCGACGCCTGAACATCAAATTAAATTACTGTACATGAATAAATAAGTAAATAAAAGTTTAAAAAGAAAACCAACTTTGCTATGTGCAGAGACGGAACGCTCGCATTCTGCCTGTAATAAGCTTTACCTCGATATTCTTTGGCAAAAATGAAATCCATCAATGGCACAGAGCCGGAAAGAATCTTCTGAAACTGTTCACAAACGTAATTGCGAACATTGTTGATATCGTTTGTTTCGAACAATATACGCAAAGATTTTTCCAATATCTGTGGATGGACAGACGTTTTTACTGGTAACAATTTAAAGCAGAACAAAGTCAACTGCTTATACTTTAGAAACGGCAGGACAAGTATCCCGACGAACAGTTTCGATTCCTTTGGCGTCAAAAGTTGGTGCCATCTGATCGACAGACTGATACGAATAGCCGACGTAACGTTTTTTCGTTTGCAAAATGCACGGATAATAAACCTAAAAGGAATAAATTTTAAGAGCAAAGAATAAAAAAAAACATACCACAAATTTCACTTTTTCAAATTTCAACTTCACTGGATAAGGATTCATTTCAGTTATAGACGCAGCAATTTCAGCACCTACGGCAAATGCTTCCTCTTTGCTGATTCCACGAAGCAATACAAATAAGCTGAAATTCAGTTCAGTTCACATAAATAATAATTGTTATTGAAATGATATTACAGTATATTAAAACTTTTAAATATATCTATCTTTGCTTCTAGCGTAAGCTAGAACAAAACAAAACCAATAAACATGCTTACAAGTTTCAAAAGAATTGATTTTATTATTATTATTATTGAGTAAATTACATTGCTAAATTAAAATTGAACACTTTTCAAAATGATCAACCTGTGCCAACATTTGTTTAAAGTAAATTTTTAAACAAATATAGAAATTACTTTGAAACAAACCAATTTAAAATATTTAAAAGTTTAAAGTTACACATGAGCCAATGTATATGTACCAGCGATTCAACTGCTCACAGTTCATTTTGCTGGGATCAAGTTAGCAGTGTAGTTGTTCTAACAACACAATTGCTGAGAAGATGTCGAATGCAGAAGATAGTAACAAAGCATTAGAACAAATTTCTCTTCCTTTTCAAGAAATAAAAGTTTGGCCGTCGTGTGCACAATGGCGCCATATTCAGTTTGCAATCACAAATCCGACTAGCGTTACCATCGGCTTCCACTTGAGAAGCACCAGACCGTCTGGTATCTCCGTCCATCCAACATACGGCTTTATTGAATGTAATAATTTTGCAATGGTGGAAGTTCGCTTTCCAAAACTCGAGCATAGTTGCAGAATGCGGGCAGATCGTTTGACAGTACTCTTAGCGGTGAAACCGGAGGGTATATCAAGAGCAGAACCTGAACTTCTGTGGGATGAAGCGACTTTTTTGCCTGAAATATACGCCAGAAGATGCATTACTATAAAATACAGAAGGCCGTTCGAAAATGAAACGATCAAAAAAAGTAGAAAAAGTTCAACGAAAGAAAAAACAACAACTGACCAACAAATTAATGAACAGAAAAAACAATCTTGCCAGCATGTAGAAGCAGAAGCTGTGGCAAAAGCGAGCAAAACAGATCAGTCAGATGATAATGACGAATGTGAGGAAGAGGAATCAAACGAAGATTTCACTGACGATGAGAAGAATGAAGCAAAACAGGATAAACAATAATGGACGTTTAAATTCTTTTTTTTTTCCAATATCTACTCATCCTTTGTAAAATAATTTTCACTTTTTAACAAAATTTATTAAACTACTACACTATAGTTAAATCAATTTCACTGTGACCGTGTATGAAGTGTTCACAACATTAAGTTATTGAATTTAAATTTGATTTACATTAAATGATTACTTTCTTTTATTTCTGCTTTTCTGTTGAACAAAAAACCCTGCTCACTGTAACGTTGTAGTGTAGATAACTTTATTGAGTACCAAGCTGGGAAGAACACAAAGTAAAACAATGACAGTTACTGAAAATATTCATACAACAGTATTTGAAATTCAGGTACAATAATGTGGATTAAGGCAATGGGCTAAATGAATATGCTACAATATCATTCCAAGAACATATTCCGTCTTACTTTGGAACTTGTTTGAAACTCATCAACAGGATCCTGTTCTATGAACTGGCCCATGATTTGTGTAATGTTGGTGATGCTGTTCTTGAGGAATTCTGCTGTAACAGTTCTCAAAAGCATATCCTCTTTTGAATTAACGTCTATTGGTTTGTATGGTAGCTCAGCCAGTTGTTTCAAGTCATCATTGCCAAGGTCTTCGTTGTGAGATAATGAACACAGCACACCAAAAATATATAATCGAATATTGTAACCACTTATCATAAATGATGAATGGAATGTATGAAATAGCTCAAGCAACATGATACAGTCGGCCCTGAACATTCGCGGATTTCAAAACCGCCAAAAAGATAAATCCTATTTTTAGACCCTAGTGTGTATGTATGCTGTGGATCTGCAGGTTCAGTGCAAGGTTGTTTCCGCTTATGATGTTCCATACCATAACAGTAGTGATAACGACTTAACCAAACTGGGAGGCTAAATAACCGTTATTAATGATAAGATAGAAAAGATAAAAACATTAGGGTGAAGGGAAAGGAGGCGCTGCGAACAGGAAGTTGGTTTACGGCAGCCCCGGTTCCGTGATTCCAGACGCTTAATCCAGACTGGTCAACTAGTGCGGACATGTCCAGTCTTCCGCTTTCATGCTAGCGCAGTCCAAAGAAGCGTGAGAATAGCGCAATATTTGAGTATACATGTAATGCATGAAGCTACTACAGTCACAATGTTTTTAAAAAAGATCCGCAGGACAGTCCATCCACTTCTGGCAATGATTTTGACTGTTATACACTCAATCAAACGAATAAAAAAATAAATACGGGACAGATGTTTAACATGCAAATATCAGTAGACGGTCCGTGATATTCCTTGCAGCTTTCAGGCAATTGCGTAGGATTATAAGGCATCGGCGGGATGTGTGAATAGAAGCCACAGTATTCGCGGAAATTCGACATTTTCAGTTCCGCCGGAATCCACATACCACGAATGTTGCCGGCCAACTGTATAATAAAATTGCTTTGCTAAATTTCTCACTTTGAGGAAAAATGAGTCACGTGACTTGCCAAAAAACAGCGTTTTGGCGAAACAGCATTAAGCGAAGTATTCCTATATATTATATTGTATTACTCACATACATGCACGCATGTTTGAAATGTTCATTCGTTGACTGTTGCTTTCGATAAATAATTTTTTATTAATTATGCACTTGCAATGATTGCTATGAATCACCGTGGTAAAAATAAATTTATTGATGCATTAATTAATTAAAGTTGCATTGAATTTAACTAAATTATGTGAAGGGGAGGATAATGAATATTATTATCATCATTATTTACTTAACTGGCTGTGAAAAATTCAACGGCAATTTCTTAGAGTGGCAGTCCAATAAAACTATTTTTTACAATAAAAATCCTTTTCAATGCAATGGTGTTTTCATATTTTACACACATAAATGCAATACATCTTCATTTTTTGTTTTCATTTCATTTATTAATTTGATAGGACTTATTCAAAAGTAAATTCATTCACATTCAATTAATTGGTAACAAAAGTTAACAAATAAATGGTTAGAACAATTTTATTCGACACATTAGTCCGTCAATGATAATAATAGTGATGACGATGGTAATAATATGAATAATGATGATGATAATAATAATAATAATAATAAGGCGTATATGTTGCATAACCCTACACCTTGAAAACCCACGATATATGTCCAACGAAGGAATGAAGAATCTTCACACATTAAGCGAAAAATGTTGAACTTGAAACTACATTCAGACTAGAAGAACCATAAATAGTAAAAAAATTGTACAGAAAGTGCGCATTGAGAAGAGCAACTTTCCGCCAATTAACGTCGCGTTTTCAACAACTGTAGTTTGATCAGTGACTGTTGTTCATCGTCAACAAACCAAACGTAACATGCTTCATAAAAAAAAGTCAAAAGATTTTGCATTCAGCAATTTTTCATAATACTGAGAAAAACACTTTTGAACTTTGAAATCATACCGGCTAACCACGAACGAATGTTACTCACATTAATACCACAGCATTAATAATAAAAATACAAATCAAGTTAATGTTTTTTCACAAGTTCTTTTGTTGTCATTAGTATCTTTGAACTTCAGAACCAACCATCTGTAGTATCAAATAAATGCCAACTATTATATTCCATTGTGAAGAATATATATATATATATATATTATTAATGCTTTACAAACAAGTTAAAACCGACTAAAGTGGGGCAAACGACGTTCGTGCAGACAATAACGTAAACAAGCAAGCCACACACACACAGAAACATACAGATACAGATACAGACACAGACACTCACAACACACATATAGAAAAAAGTGGAAAGTGCTACAAATAATATTGCATATTATAAATGGTTACATGAATAAATGCTGATAGGAAACACCGAAAAATTTCACTCTACTGTAAACATGAAACCAAATTATTTATATTCTGGGGCAATAGGAGTGGGTGGAGGTGTAACAACACTTCCAGGCGGTTGCTTCAAATCTGCTTTGTTCGGGTCATATTCGCAACCTGCGCAAGTGACCATTTTGTGGTAGCCATTCCCACCAGATTTTCCTTTAAAAAAAAGCAATTTTTATAATTTTATTAAAAGAAGAAAAAAAAATCTCACCAGTGTATCGGTAGCCATTTCTCGGTGGAGTTGTGTTGCTGAATCGTGGACTTCCTGAGCTAATTACATTGCCGTGATTAGTATAGGTAGTCTGTTTTCGCGGACTGCCGTAACGAGCATTTCGGCCCTATACGGCAAAAATAAGCATAGCTTCAAACAACGAAAAACCCACAAAAACGAAAAAAAACCACAACCAAAACAACATGGGTATATATATATATATATATAGCCGTTGTGTGTGAGAAAAAAATAATACAGAAATAGATTAGTAAAATATAAGTAATAAGTAACAAACAGTTTTAGTATGCTTACTGCTTCAATTGTTTTGCCATGCAAATTTGAAATGATTCCTTCTAAGGAATTTTTAATAGCAGGTGAACACGGCAATGACAAACAGTTTCGCGGAATCAGCGAACGCAGTTCCGCAAAATCAACTGCATTATCTTGCCAATCTTCACAACAACTATTTTCTTGAATACAGTCTGCACTGTCGTTTACAGTGCAACAATTATTTTCTGTTGTGTTGACTGTACATTGGTCGCATTGCTGTTCCATAGGAATCAACACTCCAATTACAGTAGGAGCAATTTGTTTTTGCATAATCTAGACGAAAGCAATTTTGACAGGTCCAAGTCATGCAAAATTATTAGCATAAATTAGTTAACACGCGTGCAATGAAATTAGTAGTAGCAAAATTAAGAATAATAATAGTCTACAAGAGAACGTCACTTGCTTCATTGTAAGATTCGTAGTTGTTGTTATTGTTTTGGTAAACATCAGCAAATTCTTGATGAACGTAAGCATTAGCAGGAATCGTTGTTGGATAAGACGGGATCTCTTGTACAACATTCTGGTAAGCAACTGAATTTGGGTAAATGTAATGCGTCAAAGGCGGAGCTACGGCCTGAAAAATTGTAAATTGAGTTGACATGTCTTTTTTTTCACATTCAAATTCTACCGGAGCAGCAAAACGATACTGCGCTTGCGGATTGATCTGTGCCCCTAAAGTTAAATTCCCAATACTCGCTGGAAGAGTATTAACAACATTGTTCAGCGAAACCATATTCGGTTGCAACTGCAGAGGTGCAGGAGTTTTCTGAAAATAAATAATAACTTGAAATATTACAGTAAAAAAAAGTTTTTTTCTTAAAAATTACTTTTGATGGAGAACCTTGATTGGAATTACTCTGCTGAACTTGCTGCGCAACGCAATGCTGTGTCTATCAAATATTCTCATAATATTGCATAATTTTCATAAAACATTCATTAAGTATGGATATTGGAAGTTTTCAACGTTTATGATTAAATGATTAAAAATGATATTTATTTTCATTCCAATTCATTGAATTTTTAAAATAAATTACAACACCTTGATTAATTTTCAATTTTTAAACAAAAGTAAAGTGAATTTTGGTATTTTCATTTCAATTGCAAGCAAACTTGTTTATGGTACAGATTATTTGGTGTAAAGTGTTAAATCAGCAAATAAAAAAAAAAAACTTAAATTCAACGCTACCTGTTGTTGATTTGCCGCGTGAGGGTTAGCAATGGTAATTTGTGTGGCATTCGAAGTCTGGTTATTAGCTGCTCCGATCGGCACCGACGGGTAAAGCATCGGCTGCAAGCCGTGCGGAAAAACAAACGGATACTGAACAGAATGCTAAATTTGAAAAAGTAATAAATTAAAATTACAATAAATAAGTTGCATGTACTTACTTGAATAGGCTGAGCCACAGCATAAGCATCAGGGCTAGCTAGCAAAGTTATGCCATTCTGCAATGCGTATGGCATACCGTAGCTGCACAACACAGCGCCTTGTGGAACAATATCTAAATCAGAAGTTGCATAATTGAAAATGTGTCATAGTTGCTTATTTTGTGTTTTTTAAACACAACAAAATTACCATAAGTTTTAAACTGGTTTGATGATTTACGCACAGCAGCACCGATGTTCAAATGTCGACCTTTGAATTCAAATGGTTCGGCTTTCTATAAAAGCCAAAAAATAAAATAAAATAAAATAAAATAAAAAACAGCAATAAATTGTTTAATATATTTTTTGAAACCTCAATCAGTGATTTCGCTTCTTCGTCAGTTTCAAACGTAACAAATCCATATCTAAATATAAAAGAGTAATAAATGAATGTTTAAAGCATATTTCGATAACGAACCCCTTCGAGATTCCAGTTTGATCTCGAATAATTTTAACATCTTTTACAGTACCGCATTTATCAAAAAATGCTCGCAGATCGTGTTCCACAGTCTGAAGTGAAATATTGTTGAGTGAATATTAAAAAAAAAAAATTAAAAATTGCAAACATACGGCAGGAGGAAAACCACCGACAAAAATGCGATTAGGAATAAGAGTGCCAACTCTAGGGGTGGAGACGGTTGTTACCGCCGGAGAATGACTGGATGTGTCTCGTCCAGAATCAGGCGAATTCGGTGCAAAGCTGCTCATTTTTCTGCAAATTGAACAAAATCTGACCAATCAGTTGAATGAAAGATGAAAAGTGAATTAATATTTTTATTAATTTTAATAAATAAAAAATATTTTTAAAATTGAATAAAATTACCTTTAAAATGCAGGTAAAACAGTTGTGTTTCGTGATAAGATTCTAAAAAAGAAAATTCACAGAATGTGGTGCATGTGATGGTGAACAAGTACTAAAATGAAAATCAAAAAGACTAGTAGTAAGTAGTCGGTTGAATTTGAGCTGCATAAGCGAAGATGATTTTGATAAGAAAATTCTTTGATATTGAGAAAAAAGATAAGATTTTACATGAATTGTTGATCTTTTCATCAAAACGGCAAGAAATCATCGCCAGCATGTTGCTACTGTTGGACAACAATTATTGATTAATTGTAAATAATTTTTTTTTAAAAAAAAACAACGTCTGGTAAAAATGAAATTTGTTTCAGAACAAAATTGAGTATAAATTGAGTTAAAATTTTTCACATATTTGTATAAACAAGTAATATATGTAATAAATTTGCATACGATGAGAAGATTTGAAGAAGAAGAGAAAAATTTGAATAAATTCGAGAAAAAAAGTGTTAAAAAGAAAAAGACTTGATGTATAAAAATTGTCTAGTTTATTGTCTAGTTGATCGCTGATGGATAATAATAAAATTCAAACTTACAGTAAGTTGAAGATTTTTTTTTTTGGTTGTTGTTTTTGAAATTGAAAGTTTGTATGCGGTTGGAAAATTAGCTGAAAAGCAAAAAATCCAAGCAAGAAGAACAAAAGCGAAAAGCGACGCAGCTTAACAGAAGAAGCAACGAACCAATGAAGAAGAGGAAGTGGAAATGGCCGAACAGAAAGAACAGACAGAATCGAATAGCGAGCGAACAGTGAGACAATAATCAACTCGCCTAGCAGCGCCGGTTGCCCAATCCAAACTGACCAATGGCGGCGATTGATCACGCGAGCGGCCATTGGAGGGCTGGTTATCGGCCGACGGCGTTGGAAAAATTTTTGCATATTTTAGCGTTTAGCCGACGGCACGCAGACAGACAAACATCGTCACGGAGCAAAGTTGATTTTACGACCCCGACCAGGAAACAATACGTGAAACTACACTGGAAAAAACCGGTTTTTTACACATTTTATTTTACACTTTTTTTTTGTTTTTACTTTTTTTCTCTTATTGTTTTTATTATGACTGAAAATTGTACAAACCATGCTGTCTGCAATTCAACAATCAACGTCTGGTTTACTGTACAATTTTGTTTTCATTTTTCTAATTCATTATTAATTTCAATAAAATTATCAACTTTTGAAACTTTTTCAAAATTTATATTCAAATTTGACAATTTAAATTAAAAAAACAAAACAATGATGAAGTAATGAAATCAGCAACTTTTTCACACTTCCTCAAATTTCAAAAGCTAACACCAGAACATGAATCATCCTTTGTCAATAAAAGAAAAAAAACATGCATATTTTAATGAATTGTGTTTTTGAAACACCAAATTCTATGACTGTTTGGATTTCTTTTTTCATATTATTAAATATAAATATTTTATTTTTATATTCATATTAATTTAAAAAAAAACAAACAAACAAAAATAACATTTCTCTCTCTGGTCGTTAGCATAATGAATAAATAAAGCTGACGTGGAACATTTCTATCCAAGTTCACGTTTCATTTCGTAACAATTTTTCATCACCATTACTACTATGCTAAAAGTTTCTTCGCAACACAGTTTTGTTTGTTTTTCTTTTTCAATGCAGTTAATAATATTATTTGTCCATGCATTATGCATGATGACATCATCTTTCGTCAATTGTAATTTTATTTATACAAAACTTTTTCATTAAAATTCAAACATTCATTTAATATTGCAATTTAAATATTAATTAATTAATATTCTTGCACAAATTTCATTCAACCTCATCGCAGCATGCGTGCTTCGAAGTTGATCGTTTAAAATTTACAGTAGGCAAATAAAACTTGAACATTTGTAATACTTTTAAATTAATATTTTTCCTTTTCTAAAAAAAATACTTTCTAATAAACTTTCATTTAAATAAATAAAATTATACATGCATCCATTAATATGGAATTATTTCTATCTTGAAAATTTTAAAACAATTTGAAACTTTTCAATGTTTTTAAATTCTCTTTCAACTTATGTATTGTAATAATTTAATATATTTAAGAACTTTTGTTTTTTTTTCATTAATATTATTTAATAGTGGGACATAAAAAAGTAGTAGGATCATTTCCAAGATTGCTGGCTGTGTGAAAACGGACATCCCCAGAAGCATCCGAATGTCAAAAAGTTATAATAGCTTGTTGTCAATTGTGAAAAAAATTCAGACCGTCCAACAATGGCAAGAAATAGACTGAAGCCAGAAAAGTTGGCCTCAGGAGCTGGAGAAAATCAGGAAAACAAAGCAGAGCTTACACCGTGCAAAAGGCGGAAATTTTAAAGAGGCGATCATCCATGAAATCACCAGTGCTGTTGTCGAGTATGAAGCAAATTTGAACCTGAGTTGATTTGGTCGAATGCACAAACCACATGCTGTTGCAAATGCTACTGCATACGAATTTTTGATTGTGTATGTTAATGATGCATGTTGCTTTTTGATGCTTAAGCTGTTATTGGTGTTGGTTATTATTTTCGAATAAAATACAAAGCAACAATAATGCTGCCAACCAAAGGAACAATGTTTGAGATCACGTGAGATGAATCACAACGACAGTTGCAAAATACTGAACAGTTATAATATTGGATTTTGCAACTTCAATGATACTTTTAAAATTTGCCCAAACAAGTGTCGCTTTTCAAAAGTGATGTTGCTATTTTTGAAATTGAAAAATATTGCAAAACCTTTTTTAACATATCAATTTTCTCAAAATAGGATCACATCGAATCACAGTTGACAAAATTGACAAATTGCTAATTTATTACATGTTGACTTATTCAAATTTGAATATATGAAATTGATTGGATAAAATCAAATTTTATTTGGAAAATTTTTGTGAAATAGTTTTCTTTAAAAAAATTGTTTAAAAATTTTCATTTTCTGTTCTTATTATATATATAATAAGGTTGAATGAATGAATGAACATATTCCAATAAAGTTGGCTAAACAAACAAACAAATGCCATTTACAACATTAACAAAATTGGTTTTCATTATGAAAAGTTGTCGAATTTGCATCTGAACGTCAATTATATTTATTAAAGAAAACAATTACTGCAATTTGAATTTCATTTTTAATTCTTTTTATTTCTTTATAAAATTATTATACCTGAATAAATAAATGAATAAATTGCAACAAGTATGAAGAAATTTATATTTTTTTGAATGAAAATATTGTAATATTGTACTTCATTGTTCATACTTTGTATAGTGTAACAGTGGTAGTTTGAAATTGAAAATAAATTGATTTTCTTGATTTCAAGTTCAACTAGAACAGTATAATTTGCTTCTAGTACACGAAATACTTTTTATTAACAAACAACAACAATTGTATTAAGTTTAAAATTACATTTACAAAATGTAAATTTAGTTTAAAAAATCGATTTTATTAAGAAATAAATTAAATTTTTAAAATCCAATGCAATGCTAATGAATGTAGTTTTTCTGTCAATGGGGATCAGTGAAAATAAAATAATTTTCACATGTAAAAGTGAAAAATAGTTGGGAAATTTACAATCGCATTCAATAAACAACGTTGATAATATGATTGATAAATTTAGTAAAATTTATTACTTTTTCTTTTTCAATTCAAACATTCCTTTCTACTAAACTATTTTATGGTTCAGTTATATTTGAATAAAATAAATATTTAAATTTTGTAATCATAACAAAACAAAGAAAAGAAATTTTTGTGAAGTAATTATTTGTCAATTTAATGAATTTCCACAAAGATTATTTTAGCATTTTCAAATAAATATAATTATGTCATTTGATCAAAATAAATAATATTGAAAGAAATGAAATTTTCTTAAATCTTTTTATTTTCTAAATTGGCAAGAGGTCAATTTTCAACAAAATCTGCTGCTGACAAACGGCAGCTTTGAGCAAGTTAAAACAGATTTAAAAATTAGCAACGTAAAAGTTCTCTTGACAATGATAAAACCACTGATGTGTTTGAGCAATAAATTAATCAAAAAAAAATTTGAATAAATAAAGCAGAATAAAAACACACACACACATGTCAATAAGATTAAATTTGAGGATAATTTTGCGAGTGAAAAAGCAAAAACAGCGTTGTTGCTTGTGCACGATCAAGTCTATCAAGTGCAGCAATCAGTAAGCAGAGCTTTATACGATTACGACGTAAAGTGGACTTTAACGAGCTTCGAGCTAAGCACGCATTGATTGATTGCTTTCAAATCGACCGAGGCAAACTATTGGTCCGCCAGGTGGCGCTAATTGTCCTGCTGATGTAGTTCCCCCAGCCCTTCCCCCCCCCCTTCTTCTTATAGATTGTGATTATTTTGGCATTTCATTTTTAAGCCGGAACGTCGTGTGAGCTTCGAACTCGAATCGAGTTGGCCGGAAAAAGAAAACGAATTGTGCTGTGTGAATTGGCAATTTCCTCATCTATATTTATTCATTTGTTGTTGTGGTGCCAAGGTCAGCCGTTCAAAAATGCCAGCAGCAGTTGGATTTGATTGGCGTTGCTGACTGGCAGCTGTCCACTGGCAAATACCTGCATTGTGAATTGTGAGCTATTTTCATTTATCCACCTGAGGCCTTGGTCAGTTAAGCTACCAGCTAATATTAGCTAGGTGAGCAGACGAAAGGTTCTCTTTATTGTTTTGTTTGTTTTTGCTGTTGGTATTTTTCCTGCTTAATGTAATGATTGCTTATGCTTATTGTCTGTCGACGATGAGTCGTGGTCGACTGATGCTGCTGATGTTGGTGTTGTTGATGGTCTCATTCAAAGCATGCTTGCCTTCGGATGTGGTCTCGTCGGCACGTTGTCCAGCTTATTGCATCTGTGCTGACACGGTGATTGTGTGCACGTGTGCCGACGCGCCTTCCAATCACACCACGCTGGACTCATTCCGCGGTATTGAATACATCGGCAAAATATTCATCCACAGTTGTGGAAAGTTGGTGATCACTTCGGATACATTCGCCGGTCTGGCTGTGGGCCACGAGATCAGCATCACCAACATCAGTTCGTTGACCGTCCAATCGTACGCGTTCCGAGACATGACCAAATGCCCGGATCAATTGACCGTCCGTGACAGCGGTTTGGAACTGTTGGCTGAGAATGCGTTCGCCGGCTTTCGCCAAGCCAAGCACGTCTGGTTCCGCAACGTCAGCATAGGGCGGATCGAAACCGGCGCTTTCAGGCACCTCTCCGACGTGCAGTATTTGTACTTCCGTGAGGCGAGCATCGGCACGTTGGAGACCGGCGCGCTGGGTTGGCTGAGCAACGTGAGCAACGTGTTCATGCGCGGTCGGCTGGCGGTCGGTTGGCTCGGTCCCGCCCTGTTGAGAAAATCGACTTTCAACAAATTCATGCTCGAAGATGCAAAAATTGAAACAATGGATCCGTACGCTCTGGTCGCCGGCTCGAGTCGGTTCGACTCGATCGAGCTGTTCAATTGTCGAATCAGTCGTGTGAGCACAGGGGGCGACGGCGCGCCGTTGGATCCCGCAGACGGCGGCGAGCGGGTGCACTTTTTCAACGTGGCCGTCGCCGGTCGTCTGTGCTTGGGCGCGTTTTCGAACG
Organism: Trichinella papuae; assembly: GCA_001447755.1. Classification (NCBI taxonomy): domain Eukaryota; kingdom Metazoa; phylum Nematoda; class Enoplea; order Trichinellida; family Trichinellidae; genus Trichinella; species Trichinella papuae. Next base: position 19,270 of record JYDO01000151.1, on the reverse strand, counting down.
TGCTCGAACTCAAGTTCGAGCAGTGTCGATTCGACCGACTGAGCGCGTCGACGATGCGTCTGCGCGACGTGCGTTCGGTCGCTTTAGTCCGCAGCAGCGTCGGCAGGATCGACGAGCGCGCGTTCGACGCCGCCGAACGCGTTCGAAGTGTTCGTTTCGAACACGCGTTGATCGACCACATCTCCGGCGGCAGTTTTTCCTCACTCGATCAAGTCGACTATTTCTTGCTCTTGTCCACGACCGTCCAGACGATGCACACTGAGGCGTTTCGCAACTGTTCGATCGGCAGCTTGATCGTCGACTCGAGCCGAGTGCAGAATTGGCAAAGCTCATCGATTGAATCGACCACGCTCGATCAACTGCGAGTGGTCGACTCCAGACTTGGCACCGTTGCGGCCGGCGTGTTCCGTCGAACGCTGGCGGCCAAGTTCACTTTCAAGCGCAACAACGTTACCGACGCCGACCCAGCTTGGCTCGCCGACCTGCACTCTGACCGGGTCAACGTGAGTGAGAATCGCTTTTCCAACCAAGTCCACTTTTCCAACTTCTCTTTCAACCAGCTACACTTGACTGGCAATCAGTTTCGTTGCCAGTGCACGAGTTGGCTCGACCAGATGATCCGCCTGCATGCCGTGTCATCGTCCCCTGACAACGCCGAAACACCATCGCATTGCACTGTCCACTCGAACGGTTGTGTTGATCAACCACGTCGACCGGTGATCAGTTTTGCCAACTTCAGCAAGCGGAATTGCGTCGCGGGCAACGACCACAGCGACGGAACCGGTAACACTGGTGGCAAATTGATCCACTGGCAAGTTGGACCGCTGCGTTGCTCATCGGCCGTGCCGTTGTGGACCGAATGCACATGCACTGCCACGCCCTCAGTTGGTGACCGTCCGCCGACTCTGACGTTCAACACGTCCGTGGTGCGTGTGGGCAATTGCAAATTATTGCATTTGGTCGACAATTTTGCCGGCCAAGCTCAGTCCGTGATCTTGCACAACAGTACTCTGCTCGTCGATGGCCAAGTGTTTAGCTCGATGGACAAGTTGCTCAGTTTGACCATTGTCGATTGTTCATTGGAGATGAAACAGTCGCGGGTGTTTCGGACAAAAATTCCAATACTGCAACTGCGCTTGGAAAATGTGACCATCGAAACAGCAGAAGTTGAAACGCATTGGCTGGCGCAGATCGACGTTGCACGTTTGATCGTCGACAAATCTCGACTCGGTCACTTGCGACCACTGACCGCCGACGGTGCTCGAATCGGTCGGCTCATTATGAATCAAAACCATTTTCGCAGTTTCAACTTTGCCGCTTTGCGAGCTATTCAAACTGGCCAAGTGGACATTGTGGACAATGTGATCGACCGCGTCGAAGGTGTGCCATCGGTCGAAGCTGATGTTGAGAACAATGGAAACCGCCTCTGCTTTGCCAACAACACCGTGCCGTGTTCCCAGTATCAACGTCTGCACCGAGCGATTGATTCCAACGCCAACAACGCATGCAAGTGGTCGAAAAACCGTTGCAAGCATTCATTGTCGAACCAGAGCACCGAAGACTTTGAGCATCTTCAATCGACCGGCGACGCTGCCCGATGCACAGTTCTTCCACCGCTGCTTTGGTTTTCTTTTGTTCTTCTACCTCAACTTGTACTCTCTCATTTTTATAATCTACTTCAATAAATTAGCTGATTTATTTATTCTCTAATCTCTCTCTCTGTTGATCTATTTGTCAACTGTTGCCGTTGAATAAAATTCCGAGTTCGATTCTATTGAAATTGCTTTCGACTCCATTCGAACCAAGTTCATTCAGTCTGGGTTCATTTCCTCATGACAATTTTGCAATAAATCACCCTGAGCGTGTTTTTCAAATTTGCACATTTGCAAACTGACACGGCACATTTATCAACTCGCACTTTAATCTAGCCAGTTGAATAATTAATTTATTACTTATTTACATCTGAAAAATTCACTACCCTTTGACAGTTGTTTTGATCCTGAAAATGATGTTTATTCATTTCTGCTTTGGATTCAAATTATTCATCTATCACATGGTGAAAAATATACGATCAATTTTATCGCATTTTAAATAGAAAACTGAAACTTATCATAAAATAAATCATCGTTCAGTATTGAAATAAACAAATAATTGAATAATTTGGTGTTGCTTTTGAAACATGAACACTTTCAATATCAGACCAATATCAAACATGATACCAAACAGATATTATTGCATTGCATTTGTCAAATAGCGCTGATTATTATTGTTATAAAATATTAAACTTGTTCTGTGTTTGCTTTCTCAAAATGACCAGCATTGGTTAAAGAAGTAACGCTGCTGCTCACTCTGCATAAATCAATCATCAAAAACCACTGAAATATTGAAATGGAAAAATATTTCTACCATTGTCATGCATGTCAATTGATAACCGCAGGTGTTTCATGTTTGTTGGCATTTAAAAAAAATGCACTTGTGGCCACAACAGCAACAACAACAACAACACAACATTTGCTTGATGTTGTTCATCAAAACTTATGCTTACTTCGTGTGTAGTGAAAACAGAGTTGGCAAAGAAAAATCGTTTTTCAACGAAATTGCTTATTCTCGTTGCAGTTGGGGAATTAATTCAACGCTGAAATTGAAATGGAAATTTCTCAATCAAATTTATCCAATGGCAATTAAAATTGGCCATCTTGTTTGACACTGTCCAATAGTATGCACAATTTTTTGATCACAGTACCAATTTCGGTTAATTCGTCCAAGGTTAATTGCTTTCTGCTCTTCATCATTGCTCATTTTTCTATTGTAGTTATTTACATATATTCTGATAAACTTTCTTTCCCAACGATAAAACGGACCTGGTTTTGTTTTAAAAAAAATTTTTTTATCTGAAATAAAATACTGCTTTTTTTCAATTCTTAACAATGATGATTATAGTTTGTTTGTTACAATTGTTGTTGATGATCAGCGTCTAGCGGTTGTGATTGCCTTCGTTGCTGTTCAACTAATAAGCAAGCTTCAGCTTGTCAGTTGTCAGTTTTATATTTTCAGTTAATCAGCGTGGGCGTTGAAGTGCTTCAATTCCGGAAGAAAGTGTCCGGCCGTGTCAGCTATTGTCGATAGAAGCTCATCCGACGTTGTTGTCCTTGCTGGGATAGCATTTTTCCATCCTATCAAAACTGAATTAGCAATTTTACTTTTAAGATTCTAGCATTTTAGCAACAATAAACAAAATCAAAGAAACTAATAAAATTAATCCATGATACATCAATTATTTTATGAATTTGTAAAAAAATTTTTAGAAAATAATCTCTAAATAATCTGTAACATTGAAAACACTGAATAGATTATCTGTGTTAATGTGCACTTATAAATTGCAATTACATTCACCTTATTGCTAAAGATGAATAAAGTTTAAAGCAATTTGATATTATGAAATTGGAAATATTGATTCCAAATTTTATTCAATTAATTTGCCAATGAAACCTTTAAAAATGATTTATTAATAAAAACTAAATAAAATTGCTAAATAAATATAATTTATGAATGATAAATGCGTTGAATGAATGAAAGTTAAACATGTTTTGCTTAAAAATTGATTCAGAATCGTTTTACCATTAGTATCGTTCAAAATATTTCTAATATATTTAATTTTGTAAAACAACAATTTATTTTTATTTTTACGACAAATTTTATTTCTATTTCCTATTTTTTTTTTTATTTAATTGATCAAAATACTTCAAGCATTTCAACAGATGATGTATAAAAGTGTTCAAATGCATATTAAGCAGTTGTATCAGACATTCAAATCTCTTCACATTTTCAACTTGGTATATCTATCGAAATTCCTGACGTTGTGAAGCTGTTGAGTTTGTTTATAAGAAAGTTATTAAGTTCTCAAAATTATTAAGAAACACGTGCTCCTGAATGTCCTTAAGATGACAGTCTCACTTCAAGCACGTCAAGTCGGATTAAAGCATCAGCTATGAAGTAGCTGAAATCCAATGCTTGCACTTTGATAGAGATGAAATTGCATCTTCCGTTAGCTTAGTTCACCTATCTCTCACGTGGTATATCAAAAGGCGTCGAACAACTGTCTATGAAAACAAAATAAGCAGACTATTTCAGTTTTGCAAGCATTTTCATCTTTCAAAATTTTCACACTTTGTTCAGCAAAATTCAGCAATATTTCACTGCTTGTAAAACAAGCAATGACAATTTTGAAAAAAATAAATCCAGTATTTACAGTTGTTCATAAATGTAAATCATAAATCGTGCTATTTGTTGCTGATGATTTTTAGTTTCCTCTTTGTTTATGCTTTTTACTTTTGTTAATTCTGAAATAAAGTTCTTTTACGCTGTTTACAATCAATCACTTTAATACAGTTCATATAACTTTTATGAAGCATTATCATAATCAGTTATGTTAAAGCATTTTAAGCAATTTTTTTTCAAAATTCCAGTAATTCCAGTAAAAGAGTAAAATTAAAGTAATTTATTGTATTAAAGTAATGTCTAGTGACATTTTCAATAGTAGGATTTTTATTTTCAATCTTCTATTTTGAATTCTTTCATTGAAATCAGTAGTCTACTCAGTGTATCAACGTTAGCAGAATGCGTTTCATTTTTAAAACAAAATTTCATATTCATAAGCGTTCAACGAACGGCTTCACCTTAGCATTTTAGATGTCATCTTTTGTGGCATGAGAAAAAAATTAACTCACGGTTGCTCCCTCACTTACTCTTTCTTTGAGGCTCTAGTGATTATAAATTTACTAAGCTATTCAGTACTTTCTTGCAAGTGCGTTGCACCTGTTACTTCTTTTTAATGGCTGGTATCTAAGTGATTGATTTTGGGGTCTGTTTATCATCTTGCTATGACAGTTTTGCGTTAAAAATTATTATGGAGAGCAGTGTCATAATTTACATTTTTATTATTTCAGAATTTTAATTTATCAAGTGTGCTGCAAAGCGATCACTGCAAGCACAGAAAATGCCACCAATAAGCCTAAAGCACCAAGGACAGGAACAACTGAGCCGGTGCAAACTAACGCCACCAGGGCGACCATCAAGCCTAGTCCACTGAAAAATTTGCCAACTAAGCTAGCAACTGCCAAGACCCTAAAAAGCTTTTTGGAACGTTTCTTTTCATTTTTGACTTCAACAGCAGCTTCGTGTAACTCTTCCTTTCCAATCGCTTTGCTTAAAGTGTTCAGCAAACTTTTCTGTTCAGTTTTATCTAATAGTTTCCATCCCACTTTGTCCAAACTTTCTGTTGGCTTCAATTCAAGCAATCCAACGTGCTTTCTTGACTGGTCATTGATTTGCACTATCAGAGTTTCAAGCCATGAATTATCTGTGTTTGTGCCGTCCGGTGTAAAACCTTGTTTTAACTGCAATGTTAATTATAAAACAGTTTAGATAACAGTATAAATCAAAATATTTTACAAGTATGCTATCACGCATTGCTTCTTTAACAATCTTTTTAATATCTTCCTTAGAATGTGAACCCTGGGAACTGCTATGAAGTATTATTTTTTCAAGTTTTGACCCCAGTGTTGTTAAATCATAGTTGTCGACGTAGAACTAAAATTAAAGTACGTACATACACGTATGTTTTATTATCAAGAAAAATTTATTACGTACATTAGGAAATGAAACTGGCTTCAAAGATGAAGAAGTTGATAACACTTCGAGTTGATCACCTTCTCCTCTGAAATCATTTGAAGTTAAGCAAGTCTATTAATTTTGAAATAAGATAAAAATTCACGCTAGAAGATTTATAACATCAAGAAAATTTGTTAGTTTTAAGATAGTATAAATGAGTAAATTCTACTCTAATAGTTTGTCAAAAAAAAATTATTTAAAATATTTTTGATGATTTTAACTACAATATACTTTTCAGTGACCATTTTAAACATATTTTGACAAAAATTAATAGCAATCAAACAATGTTTTTCATATAATTTACCTGGTAATAACAAATATTGCCATGAAATTTGGACCCCATCGAGGATGTACCCCTCTGCCTTGTAATCCAGTTAAACTACCTGGGTTCACAGGGCGACCATCTTTTACCTCATATTTTTTGTTATCCATTTGACGTCTGTCAATGCTACCATCTTTTCCATTTAAATGAATTTTTCTATAAAGCAGTTTACACAAAATATGGTAATTTAACAAAAACAAAAAATTACTGATCAGTTGGATCAAAATCATCAAATGATTTTCCATTAGGATAACTTGCTGAAAAATCTGGAGGTCTATATGCTATAAAGCTTCCTTCATAAAATTTGGCATTGGCTGGAGCAACACGAAACATCTTAAAAAAGCACGCGTCATTTTATTGTAATTATTGTAAATAATAATCATACCTCTGTGTTATAATATCTTAACGACTGGCAAAGTGGTTGCGCGGGTGAAAGGAAACTCTGAATAAATTAATGACAGTTAATTTATTCACGTTATATGAATAAATTTTATGATGATGTATGTTTAGCACACGTTTTCAATTTTAAAATGAGTCATAATTACATAACGTAATAATCTATAAAACTTTCAAATTATTTGGCATTATTAAAAATATTATTGTATGGAAATGATTTCTTTTTTAATTTATCTTTACATAATGAATTCACTATTATTTTTAATGAGAACTTACATCAAGATATGCTTTGCAAAGAATTCCATGATTTTCAGTTACTTTGCCTTCTTTAACTTTTCCTATCCAGATACATGGATATCCACTATAATTTTCATTTACTTGGCAACCATTGTGTGAACCCCATTCCTCAATCTATATAATTTAAAACAAATAAAGAGTAATGAATGGGCAATATGATAAATAATTTTTTTAAACAGCAATTATGTCAAATATGCAATTATAATAACAGCGTAGGCAACAAAATATTAAATTTATGAGTTTATAAATGAAAACAAATGAACTGTAAACAAAATTAAATTTGTTAAAGGAAAGCCAAAAGCCTTATAGAAATGTTAAATTAAGTCATTTTAATTTGCATATAATGCAATGCTTTTCTAAAGAATCAGTTGAGATATTTTTATACAGCTACTTGTTTTCAAAAGTTTAGTCATGTTTAATTAATATCTTTGCATACTATATATTTTATTTCTTCTTATAACGTTTAAAAACTTTTCAGACAAATTCTAAACATAGTTAAAGAGATTAATTTCATACCTCTCGTTTGTTACAATCTGTTTCTTTAATCTCTACATGAATTACATGCATAGCTTCATTTCCAAGATCACATTTTTCTCCCCTAATAGCCTGCGTTACTAAGTAAAACATATCTCCTTCAGCTGATTCACTGATGTAAGAACTAAGCTGTTTTGCAATATCCAAAGCAACATCAGAAGAGAGAAGTAAACTCTCTTTTGGTTTACTCTTCACAGTTACTGCTTCTTTCACAATATCCGCTTTTATTGAAGACTTCGACAAATTGCAAACTGTGTCATCAGGCATTTGACTTTGCAAATGTTTGCCATCGAATTGATCAAAAATTTCCAAGACTTGTGGATCGTCTTGCTAAAAAGTTTACAATTAATGCAAAGTACAGAAACTGAAACGCAAAGCATTTGAAAAGACACTGAAGCTAATTTTGATAAATGCATTATGAAATATTACAAATTAAAAACTATTATCTATGTCAGCCACACATGCAATGTATTTTTATAAAATATACTGTAAAAATAGAGAAACGCAGCAGCCTTATTTTTTAGTTGCAACTTTGTGATATGTACCATGACAGAAAGAGACAGCTGTCAGTGCAATAATTAGAAAAGAATGAAAATGCAGAAGTAACAGATGAGAAAGATTATAAAATAGCGGTAAAATGGACGCACAAAATTTGTTTAATTAAGATGTGAAATAGCTGAACAATGAATGACTATCTGAAACTAACACAAACATATCATTTGTATGATGATTTTACTTTTTTTGAAATACTGTCTGATTTTATTGAAATTGAACAACTTACTAAAATCAACTTTATTGAAAATGGACAAATATTCAATTATATCATTCAATTATATACAAATATCCATGAAAATGAAAAAATTAGAATCAAATATTGCTGGACTGAAAATTTATTTGCGTTTATAAAATGAAAATATTTTGCTAATGATTATCGAGCATGTCTATTATTTAGTGTGGGTATATTTAAACTTTTCTATTTATGAAATGATTTTTATTGCAATTTTACTGTTTATAATCTAAAAGTTATTCCAGTGCATACTATTACATTTTAAGTGCAAATCATTCTAAATTGCCTATAAATGATAAATGTATATGATTATAAAATATACCTTGCAATCATTAATCAATCAATAATAATCTGTGATCAAGTTAAAAAATTTGCTGCAATTGTTTTTACCATTTTTCATTATAAAATTATTAACGGAATGTACGCAATACTGCATTTTGCAGTTATATTTTTTAAATAAACTGAAGCTTTTTATTTAAATTTGTCAGTGATCTAATGCTGCAACAGCAATAATTCTGAAAAAAAGAAACAATTTTAAAGAAGAAAAATAGCAAAGTAGTTTAAGTTCAAAATTAAAGAAATTACCAAATCACATAATGAAGCCGACACTAAGAAAGCAGATAAAATCCACGCTATACTTTTAAACGCCATCTGATGAGAACTGAATTAGTATCTTTTGAATTTATATTTATATAAAATGTAATTAATTGAAACATTGCTGTCTGTTTACGTCATGTATTTACATTATGCACATTAAATATAATTCATAAAACACTGTCTGGACAGATTGTTTTTATTATGAGAAAACATTACACTGCAACAGTTGAATAAATGCAAATACTAAATAAATTTTAAGGATCCTTCATGCGTTTTTAAAAACATTTGTATATAGAAAATATGAAATATTAAAAATAAAGTGACTACACCATATTTCTTTTTGATGACTAAAATTATATCGCATTGCTATTTGTCAGTACACAGTATTAAAGTATGCTTAACTTAAGTATGAAGCATTATTTTGTTTTTCTGCACAATCTGGTGCTTCCGTTTATTTAAAAATTCATTCTATATAAAAAGTAAACTAATCAGTCATGAAAAGTATTTACATTAAATGAAAACATTTTTATTTGCTTACGCAAAAAATCTCTTATGTAGTTATAACAATTGTTATACTAAAATTACATTACTAACAGTGGAAATGGATGTCTAGTTTAAAATTTTACTTTTCTTGATTTTACTTTAACCCTTCTGTTGTCTTCCGGGTCAAATTGACCCGTTTTGATTTTCAACATAAAAATTAGTACCAAAATTATTAACTGTTTATGTTGAATTTCTATAATGCTATGCAATGAAATCTTTTTCCGATTTATTATAGCAATTTATCATTGCATTTTTGAATTAAAAAGACATTGAAAGCACTGCTTAATTGCATCATTTTATCAAAAATATAAATTCATTATTTATAAGTGCGTAAAAACTTTGCTGTTTAATTAAAAAATCAGTCCGAATGTTGCTGAAGATATGAAAGAAGGGTAAACTTATAATTAATAATATTTTTCTGAAGTTCTTTTAAAGATTTTATCACACATTCACAAACGGTATTATTTATAGAGGACGGCATTGTGATTATGCAGTTGAAGAATATACTCATTGTGGCTTTTAACTTCACTTCAAATTTAATCAAACCTTCAACTTGTAATGGCGGTAAAACTAATTTAATAAACCATAAAATATGAATATTCCGCTTTTACATTGCCTTCTCTTAAATTACAAGTATAAAATTTTGCAAAACAAATATTTGTTTACCACAGGTGTATTATTATACTTTCATTAAATAATCGTTACTTTTCATAATATTTATTTTCTGCTTGTTTTTATTACAAAATATTGTTTTGATAAAAGTAGCTAATAAAACAGCTCAGTGCATCATCGATTCCAATCATCTTTTGTCCAAACGCAGTAGTATAACTGCAGGAAAATAATTTTCTATGAATTCATTTTACGTTTTATCTCATTCAACTTTACAATTTACGCCAATTTACAATTTAGAAAATACTACAATAAGAAAATGTAGCCAATGATCAATTGGTATTAAAAGTAGTCAAAGGCATTAAATAACTGCACAGCAGACTAGCCTACAGTGCAAATTTCAGTTATTCAATGAACTGCTGATTTGAAAATTAGCTTTCTGAGTGGAATTAATTAATAATTCAGAAAAGCATATCGTGAATTTGAATATTACCTAAATAAAATGTAGTAGCCTACGTTTTAAATGCAGCATGTGGAACGCTGGTTGCTCTATTGTCTACGTTTAATCCCTAGTTTTGTTATAAATGAATAAAACTGACAGGCATATGGTAATCAATCTGCACTTTGAAGATCAGAAAAAAGAAGGCGGTAGGTGGCAGAGATGGACCGCAACCAGTATTGTTTTTGGTCAGCGTTTGCACGTGTGGCAGTGTGTCTGTGTATAATCATCTCTACTTTGCAGCTGGTGCTTGACATTACAGGATTTTCATACTCTGAATAAAAATATATTATCAATTTTGACATTTTGAATATCTGTTAAGTATCTTCAGCAAGAACCTAGTTAGGAACAAAGCTAATAAAACTGAATCAAAAAAACAGGCTAAATAAGCAGGCGCGTTACACATGTTCATCAGTTCAAAATTCAGTGCAGCATTTATTATGATGATTTATTCATGATTCATCAATTCTACTTAAAATTATGCACATATATAAACAGAAAACTAAACACTGAAAAGAAATAGATAGATAAATAACATTAAACAAATAGTAGGAAATCATAAAGGATCATAATTAAATTATAGCACATTTAGTAAGGATGCAATAAAACATAAATTTGTTGTACAAAATTTTTCAAAAAGCACTTTTCTTGCTTTAACTTCAAGAACTACATATGAACATTGCTTCATCGTCAGGAACATGAACATATATACGTTTTTATAGCTAAGGATTTTTATTCACAATAAACAAACAGAAGTTTCTTTCTTCTTCTTCTAAATCAAAATGCAGATTAAACCGACCATTATTAATGCATTTCCACTTTTCAACTTCAGCTTCTCGTTGAAAGAGCTTAGCACTAAAAATGTTCGTATATTTTTATCCTTCCCTTTTCAACAATAGATTGGAGACGGGTAAATTTTCTGTTTGGATTCATTATTCCTCAGCAACATTGACGTTGATTTTTATAAAACTAACTTGTCCATCAGCTGCATGTAAGGTTTCGACTCTTCAATTTGTGGTGTGTAGAAAATAATCTCATCTGCTGATGTGTGCAGACTTGCTGTAATACTACATTTCTTCAAGTTTTCATTTCTAAATGAATAATCTGACTTCAAAGACATTGAAAGTTTCATATTTTTTAAATTGTTATTCACCAAATTTTTGGGCATTGCTAAAACAAATAAAAAAAAATATACTGAGATACCGTAAGATTCATCCCATAAAAAAACTGGATGATTTATTACTTCTTTTTAGCAAATTGTTGTGATAAAACTGAACTATTAATTAAAAGCTAAAACAGTCTATCACATTGAACATTTTTATGGAAAATTCAGCAAGAAATAATTTGCATCAAATACTAAGATAATCAAATTATGACAATAGTGATATTCCATTATTTTTTGGAATAATTTCAAATATGGAAAACCATATTCTATGTATTAGAGTTTTAGCTGATTTGAAAACTATTAACTTAGGTAAGAAAAATCTCGTTCTCATCATTCGTCTGATAGCAGCTTTTATTTGTATAAACTGATGATAAGCATTACTGCCATGTATAAGCAATCAGCAGTGATCAAGCCAACCTGCTCAATTCAATGCGTGTCTGAAAATACACATTTGGTTTTATTTGGTTATATTTTAATATTTTTATGAAAGTACTGCAGTAGACTTCTGGAAACCAGGAAAACCTAGGGCATGCATGATACATTCAAGATCTTAATGTTCTAAACAACTTTTCACCATCCATGCCTTTCTGCCCGGTAAACTGGTGCCAGCAGTTTGTTGTTCATGTACGGGTAAAGACATTGACGCATACATACGGGTTTATTTTTTAATCTGTAATAAACACTTTCTGGTGGAGTTACTTTTCTTGGCCTGTGCAATAGCTGATTATGAAGCACAACACAGCCCACCGCCGGGCAATCATTTGAAGTAACTGTTCTGCCGTTGAACTATCTGCTTCTAACTTCTCATACCAGCCAATAAGAAAAAGTCAAAAGAGACTAATGAATGTTAGGAAACTGTCGACAACAACGGCAACTCTGGGGCAACCAGCACAAATCAGTGGTGACGGGCTTTCGAAGGATGTGCTGCTCAGTATATCTTCAGACAAATCTTGCAGAACAGACCTCATGCTTACAGTCCGTCTTGATAAAAATGGGGAGCTTCTTTTTCAGCGCGTTCGACGAGTTCAGTATACCATTCCAAGTATCTTGTCTGATCATGACAAACATCGCAGATGACTTTCAATCTCGTCCAGCAGTTTCTTCAGCTTTTCTTTTCACAGTGTCCCGCAATCCTCCGCTTTCAGTATTGCCGTCACATGCCCATCTGCTATCGCTCCTAGATGACCAAAATTTTCATTTTTTCAGTTATTATTACATGAAAGTAAGCTGTCAGCTGCTGCTGCTGCTGATGCCAATCGTAGTTTTAGCTAAACAGCTGCAGCTTTGGACAAATTAACAGTTGATTATCGTTTCTTTGCTCTGAAATATTACCATTAGCATAACAATTTGCGTGACAAAGTAACGCTACCTTTATAGCGTGTCATTTTCTGAACTGTTATTCAATGTCACAAAAATTTGAAAATTTCAGATCAAAAGCACCGCTTGTAATTTAACTCCTGCTTTTGCTTCTTGCCAGATAAGCATTTGTGCATTTATAAATTATCTTTCCAATAAGTAAATGCCAAGCAAAATGTCTTCTACTGAAATTGTTGTTTTACATGTTTCCACACATCTCAGCAAAACTTATGTGCTATGTTTTAATGCACATTAGCTCTGTTACTCTTTAAAATTTTTTCTTATGTGGGCATTTGTGATTTTGTGCTGGGAAAAACACGTCAACACCTATAAATATGGAAAAACATCAACTACATTACTTTCAATTCAGAACCCAACAACTAAAGTTGAAACTCACATTTTTAATTTAGCCGATTATAATAAAGGAAATCTCACTGATTTCCATGACAAAAATTTAATACAACAAATTTTTGTTGTATATATTTAATTTACCTCAAAGGAAAATTCACGTTACACACAATTCATCAAAATGATGAATCTTAATCTTCTTATATCAAATACATTAAAAATTGGGTTTTGCCATCGAAATCTAGTAATATAAAATTATATCAAATAAAATCAACAATTATAAGAATTTTTTGTCAATGCTTTGTTGGCACATTATGCCTAGCAACACATAGTGCGTTTGTGCCAGTCCTACGACATCACCCATGTTCACTAGAGCAGTGGTTCTCAAAGTGTGGGTCGCGTGAAACATTACATTAAGAGAGGGGGTGGTATTTGGGTTCATTAGGAAAGTTTTATTCATCGAAAATTGTTGGGTGAACAATTAAAGTTTGATTCAGTTACAGATGCCTTGAGAATCATTATTTCTATCCGGTTTCTCACAGCACCTCTATGTTGTGGCTACTGGCATATCCACAAAGGCGGATGAATAATTTATCGATATGTCTAAAATTTCTTCGTTTAAAATTAGTTTTGATCGTTGAAGATTAACACAATTTTGGCTATCATTTTAAAACACATATCCAACTGCTTCAATTACTGACAACATTAAAAGTGTTGCTTCCTTTTACTACTTTGTACATGCGCGAAATTGGATTTTCAGCATTATTGGAATTAAAAGCAAATTTCGAAATAAGCTACAATTATACAACATCTTGCGTCTGAAACTAATACGTATTAGTGTGAACGTCAAAGAAGTCATCAGTCAAAACAGAAAACAAACCCATTATTGTTTGCATACACCTCATTATGCATTTAACTAATAAACTTATACATTATAATTAGGTGTATTCATTAAAAAATCTTAAAGTATTAAACTCCTATTTTTTATTTAACCCCTTTGCCTTTTAAAATATGCATTGCAGATTGGTGGGTCGCAAAAAATTGTCGTTTTCTACAGTCGGTCGCAGCCCGGAAAAGTTTGAGAACCAGTGCACTAGAGCATTAGTAATGCAGTAAATTTTAAAAGCTGAGCTGATCAGCAATCAAAAGACGCGAGTACATGAAAAAGCAGGTTCCTGGAGCTGATTTGCATGAATCTGAAGTAAAATTGATTACTAGCTACTACTGTGACGTAACGACGCAAGAAATAACTAATATTTATAAAAGGATGGGAGAAGTTAACATGGTTAACTGAAAAAGTAATTTTTAGTGAATATTACTTTTAAGATAAGAAACACAACGGAATAAATTTAAGATTGAACACTATAGACTTTATATAAAGGAGACCTTACGGGTCTCCAGGACAAAAGTTTATTACAACCCAAAGGGTTGCAATTGAGATTTACCTCTCAACAAAATTGAGCAACCATAAAATTGCCGTCCAAATGCTACTATACCAGATTTGGAAAACCTAGCAACAAGTTGGGTTTTGAAAAATATTACTTCGTCCAACATACGTACAGAGAAGTTTACAAAATTAAAACAACAATTAGCACATATCAAAAACTATTCACATTATTTTTAAAAACAATGTTTGCAAAGGTAAAAATATCATAACTTAAAATGAAGATTACCTTTAAAGCACTCTGTACATCCTTTACAAAAACCATTTTCATGTCCACGAATAAATTGCTTTTATTATGCATTATCTAATTCTTGTTAATTTGAAATGCTCACAATAATTCTGAAAAACACTAAACAAAAAATTTCAATTTTAATTTCTCAGATCAATTAACTTGGAAAAAACAGTACATTTTTATTTCACAATTCAAATAGCTATACACCATCTTATATTTCAAATTAGAAAAGGAATTCAAATTTTTTATTATACACATAGCATTTATGTTGTTACTAAAACTTTGAATTTGGTGAAAATCCGTAATTCTTGGAATGCTTCTTATACAGTTTACAAAAATTAACAGGATTTATTTAGTGGACCACAAAAGATTTTTGAATCATCAACTTAAGTTGCTAATTCAGACCTAAATCATGACATTTAAATATTGAATCGAAGAATAACATCGTTCAGGTAACAGGGTCATGAATTGCACAATCTTTTCTCTAAACAACTCTACCATGAAAAATTAGGGAATCAAAAATGATTCCCAGGACAAAATTCTTCTTCTTAGAAGAGCAGTTAAACTACCCAACTATGCAGAAGAATCGATCATTCATTGCTTCTATCTTTCTTTTCTCATTTCTCTCCCATAAAATGTTCACAATACTAAATTATTGGGTTTTGACAGATATTTCTTAATTTAAAATTTGAATACAGATAAGGAAAAAATAGCAAACCTTACACAAAGTGCATTTTAATGAAATATTTTTTCCTTTTACTTAATATTTAATTTTTATATTTAATTTCAGGTTTCACTGTTTTCTAATACGGTTCTCAAAAACCTAATTACCTTTAATTAATAAGGCAGGATATTTAGTGGAATCATCACATCAAACTGCTAACACGTACGTGAACAGTGTGAAAAAAATGCTAAAATAAGGAACACATCAGGCATTGGGATCACGAAATCAGCACAAAATTTACTAACCAAGAGCACAGTGGAACTCTAATTATATGAGCGCATTGGGTTTTGTAATCGAAATCTCTTTATATATAAAGAAGTCATTTCATTCATTAAAATTACTTTTTGAATAGAATTATAAGTTACATACGTTTTATTTATAATTTGATGCTTTATAATTTAAATCAAATTTGTGCATTTTGCGGAATATGCATTTTAGAAGGTTAAGACAAATATTTAGCTATATAACATATTTCGCTTTCTATTCGCGCCATGGCATTTTTCAACTTTTTGAATTGAGCACTGTCATTGTTTTTATGCACTTTTCATTTGCAACAGTGTCCTTTTATATGGTATATTATTCGATATAGCTTTTGAAATAGTATACTGTAATCTTGGATGTATAACAAATTATAAACACTCAAATTAACTAAATAAAAATTTAACTGTTTTAATCTAACATTAACCAATTTCCTACATCATTTTGTCGTTTGTCTGAAGATGTAGCATGGCAATCAAAACCACCATAAATATAAAGTCAGGTTTATAGGACTGTATTGAGATGAAAACGTAAAAATTAGCAAAACATCTTTCTTTTATTTCAACTTATACTTCAACTAAATTTGAGCTTAATTTAATTTGCTTTAAAGCTTTGACTTAATTTTTATTTTTAATATAACTATCATAATGTCATTCTGCACAATGTATGTTCAAAATTTGTAGATTCTCTTCTAAAGAAACTACTACATTTCTTAATTGTATCCTCAACACAAACAATGAACATTTTTATTTATGACAATTTAGACTGGCTTTAAATGGAAATAAACACGTGTAAAATAATCAATTCAATCAGTATTAATTTTAACAAGTGAAGTTCTCATGCTATTCATATGCACCAGCTACAAATGCATTATAACTTGCTTCTCATTAATGAAACTAATTGCAAAAGCAATGCAAAGGCGCGTATTTTAGGATCTCATTTGCATTTTCAGTCTAAACATTATACCACTGGTTGTTCACAATCTATTCCATTGACGTAGCAGTTACAACTGTGGTGTCGAATCCAGATTAGAACTTACTTTTTGAAATCAGTTGTATACCGAAAAAACTAGCAAACTCACAAGCACTCGAAAATGAATGACAAAATAACATCCTCTAGATTTTGATAATTGTTTACCCTTTTATTGAATAATAACTGTTTATGCTCATTCTGCCTGATATGTTTTCACAACCATATAGCATTAAATAATTTGTTTTGATTATGAATTCCATTTACTTCATTTGCAAGTAGGATAAATCAAAATTGGATTATTATAACGTTATTAAATTAGACAAAAGTTTAAAATTGCAACGATAGGCATGCTTTAAACAATCGTTTCATCATAGATCACATTATCTTGCTATTCTTTTTTATAATAATGCAATGATTGTAAAGGAAATCATTATGATTTCCATGACAAAAATTTTGTACAACAAATATTTGCTGTACACGTTTTGTTTACCTTCAAAATCAATTGAACGGTATGTATCCTTTATTCAAAGAAATTCTTCTGTTGTAGTAGAAAATTGAATTTGAAATTGGGTTTTGTAATTGAATCTAGTCATATAAAGAGCACTGTTTTAATTATTAAAATTCTCAGTATTGTTATTGATTCATTGCTTAAATTATTCAAAATTAATATATTATGTGAAAGGAAAAAAATATTTCATAGAAACGCAATTTGTGTAATGTTTGTTATTTTTTCAGTATTTGTACAACATTTTTAAATTAAGAAATCTGTCAAACTAATACTAATAATAATACAGTATTCTGAACATTTTTCCCGTAAGAAGGAGAGTGATGTATGATTTTATAACAGTAATATAACAATAATGGAGTATCGTCAAATGGTTAACAACTTTCCAGCTATCGTCCTGCGATAAATCAGGAATTCTGAATATTGCTATTACAGCTGTGCACTTATGTCATCACTGTTACTGGATTGGTTTAAACATTCTTCATTGTAACCAAAAAGTTTATTCCATGAGAGGCGCAAAGTAGATGCTGATATCGAGTTCCACGATTGTGCAATGATATAGCAGCAACCCCTCAAATTTATGTTCCTAAGTAGTGACACCAGCAATTTTCAACCAGTTGACCAAAATGTGTTCAGATAAATAGAGTTCAACTGTGCACTTGTTTAGTAAATGTTATGTGGATTGCCTGGTCTGAATGTGAAAATCTGAATTTCGTAAAAATCATTAAGGCTACAAGGTTTTCCAGCCAATAGTGTTGAGTATTAAAAATGTTGTCAACCAGATAGTAGGATTAAAACTTTTATATTCAACAAACTAAGTGATATTAAAGAAATTTAGGGAACCATCAATTGGTTCCCAGGACAAAGTTTAATACTTCTGCTTCAAAGAGTAATTACTCCATTAAGCAGTCGCTTTAAACCAAATTAAATACAAATTAAATAAACTAAAAATTAAATAAACGAGCGATAAGGCATATTTTCATTTCTTACCGATAAAATAAATGTTCACAACATAAATTATTGGGTTTTGATAGATACTTTTTTCTTTAAAATTTGAATAAAAATACTGAAAAAAACCAAAAAGATTACACAAATTGCATTTTAATAAAATATTTTTTCATTAAACTTAGTATTAAATTTTTATTTTCAATTTATAAATTATTCATTTATTTCTGGAGCTAAATAATTAAAATTTCACATTTCACAAATTCCACAGATGTAATTTTCAGACATCATCGACGCCTACGTAAACCACACTGTCATAATATTTGATTTTATTTCAAGAATAATTATATTAATTTTGAATAATTTAAGCAATGAATAAATAACAATACTGAGAATTTTAATAATTAAAACAGTGCTTTTTATATGACTAGAATCAATTACAAAACCCAATTTCATATTCAATTTTCTACTACAACAGAGGAATTTCTTTGAATAAATGATACATACCGTTCAATTGATTTTGAAGGTAAACGAAACGTGTACAGCAAATATTTGTTGTACAAAATTTTTGTCAAGGAAATCATAATGATTTCCTTTACAATCCTTGCATTACAGTGGAACTCTGATTATCCGATAATCGATTGTTTGAACGCTTTTTGGCCGGCTAGATGAAATGCATTGTTTATGATGTTAAGTTCACCTGCATTTTACTAATACTATAACATTCTGTTGTTGGTTAATTTCTATGTTATGGCTAATTTAATTTATGGGAAACCAATAAGTGGTCCCGTTTTACAAGAAAGATTTCAGTTCACTAGATTTCAGTATTAAGCTCGGCATTGATAATTTTGTAGCCAGTTCGGGATGACTAAGAAACTTTAAAAGTCGGCATGGCATACGCGAGCTTAAAATCCACGATGAAAAGTTGTCTGCTGACAGTGAGAATGCCGCAAAATATACAGGCACGTTGAATGATTTGATTACGAAAGAAGGGTATAATGTTGATTTGGAATATAATGCGGATGAAACCAGCTTGGTATGGAAGTATTTGCCTGAAACGTGCGTTG